>VDFB02000003.1:438109377-438349412 GCA_007258455.2 Sequoia sempervirens
TTTTGAAATGTATATATAGTCATTTTAATTTATATTACTTTTCAACCCATTCTTAACAACACCTTTTGTCTTTTTTTTAAAACAACATTTTTAATAATAAAACATAAGTTATTTTTTTATGAATAAATCACAAAGTTAATTTTTGATAACTTAATTTAAATTATTAAATCATTTCCCTTGTGCCACTCCATTAGCCTACGTGAAATTAAATAATAGGCTAAGAGTCTTTGTTAGCAAGAAATCTGGGGAAACACAGACCGAAGTTATAAGCCCTAAGTACTCTTTGAGTGTTGTAGTTTATACGCCAAACTTAATCATATAAAGGTAAACACCACTTGATTCAAACTTAGGATTAACTAATTACTTATCCAATTACAAAATTATAGGTAACAACATATAAAAAGAATTTCGATAATAATTTTATTAATTGTACCAAAAGGGTACATTAATATATCTTCCCCTATACTTTTTCTATCTCTTTCCTTTCTTACATATAAGCTTTATACATATACAATCCCATATACAGTTCTTACATATAGTCTTCTAGTCTCTTCCTTATATTCCCTTTTTTTCCTTTTTTGCCATTCATATATTTTCCTATACATATATCTAAGGGATGGGATGTGACCCATCTATTCTACCCCTAGTCTAGATGGTATCTTTATAATATTAGGCTTTGCAAGTGTTTTTTAGCAAGATGCGGTATGATCTACTCGGCGGTGTCTTCACTGTTCTACTTTTCGGCAAACATCATCCCCCCTTTCAAAATGTTGACTAGTACTCAAGTCAACGCTACTTTGTTGGAAGGATGCCCTTGTAGATCTCCTTTAAGCTAGAAAAAGTGGCATCCCATTGGGTCTTGGCTAGATGTAATTGTTATTTTTGCACTTGGATCTATAAGAGGAGCTTTTCTACCTTCGGGAGTGTTTGTGGAATTAATATTTTTTGGGCCAATTGTTGGGATTCCTAGAGGACTTTGATAATATGAGCTAATCTTAAATTGAGAACCTCCCAAATTTGGTAAAATCTATGTCAGATATGGTCTCTTTGATCTTGGAGCTATTGAAATTATGCATGTAATTCCTCTATCTGTACCCTAGACTACCCATTTGTGTCTTGTAAGGCATCATATGTTGTGGATTTTTGGAGGATTTGAACTTCCAACTGGTTCATCTAAGCCTTGGTTGTTACGGTCACTATTAGCTATTATAAATAGAATTGATATAAAGCATTTAGATTCCCCTTTGTGTTATTTAGGGTACTAATATATGATTCCAAAGAGGAGTGTGTGGTGGTGCACTTCTTCCTTTCCTCATTTGTTCTTGTCTTTTGAATTTTTGCATGTATTTGTTGCCTTAGTGTTTTCTTTTGGAGTTGGTTATCCTTGAGTACCCCTTCTGTTGGATACTAGGAACACTGAGAGGGGGGGTGAATCAGTGTTCCACAATTTGAATCTCAAATTAGATCTTAAACTATCAACAACAATATTTAACCTCTAATAGCATCCACAACAAATAAATAGAAGGAAACATGCATGTTCATTAATAAGACAATGTGAACACTATAACACAAAAAAATTTACATGGAAACCCTATTAGGGGAAAAACCATGGTGGAGATTAATCCACAAAGTATACTATGTTAAAAGTATGATAAAAGGGGAATGCACTTGCATTCAGGCGCACTGCCTAGAGCTCACTGCTCAAGATACAAAAGAGGAATCATTGTCCAAAAGAAGTTTGGATTAAAGATATTCAAAATATGAACTGAGAAAACAACATCTCTAAATGCCTCGATTCAATTCCAATGAAGCATAGGAAGACTAATTTTGGACCTTCTTCCCAATTCGCACTTCTGCTCTGCTCTGCTCAGCAAAGACCCTTTTGCTGCACAAACAAAATTCTCTCGACAGATCTTTTGATAATACCTCATGCAGTTGTTCTGCACTTTTTCGCACACACACCTTCTCACTACTTTGTACACCACTCCACATCTCTATCTAAAAATGATTTTCCAATCTCACATATATATCCGCTTAACAAGATTTTATTGTTATATGTCGGCTTTAAACAAAATATAATATTATTCCATAAGTCGGCTCAAATCACCAATTAGAACTAATGCGTACCCACACAAGTCGGCTAGACTATAGTAGGGACCCAAACCAAAATTCCCAACATAAGAAATAGTTAAACACATACTCCTCATACATCTGGAACACACCATACACAATAGGTCGACCATAATGAGAAAGTAAGCAATAAATTATTCTGCTGAATCTCCAAACTCGTACATGGATCAATGTAATATCATAAAACTTATCAAACAGATAGTATACATGATTGAAAAGCACCCTTGGGGATCCACACAACAAAATAATGATCCAGTGAAGTATCCAGATTAATTTACCAACTAGATACTCTGTTCTTTGTGCATTCTGTCGATAGAGTATTGACTTCTACTTTCATTGTCGGTAGGAACTGCTTCTAAACTACGGACCACACTACTGAATCCAGTTGCCATCAATGAAAACACTATCAGCCAAAAACAATCTCCTAAAGCCATATGCCAACAATCTCCCCCTTTGGCATTGATGGCAACACTTAGTGAAAAATGATTGATGGCAACACTTAGTGAAAAATGACTAAGTGTTGAAACCAAAATTCAAAACTTCACAGCACAACAAAACATTACTCCCCCTTTGGATGTCAAGGCATTTTTCACTACATTCTCTCCCCCTTTGACATCAATGACAACTTTCACTACTTTCCTTAGCTGCACTTCTTCTTTATTGCATTCTCTCCCCCTTTGTTGATGCAGAAATTTATCAAAATTTGAGGAATTGCAACTACCACACAAATCAAAAAATTATTTTATACTTAACTTTCATTTCAGGGAGAAATTTCTTCCAAGAGTCCACTGCAATCCCAGTAGCAATTATCAGACTGTTATTTTATGATGTTTTGTTGATGACTTGAACAAGTGATTCAGGAATGGTAATGGTTTCTTCTAGCTTTTCTCCTTTCTTTAAAACTTCAACCATTTGCTCTAATCTACATTCAGTTAGGTCCTTCACTTTCCAAAAGGTGTCCATAAGAGTAATTTTGGCATAGTGAATCTTTGCATGCTCAACTTGCAGCTCGTGAACTTTCTTCTTCACTTCTTCATCCTTGTCCTGAACCATACTATAGTCTTGTATGATTCTAACAAGCTCATTCTCAATTTGTTCCAACTTATCCTTGTATTTTCCAACCACGTGAGGCCACCTAAGATAGTAATTGAAGGTCTTATTCACTGAGTCAATGCATTGTCTTAGTATATTCATTTTCTTCTTCAATTTGGCGAGAGATAGCCTAAACTGCATCTTTAGATGTGAGATTATTTCCTCTTCTTTTTTGTCCTAAGACACAGAGTCCATAGCCTCCTTGATACATTCAATAAATTATTCTGAAAGCACATTCTCCAGACTTTTCAGTTCAATGTTGTTATCAATAAATTATCTTCCTAGATTTCCCTCAATGAGGTCATGTTCATAAGATGGACCATTTATCCATATGTCAGTTATCTTTTGCATTCCATTTTCTTCCTGAACAATCTGTAATATCTTTGCTTTGAGTAGGGCACCTTCTTCATCACTTTCTTTTGCAATTACCACAACCGGTTCAACTAGTTTTGGTTCATCTCTTGGAGTATATTCCTCAAAATTTTCATCAACTACATCCACAACTATTTGCTTTTTACCTTTTTCCTTCAACTTTTGTTGGCTTAGGCACTGGAGCCGAAGTGTCACCAGCCAACTCTCTTTCTCTCTTCAGCTTTTTCTCTGACTTACTGAAGGATGATCCAATTTCAATTGCTTTTACCGAGAGAGGAATACCAAACTTTCCTAACAAGTCTCCAAAGAAGTTCTCATAAATATGTTCACCATTTTCAAAAGAATTGAAATTCTCAAAGATTTGCTTGCAAACCAACATATTTTGCTTCCATACTACATTGTCATTCTGAGGCAAGCAATTCAAGAAATACATCATAATGCATATAGCCAAGGTGCAAAACCTGAAAGAGTAATCTATGTCCTTCATCAATTGCACATTCTACATCAGTTGATCCTTCAGCAATCCACAGAGGTCGAAGTCTTCATTTTCTATTATCATCTTGTGCGCAATATAGACTGCGCCTACAAAGGTTGCACCTTCCATATTTTTGAAGATCTTGTATGAAATTCCATATGCAATATACTTTGTTAATGGGTCTTTGATCGATGTAATTATCAGCGCCCTCTAATCTCCTTTTACACCAGTTAGGGCTTCAACTTCAACATTTCGAATCAATTTCTTTTTTGGAACATCACCAACATTGCACAAACCTGTTAGAATTCTGATTACATCCTTAGAAATTTGATAGGGTTTATCGAGAGTAAAGATATCACCATCCAATCTGTTCAAGATTAACCAGACTACCTCTGCATTGACGAAATGAGGAAATTCATTCCAGATATCTAGATTCTTGTGTTTTGCTCCTCCAAGCTTCTTTAATTCAACGTGAGACAACGAATTTTTTACATCCCTAACCTTTGGACTACTAAACTCATCCAGAATTATTGTTCCTTTAATTTGTTTCATTTTTCATACCGAACAGGGTTCTACTGATCATGAAACAAGTATAAAATTGATAATCAACAGAAATACCTGGAAATTCACCACTAATTTGACTTTCACTCCTTCAAAATTTTGCTGAAAAAGGGTTCTCCAACTATTCTCCTTCGGTGCACAGTGACAAATGAGGGTTTCAAATTCCCTTTTATAACTTTGCACACCTAACTTTCTTATCGCATTAAATGCTTTTCCCTAGAAGTTTCGGTTACATTGTTTTCAAACAACAAGAGATAAATCCATCTGCGGACCTTCAAGAAGTGATCACCAGTAAATTTGAGAATGAATAACACATCTACAATCAACTTCCTACAATTCAGAACCAACTACACATGGGGGGACAAAATATTTTCATGAAAAACTCCCCCTAGGCCAATGGCCTGAAATCAATTGTCGGATGAGCTATCGGAGGGAACTTCTGGTACAGTCTTATTACCTTCATTAGATACATTCTTCTTTACCCATGTTTTTTTCATCTGATCTCTTATCTCTTCCATAGATGCTTTTCCTTTACCTTTACCACCGTTCTGTGAATTTCTACCTTGATGTTCCAAACCTCTTTTATTCATGTTTTTGTTTCTGCAAACTCTTGCAATGTGACCAAATTTGTTACAATTGTAGCATACCAGATATTTCTTGCTATACCATCCATTCCACTGATTTCCTCCTGATTTGCACTGATTAGCAATATGTCCAAACCTTCCATAGATATAAAATTTAACATCCCTTTTTCTGACAGACATGCTTCTGCATTCTAATGACTTATGACCAAACTTTTTGCAGTTAAAACATTGACCAGAAAATGAAGGATTTCCAGAACTTATCTTACTTCTACACTGAGAAGCCATATGCCAAAATTTATTACAAACAAAGCAATATCCATTAAATTTTTGAGCATTAGATTGCCTTATCTGATATCTTCTACCTTTGTTCTTCTTTTTAGGGTTCTTTTGTTCAGATCCAAAGCTCGCATCCTTCACATAGCCAAGACCTCGCCTATCATTTGCATCCTTTTGTCCTTTAGTTATTTCATCAAGCTTAGCAAAATTGATCATGAACTTCTCCTTAAACTCATTTGCAGTGGCAAGCTCATCTATGAGAATAACTACCTGTCTCTCAAGCTCTTGTTCATTGTTTCTAGATTTTTGCAGTTCAATCTCCAACTGAATGAATCCACTATTTATTCTACTGTATTACTCAGATTTCTCTTTCAAGGACTGGGCCAGATTCTCCTCATTCTTCTTTCTTTCTTCAATCTCTTTAGTTAACTTCATTGCCACATTTTTTTTTCAAGCTTCAGAGCAGTATTGTCCTTAGCAAGCTTTTCACATTCTTTTGTTATTTCTTTTAGGGTTTGATTCAGATGAAAATCTTATGGGCCTCTACTTTTTTGTTCTTCAACTAACCACATAGTTCTTTCCTCTTTTCCCTTTACTCATTTATTTTATCCTTCAGTGATTGAATGAATTTTTTGGTAGCCACAAGGTTTCCTTTTAGTTTCATGACCTTTTCTTTAGATTGATCAAGATCATCAAGTGCCACCACAAGTTGTTGAAGACCACCTGCGTCCATTGTAATCCAAGATCCACCTCAAGCTGTTAAACTTAGAAGATGAACCTACTCTAATACCAATTGTTGGATAATAGGAACACTGAGAGGGGGGTGAATCAGTGTTCCATAATTTGAATCTCAAATCAGATCTTAAACTATCAACTACAATATTTAACCTCTAATAGCATCCACAACAAATAAATAGAAGGAAACATGCATGTTCATTAATAAGACAATGTGAACACCATAACACCAATATTTTTACGTGGAAACCCTGATAGGGGAAAAACCATGGTGGAGATTAATCCACAAAGTATACTTTGTTAAAAGTATGATAAAAGGAGAATGCACTTGCATTCAGGTGCACTGCCTAGAGCTCATTGCTCAAGATACAAAAGAGGACTCATTGTCCAAAAGAAGTTTGGATTAAAGCTATTCAAAATATGAACTGAGAAAATAGCATCTCTAAATGCCTCGATTCAGTTCCAATGAAGCATAGGAAGACTGATTCTAGACCTTCTGCCCAATTCACACTTCTGCTCTATTCTGCTCAGCAAAAACCCTTCTGCTGCACAAAAAAAAATTTCTCGACAGATCTTCTGATAATACCTCATGCAGTTGTTCTACACTTTTTCGCACACACACCTTCTCACTACTTCGTACACCACTCCACATCTCTATCTAAAAATGATTTTCTAATCTCACATATATATTCGCTTAACAAGATTTTATTGTTATATGTCGGCTTTAAACAAAATATAATATTCTTCCATAAGTTGGCTCAAATCACCAATTAGAACTAATGTGTACCCACACAAGTTGGCTAGACTATAGTAGGGACCCAAACCAAAATTCCCAACATAAGAAATAGTTAAACACATACTCCTCATACATTTGGAACACGCCATACACAACAGGTCGGCCATAATGAGAAAGTAAGCAATAAATTATTCTACCGAATCTCCAAACTCGTACATGGATAAATGTAATATCATAAAACTTATCAAACAAATAGTATACATGATTGAAAAGCACTCGTGGGGATCCACACAACAAAATAATGATCTAGTGAAGTATCCAGATCAATTTACCAACTGGATATTTTGTTCTTTGTGCATTATGTTGGTAGAGTATTGAATTCTACTTTCATTGCTAGTAGGAATTGCTTCTAAACTACGGACCACACTACTAACTCTAGTTGCCATCAATGACAACACTAGCAACCAAAAACAATCTCCTAAAGCCATATGCCAACACCTTCTACCAGAATTCTCAACTGTACTGCCAAGGGTTGGGATGAGTCTCCTTGGATGTTAGGAAATTTACCTTGTATTTCCTTTACTAGGTCCTCTAACTGGTCGGAGCTCTCCACATGATGTTTTAGAATCTCTTCCCTTGTAGTTTGGTACAAGATATCGCCCAATTGAAATTTATGCAAAGGGGATATGCTCCCAAGATCTACTTGTGATCCTACCAATGGGAGTTGTAGAAGTTGTGTAGAGGCTACTGGTTGGAGTTGCTTCTATTTAGCCAAGAAGTCCTTGATAGACTACATGGAGGGTGTGGTGAAGGAAGAGGGTGTCTCAGAGTGTGGAGGGGGAGACAATTTTTCCTGCTCCGAAGAAACTATTTTTTCGTTTTTCCTCTTCCTTCTGTAGTTGTTGATATGCTCTTTCAGTTTCTTCTTTTATATCCTTTTGTATTTTTTGGGTGAATTCTAGTCTCTCTATCATCAACTTATCCAATATTTTCTTGGACCAGAGATCTTTAGTTTGAATCTCCACTATTTGTTGCTTTTGCAGAGGGGTCACCATGGTAGCCACTTCTCCAATGGCTAGATCTTTCAATCGTTCTTCTTTTGTTGCTTTCTCCCTTCTCCTTTTCAATTCAGTAGTCAATTAGTCTGGAAAATGATCAATCAGATCTTCTAAAGTTATATTTGATGCATCATATATCTGATAATCACCCTCTCTTTAATTTCTTGGTTTGGTCCTGCCATGTTTGGGTACTTTTGTAGTGTCATGTCCATTACCTCTTTCTAGAATAGACCACTATACAGTTGGTCCTCATCCACCAACGAGGAGACTTTAGGGATATTGGTAGTGTCCAAAATGGATGTGTCTTCTAGGATTATCTACTCCTCTTCCTCTACATCCACCACTTGCGAAGAAACTTCTCTCTATGCCTTTCCTTTCTCCTCTTAGGATTCTTCTCTAAACTCATTTGCAAGAGGGATTTTGTAGCCTCCCTTTCTAATGGTTCCTTACAAGGAGGGGTGGTTGTAAGAATTTTTTCTTGGCATGCTCGTCTCACCTTGGGGAAGGTTCTGCTGGTAGGGTGCCAAGGTGGAGTCTTTCGGACCTTTCAGGAGTGGACGTGTTATGTTCTTCTAGTTCATGTTTTGGTAGGCCCCATTTCTCATGCAACTTCTCCTCATTTTTGTCAAAATGTTTCTTAGCCTTTTTCTTTGCTAGATTATCCATGTATTCTCGGTAAGTGTTGAAATTCTCGACTTGTGGATCCTTTGGGTGGTTGAGGAGTGTAGAGGCATGGTTGTGGATCTTGGTGTCAGATACTTCATATGGAAGTTGGTGTATCCATGGGGTTCTAGGATCAATGGCTTCCATAAAGTTGCATTCTTTATCCACTGGGAAGACTATCTTTTATATATTGGAAAACCACCTCATATGAGATGTGTTCCCTAGCCTAGAGCTTTTGTTGGAGAGATTTGAAGAACACCCAGTAGGTTGTGGTAAAGGAGGTGGCGTCTTGGAAATATTTGATATGGTCTTGTATTTGGGCCACCATTGCTAGGTTGGATCCCATATTTTCCCTGTAAACCCCAGTAATTACTTCATGAAATAGAAGGTTAGGCATATTAAGAGAGTCACATACCTAAATTAATAGTGGGACTACTTGGTGGATTGTATATTGTCCATGAGTTCCTATCACAGAACCTCATAGAGATCTATCTCTTTGACATTTGTGACCATTTGATACCCTGTGTGGATGGCGGTTGTGATGGTGAAATCCTCTCAGTTAGTGTAGTATAATTTTTAGGCTATACCCATGGTGGCATACTTGACCATGAGGTTGGTTATTTTGGTCTAATCTAAGCTCCAACAATCATAGGTTTCCCTAGTTAGCCAAGTGACCTCTGCATTTTTAATGGCCTTCTTTAGTGAGACTTACCCTTAATCCCATAGGCTTATCATTGCTTGGATAACATCTTTTGTAATGCGGTATGGTTGGTCCAAGTAGAGGTGATAGTCATGAAATATGCTCAGGATTATTTGGACCCAATTTGCTTGTCCAATGAAATTTGAGAATTCTTTCCACACGTCCAATCATTTCTCTGCTATGTTCTTGAATTGAGGAAAATATTGTTGTGCATTTTTATAGAATATTTAGCCTTAGGACTTCAAATTTTGTATGATCTATCCCACTGATGGGTGCGTGGATATACATCCTGATGTCTTCTATATAAATCAGTTCCACATGCACTTTTGAGAAAGCCCCTATTGGGTTTGTCTCAATCCCCTTGTAGAGGAATCATTTATACTTTGGCCTTGATTTTTGGGAGACATCCATGATAATAGGTGTGACCATTGTAGTAGCTAAATGGTTTGCAGTGGAGTGTGGACGAGCTAGGGTTTTAGTCTAGAGTGGTGAGAGTGTAAGAGCTTAGCAGGAGTAAAATGCATAGTGAGTGGAAATGAAGTGGTGGAGGGGGGTTATTTATAAGTTTTATGTGAAGTGAGTGCAATAGATGGTCTAGCCATTTTTCCATCTTATTGTATTTTTCTACTCGTTATCTTTCTACCACTCTATTTTTTTGGTGAGTGTTCATTCTTTGGTAATGGATGGAAGGATTATAGTACATTGATATGTTAATTTTATTTGAGTTACATTAATGTGGTTATATAAAATGTTTGTACAATCCCTTGTTTTATGTGTCTAAGGTTAGGTCGAGGAAATTGATGTTCACACTTAGGCATACCCTTTAAATGCAGATACTTTGACATAGCTATTAAAGTTTCCATTGTCTTTTTTTGATTGGTTGTCCTATGTTGAATTGTTTTGTTGACCTTGTATGTTAGATAGCCTTGCTTTGTTCTGACGATTAGTAGATTTTTGGTATATTCAGTGTTTTATTTTTTCTACTTGGATAAGTCTAGAAAATGGTGGATTGGTTTTTGTGTCATTCTTTTGTGTATTTGCAGTATGTTGTATTTGTGGTAATTTGCAGAGTTGTGATGGGTTGTTTGTGTACCATGAATTCTCTCTGGAAGCCATATACTTTTCGAGATGTTAGTTCCTATTCTTCTTGTATCCATGCCTCTAAAACATCATCACTGTCAATACTATCATTGTTTACTTTCTATTTCAATTTCTCTGGAACTATTGGGGTTGTCCTCTTCTTTTGCAATGGGTAATCTTGAGATAGAGTAGAGGTTTCTTGAATCTTCTTCTTTGTCTTGTGCTATCTCTTCCACATATGGTCTATCTTCTCTTTCTCCTAAGGGAATGTGAACTATTCTATTGTCATCTTCCAAGGAGATTTCTTCCTTTTTGGAATCTATAATCCCACTAGAATTTATAAACCATCTTAATTTGAGTGGTGCTCTAAAGTTGTTGAAAGGATCCTTCATCTCTACAACTTTAAAATCAACAGTTTGTGTAATTCCTTTTATGTTTACCTCCACATTTCTCCATGTCCCTAATGTTTCCATGCTAGAACTGTCTGCTAAATTGATATTCATGGACCTATTCTTATGAGCTTAAGCTTGCTTAGCCACTCCCAAGTAGTTGTTGAAATGATATTTAGGTTTGCACCTAGATCTATCATGACACATGTTTAACTTTATTGTTATTCAAGTTTGCAGTAATCAATAGGGGACCATTCTTCCAATTCCAATTTTTTGTAATATGATGTACTTATTATCTTTGTTTATTCCAATATTTTCCTAATTATTTCAAATTTACTAAAATATCTTTTTGTTGAGCTAGTGATGCTAAAACATTCAACATCATCACTTCTTCTTTTGAAAATCATGTTATCTCATCTTTTTGATGTTGCATAAATTCTTTAATATCATCACTTATTCTTTCGAAAAGCATGTTATCTCATCTTTTTGATGTTGCATAATTTGTTGCTTTGATTTCTCCACTATTTTATCATGTTATTTCTTACTTGGTCGGAAGTAGGACCATACTCCTCTTCTTCTAGTTCTGATTCTTTAGTGCTCTCTTCAATCTCCCTTCCATGTCTTCTAATATTTGTTCTCTATCTAGTTAACATTGTGGCTTTGTTCTTTATTCTAGATTTATTCTTTTTGTTTTTTTTGTGGTGGTTGTTCTTCTCTGGAATAACCTTCATTTGATGCATCTGATGAACAATTATCTATTATCTGGTAGCTTTTTACTCCTTTCCATACTCTTTTAATCACTCTAGCTCCTTTATTGTCTTGTAAATCATCACTTCTTGAACATGTTGTATTCTGATAATACTATTGTGCCTTATCACACTTGAATATATCATGTGAATCACCTCTACAAAAAGGACATTTTCTTCTCTTCTTTGCCTAACATTTTGTGGCATACTGACCTATTTTCCCATAGTTGTAACATGTGGGATCACTTCTTTGGTGGTTGTTTCTATTGCATCCTCTTCCTCCTTTGTAATTTGACTCTCTATTATCTCACATATAGTCTTGCAGTGGGTTGTTTTGTAATGCATATGCACTTCTGTTATCCCTCCATGGTGGTTGTCTATATCTTGCATCATATAGAGGTCTTTCTGCTAGTCCTTTGACATATGCCATGTTATTGTCTATGTTTGTATCATAGTTGTGGTGCATAGGGCATCTAGGATCAGGATGACTCTGTGTGTTCTGGATCTGAAATTGGTTTGCAGGACAATCCTTTGTGAGGTGACTATCCCATTATGGGCATGTTCCACAATATACCGAATTTGTCTTGACCGATATTATTTTTAATTTGACATGTAGTGTGGCTATTTTTTTTTTTCTCCATGTTCTTTAGGACAATCATTCTAGAGGCACGACATTCCCTTGAACAATATTTGCACCAAATTTATTTGTTTTTCTTTGTTTCTCCCCTTGCTAAAATTGAGTTTTATATGGTTAACCCTTCTATTGTAAGTTGTAACTTCTCAATATTTTCCTTCATGTCATCCTTTTGAGGTCTACGCCAAGTTTGGGCTTCAATACGATAGGTCATGGTAATTAGGTTTGCCTATATTGAATATTTTTCCATCCAAAGCAACTCTTATGTCTTTTTGTAGCCCATAAATGAACCATTCTATCTTTTGTCATTCAGTAAGGGGTTCTTCCAATTTGTGTCAGATTAGTAGTTAGGTTTGATAGGTCCAGTCAAATTATTAGACTTTTAGGAGTTTGCGGTAGTATTGGAGTCTCTGTAATAGCAATTTCCTAGATTCTCCATAATCATTGATATTCTTCCTTAGACTAGTTATCAGTTGTCTTGCTTTTCCCAACATAATTCTGAATTTTTTAGAGTTTTCCATTCTTTATTTTGATCTTCTTCTCTCTTTTCTTTGGCAGCACCCTCATTGGCATGCTCAACAACACCATCATTGGGGTGCTCAATTCTAATTTTCTCCATAATTCCCATTCTTCTACAATGTCTTTCTTCTCTCTCCATCTTTTATTATTGTCTTCTCTCTTCTTCGTTTAGGCTTGTCATGTTTACTTTTCTTGCCAATTCAATTTGTTCTCTAATATTTCTTGAAGTTATTTTATCTCCTTTTTCCATGGGTGTGATTGATTTGGGGTTTCATTAATCCTTTTATTGTTCCACATGGTAGTTATTTGGTAGTTTTTCTTTAGAAGTCACATCTCTTCGGAGATCGCTTTTGGAATCTCTCCTATTTTCCATTCTTCATCCCCTTGGTGCCTAAACCCCTCTCACAAGGTAAGAACCAAGAGGATAGTTCCACAAATTCTCATCTCTTCATTGATTTTCGTCTTCTTTTCTATGTTTGATTTCAATTTTTAAAATTTTAGGCGTTATTGTCCTTTATATCACCTAACCAAGGTCCCAACAATGAAACCAATGTTAGCAAGAAATTTGAGGAAGCATAGACCGAAGTTTTGAGCTCAATGTACTTTTCGAGTGTTGTAGTTTATACCCCGAACTCAGGCATATAAAGATAAACACCACTTAATTCAGATACAAGATTAACTAGTTGCTTATCCAATTACATGATTACAAGTAACAACATATAGATGGAATTCAAGTAATCATTTTATTAATTGTGTCAAAAGGGTACATTAATAGATCTCCCTCTATACTCTACCTATATCTTTCCTTTCTTACATATAAGCTTTATACATATACAATCTCATATACAATTCTTTCATATAGCCCTCTGGTTTCTCTTTCTTATATTCCCTTTTTTTCTTTTTTTGTCATTCATATCTTTTCCTATACATATATCTAAGGGATGGGACATGACCCATCTATTCTATCCCTAGTCTAGATGGTATCTTTACAATATTAGGCTCCACAAGTGCTTTGCGACAAGACATATGATTTGTCTGGCAGTCTCTTCATTGTTTTGCTTTTTGGCTAACAATCTCCTTATGACTTACACTTGAAAATGGGGCATGACAAATGCCTTTAAATACAAGTGCTTCAACAATTTGTGCAAATGCATGTTTAGTGGGTTTATAGCAACTAGTGAAATGTGTGAGAGTTGGTTGAATTTAAATTTTAATATTAGAAATTCAAAGGTTAGATCCATGAAGGTAGGATTGATCATGCACCCATGTGAATGATCCTAAAGACAATGAAATACATGCACAAAATAAGTGGTTGATTATGTATGGTGCAATAAAAATGAAAAATATGAGGAAGTGTGTATATATGGATAAGATGCACGTAAACATGCAAGAATGTGTGTCTATGAGAATAGATGAAAGCTAGAAAAAAAAACCTAACTTCATACTAACCTGTACCATTTATCAATATATGATTATATAAAAAGATTCTTCCAAAATAAACACAAAATTAAATAAAAGTTGACATAAATATACAAATAAAAAAATAACACACATCTAATACATAATTTAATAATTTTATTTAATAACCAAATAGAAGATGCAAACCATGCAATTTTTTATTTTAAAACTAATCCATCGTAAAACAGTCTCCTTGGAAAGAGGAAGGCGGGTATATAAAAACATATTCTATAGGTTGGCTGTTCTACCAACTACCCTGTCCAATTATGAAAAACATCTTAAAAACAAATAACTACTTTTTATTTTTTTTAAAAGGAAATACTTTTATTAAATAGCTTCCGAAAATGTGAAAGGGGATACATTGACGATAAGAAAAAAAACCCTAAATCGGCATGCATGGAAATTAGTCAAATATTCTAAAATCAGAAGTCTACGTCTGAATGGATAGATTCCGTGTGCATTTAATACAAGGAAAAAAAACAGGAACTCTGACATGTAAATACCACCGAGCAGATCTAAGAGAATATCTACTATTAGACTTTTCTTTTAGAAGCCCCAATCATCAATATACTGCATGATATTTTAACTAGAAGATCCTCTCCATTGATGGATATTGAATCTTTAACTGGCTAAGATTCCTTGTACCTGCCTCCACAGGTAGAATATTTTTTAAGAACATGCTGGTACTAAACAGCCAATGTGAACACTCGCTTTGAGATTTGGTGATACAACAGAGAACGCTACAGCTACCCATTTGATAAACTACATGTGAAATCAGGCTTTGTAGACAGTAACAAACGGGCACGTAAGATATGGAATCATTGGAATTGTTTTAGCATTAGTTGACTAAAAATATGCAGTGATTGTGACAATAAAAGGCATATTTCACTCCTCTTAACACGGCTATTTGGAATAATATACTTAAATGAAACTTGGTGCTACTGGAGTTCAGGGAATGCAAAGCAACCCACTTTTGTTCCTGTGCTGTTTTCACGACACAGCTTTGTATCTTTGAACTTCAGGTATGCTTGCTGGCCGAAATCCAGTGCATGTATTGTATTGGTTGCCTTCTGATTTTTTTCCATTTTTTATCAATTCAAGGGGTTCTACAAGAAAAGTTGGATAGAGAGAAACTTATGTTAGGAATTGTATGAATGGCACAAAGAGACTGAGTTCATGTTTGAGATGTTGGGGACAATTTTCTTATTGGTGTTTGCAATTTGAATTCTTATAGGCCTTCCAGATCTCCTTATAGGCCTTCCAGATCTCCTAAGACCAGGCGGGTATTTTCACTTTGCAAAGCATTCCAGAGCAAAACAAGTGTGCTGATAGGCTTCGAAATATTAGCCCTTCATTTTTACAATTTTCCACTGTTCCCTTCTATTCATTCACCTTGTTTTACACTAATACCTCTATTTTTACCTGCACACCAGCCTAAAAGTTTAAAATTAAAAAACATCCCCTGTATGCACTCGTAGTATTTGCCTTGTGTTAAGGGTGTCTCCTTGTGTAAGATCAACAGGGTCTATCAGGCATACAAATCAACAAATGACCTGTGACCTCAGTCTCAAGAGTATTTCCTCTGTTACAAATTTGGGGGACTGCTTTATTTCTCCATGCAGGTAAAAGAATAATTCCCCAGTGTCATAGCTACCTTCTCATAGTAAAAGCTCTGGACTTATCACTTCATAACTTCTCACCTTCATAGTATAGCCGAACAAACCTTGGATTCAGGCTACCTGTACAAGATTAGCTATAGATCATGCGAGCTCCAAATTCTCTAGCAGCAATCTTATCACAGCATACTTCTCAACCATAGGTTCTAGTAGTCTTCACTCGTAAAAAAAGTTATTTGTTTTGTGTTTTACAGATGCTTTAATCTAATCTTCTTTGTGAATCCCCCTTATGTTCGGTACCATTGGCCTCTAATAGATATTAATATTACATTAAAAAATTCTGTTAAATACATTAATTATTTATTTGAGCAAATTGGAAATTAATTATTCTCCGTGGCAGCTCTTGTGATTCAATAAGATTGTGAAAGTTCTTAGACCTATTCTGCATATCTTTTAATGATTACAAGTATGATTCACTAAGATAATGCAAGTTCATAGACCTCTCTCTGATATCTTTTAATGATTGTTAGTGCTTTATATGTTGAACGCTATGCACGCAATATGATGATGCTTGCAGGCAATTTGGCAATTTTACTTTACTCTTGTTTTTGTATCTTGTATGTAGATAGTGCTGTTGTCTCTCCTAACTTTAGAATGATACCTTTTTAACTCCTGTTTTTTAGTAGACTGGATGAACTTGCCATATCCCTGCCCTATCAATTGTACATGTCAATGTTCCAGGGTGTGCTTTCCTTCCTCTCTTAGTATTCAGTTCAAAGAATTTTGTCCACTTAGAAAAGTCAGTAGAACCTGGATTTTCCTGCCAATGTAGTTTCTTGGGAGCTTGAATTGATTGGACAAACTTGATGGTTATCTTGTTTTTGTACTCTTAAGAAAAGCATTGAAGTCTCAGCGTATGAGTTAGCATAAATGCTTTATCTAAAATTGATATGGAATTTTACATTAAGGTGCTACACAATTTCCAAAAGCATCTTTAGTTGCTAGACTAAAAATTCTGTTATTTAACATATGACAAGTTATGGTGGATAAACACAAGATGATTAAGTGCTTAAATAAGGGAGAGAATACTTGGTGAAATTCTGTAATGGTCACAAAAGGGAAAGAAACAGAATATCATAAAAGCAGTCAAACATGGTTATGGATAGAATTTCAGGGGAAGCCTCTACGGGGAAACATCCAATCAACCACGAAACAAGTATTTACTGTTGCATTTACTCTTTGACTAGTGATACAAAGGCAGTAATCCTTAAAAACTGTTCTGTAATAATCTCTGTTGTGTGATGTGTTTTATATTTTGACTGTTTATAATTTCTGTGATATGAAAGTACTGCTACACAAAGGTAACATCCAATAAGGTTGGAAGACTTTGGTAATCGGCTAAGTTGAGTAAATGATGAAGTAATCTTAAGAGTTAATAGTTATCTTCTGTAAAGACACCACAACTCACTTTCAACTAGAAGGGCATGCTGGGAGATAATATACGATTGCTAATTAACAGCCCTTACTTATATGAGAAAAAAATTGAGTTTGGTACTAAGCGAAGGAGATTTAAATCAAAAGACAGGATCAAGTGTTCTGAAGAAATTTGTCATGTGAATACACCAAATCCTTGCATAGACGTTCTAATATGGCATTTTCTAATGGATAATTCTGGGTTGTTTTTTCTCCTTTACCTAATCTCTAAATTGCGTAATAGCTTATAGGAAGAAATTTGTAAACCTGTAGATCAGGAGCATATGTGGAAACAATTGATGTAAACTTGAAATCTAGCACCAGATATGCATTATGAACATTCAAGTATGGCCTATCTAGGCACCCAAAAGGATGCTTGCAATATATAGAAAGAGTTGAGAAAAATCTCTTCTCCGCTCAAGCAAAGCATGGGATTGAGGATACTGATTAGAAGCATAGTGATAGCACAAATGAGTGATCAACAAATGTACTACCATGATTGTGACAAATTAAAACTATGGCTTATTACTTAGACTTTTGAACTCCTTCATAAGCAATTGTGAGGAATGTCCACATAAAAATCACATATAAATTCTGATATTTGTTGGCATCGAATGCATTGCATAGGTCAAATTCTGAGAAATTGCAAGAATTTCCAAGGTAGTCTAATAGAGACTCCTTTCCCTTTAATCACCTGAACTAGTTGTATCCTATTTAGTGGTACCTTGTGTTGGTGTTTTTTCTTGCAACCCCCAATCCTAAGGAAAACCACAATGCCAAAACCAAGGGATCCAGAGGTTAAGACAAAGGTCTTGCACTATCAACATATCAGGGACAAGAAAGGCCAACAAACAAGGCTATAATCAGCCTTCTGCACTTTGAGCTCCATAGTACTCAAGAGGGTGTTCCTATTCAAGGATCTGCACATATAATAAGACTTGCACTAAACAACTTATTGCAGAGTTCTAACATGTGGATGGTTCTCAGATGAATGTATAAAGGATGTTACAAATTTAATTGCATTTTAGGCATGATCCCTTTGCACCTTGCATCAATACTGAGAACAGATAAATTAAGAGAAATATTCATCTCAAACACACAAAGAAGTTACAACAAGATCATTCTTAATCATAACCTCTATGTTCTTTAACCTCCATGAAGATACAAAAAACCAGAAATAAGTTAAACATGGAAATAGGAAAGATTCATTAAGTTTTTAAGTGGTGATTCCTTCCAAGGTTTGCACAAAGGAAACATACTAGACCAGTGTCTTGTCCATAACAGAGTCAAAATAGAATAACCCATCTGATAATAGCCCAAACACAAAACCAGTGACCATTAAGCCATTACTGCCTTACAATAATGAGGTCTCTTTAGGACATATCTGAAACATTCTTACTAATCCTTAATGCAATACAATATATTCAGTATTCAATTGAGAGCACACTTTAACCCATTTTTTGAACAGGAGCCAACAATCTAAACACCTATTACAACAAATGTGCAACAAAAACCATCATAATCCTTGATTACTTTGATTGAAAATATAATGCATACATTCTGAAGGAATTGCAGTATGACATTGTTCATCATAATTTGCACACTGATTTGCTTGCCATTAACATAAAATGGATTACACCATTGGAACTCTGAAATTTAAAGAACTCCTAACTCTAGAGACAAAACCTTGTACAAGGATTACAATATCCTGAACTTGGAGAACCTAGAACCCCTTACAATGAAAACAACTTCTCATTTAAGAGAATTGAGAAGAAAGAAGAAAAGCCCTAAGATTAATCCACTGATGACACATGGCATCTCTCAACTCCCTTGATCTACAACCTGATTTGCATTTAAAAGATGTTTCTCCTCCTTTATTTTCCCTCCTCTTGTTTGCAATTGAAGTTGATTTGGCCCAAATCTGTTTTTGCATTCCCATGCAAACTTTTTACCTGCTTGTAAAAAGTCATTTACTAGCTTCAATTTAATTGTAAGTGAAAAAAAATCACTTTTGGGTCAAAAACCCATTTATTGGTAGTTAAAAAATGCCTTTCAACCTGCATTTTAATATTTAAAACTTTCATTTTACAAAGCATTTAGTTTGACATTTTGTCAAACATTTGTCTGAAAACTAATTCTCTGTGCAATTTTCTATTACCAATTGAATATTTTCACTATTTTCCGGATGTATTATTTTTATCTTCAATCTTCTTTCTTGGCACAAGATTCACTATAGACCATTTTCAACCTTCACATGATGATGAATGAGATATTGGGCGTTTTAGACCTCACCGGCAACCAAAAAGTGCATAAAACATTGCCAAAATTGCCTCCCAAGCAATATAAATGGTTGAGGCACCATTCTGGAAGCAAAAGCCAAGGTTTGCAGCTCAAAATTGACAATAAAAATCTACCTAAGAATTTGGACGTGATTAGCTTTTATCACAGTGTGAACAACTTTTATTTTCTGCTCCATCAATAATGAAAACCCCTTTATACATGTCTTATGCAAATATTTAAACTCCCCTTATTCTCCCTCCAGCTCTCCCCACTTCCCCGCCAGCTTCTACAATCGTAGCTTTCACTGCTGCAGGCTGGCGGGGAAAGCATTTTAACAGCCAAATAAAACATTTTGCAAAGTTTAATAACATTGTTTGCACATAATTTTCTCCTCCAAAGGTTTTAATATTAATTATCCTCACCACAAGCTCCATGCTTTGCTTCCCCGCTTCCTTCTCCTAGCGTAGCAAATATTGAGCCGGCTGGCGGGCAAAGCAACTTTATTAAAGTTTTTAACTTTATAAAGTTTGAATATTATTAAACTTTTCCCTAAATGATTTCAATTAACGTGTATTTTCCCTTAATAACATTTAAAATATTATGTTTTAAAACTTTAGGAATTTTGTAAATTTTAATATTACCTACGGATCAAACGAAAAAAATTCACTATGCGCAAAGGGGACCCTTGGAGCCATGATTTTTTGTGTGCGGCCATAATCAATTATTTAAAACATGGGTTTCAAACCAGATTTTGCTGAGCCATCAAAATTTAGGTACCTTCTTTGTAAATTGGCCCATCGGACATGTTCACCGCAACCGAAAAGCATTAAAATAATGCATCATATGACCTTCGTTTTTGATGAAATCGGAAGTGGAGATGTTTTAAACCAAAATGAGAAATGGGTTGCCTTTAGAATTGTGAAATTTGAAACTTTCTGGAACACCATTTTTAACCCGGTCGCGGTTAGAAAAGGATTAAATAACATATCAAAACTCATCCTGGGGGTTTGAAACTGAGCAAGCACATAACCATTTGCACCAAAAAACATTCTACCAAGCGGATTTGCAAGATGAATTCTGAGTTGCAAAATATTAATCAGCAAAGAGGGCCTCCAGGGTAGATTTGACAGGATGTAGGCCTAAGCTTTGTCGACACATTGAAGAGATATAGGCACTTCAAATTTGCAAAATTTGAAGGTGCCATCACCTTGGTGGACCATTCCATTCCTCTTGCATTAAGACTGTACTTCCCAAATTTCTCGCTTGTGATTCTCTACCTCACAACTATGGAGTGATCTTGTTAAGTCTGTGATTGATTTTCTTAGTTAAGCTGACAAAGCTGGAGTTCTCTTCTAATCAGATTAGCCATATCAAAGATTCTCGCTAGGGTTAACTAAAAGTTGCCAAAATAAGTAATTGACAGTAAATATGTATGTTTTGGCATCTTTTTGTGCTTCAAGAATCATTCAACTTAGTTCCTCAAGGTATGTTAACTCATCCACAATGCACTTCATCCTGCAAGCAATCCTCAAATTCGGCAATAAAATCAGGTTTGCGATACAATCTTTCTCAATGTAAATGGATCATAATCGATACTACATAATAAATAGTAAATACCCTTGAACTTAATATCATAATGCTGTAAATAAATGATAAATTTTGTGACCTATTTGGGACCATATATATTTCCTAAACTTTTTTTTTCTTTATATTGATATGAAATAGATTTACAATAATGGAGAACACATTTTAAATCATGCCAACCTTGTGGAGATTGGAAGATAGCTGTACACACTAGAATTTCATCAGCTGTATTCTTCACAAGATGTAGAGAAGTAACAGCTATTTAGTACAAAATTCCTGTTGGAGAAAACATAAGAGTTGCATAGAGATACGAGACTACTATTTACATTGAGCAGACATAGATCCAAGCTGAGAACATGAAAGAACTGAAAGGAGCTACTGCTTCCCTGGACCATGGTAGCCATGGGAGAAGTGGAGTCAGCCATCCTCTTGAATTGCTTGCCAGAGGTCGATTGTCATGGATTGCTCACCAGAACTTGCTTGCCAATTAGTTCCTCATGTCCCTTGGGAATATTAGACATACCTACATAGAGTTTTAACAGAAAAGATACAGTTGAGTGATTGATGTCATTATAAGAAAATAATTTTACTAGTGTTTTCTTAAATTATGTGCAAATGCTCCTCTTTCCGGGTGTCAACTTCTCCTTGGCACACTTGGATGATTATTGTTGTGTATAATTTTGCTGTCCACATTAATTTCTGATGGAATTCCAAGGTGTATGGAAAATATTTTCTAGTTTTTTCAGTTGTAGAACTTCCTAAACTTGGAACCTTTCAAATCCCTTATAGATTTATTTCTTATTCTGAAGTTATTTCTTGCAGAAGAAACTCTACTTATACAATCATAGCTTTTCTAGCATTATTAGAGATAATAATCCTTAAATGACTGTTTTACAAGTTATCTGATAATTCTGAAGATAATTTCTCTCCACATGTTTTGTACCATAATAATCTCCTAACATTTTTTATACATAGAATTTTGAAATTTGCTTCTCTATTCAATTTTTTTAATGGTTGATTTCCTTATAACCACTTTGCTTTAATTTGGATAAATGCAACCTGTTGTACCCTTACAAAAAAAATTGTATGGAGTCTTTTTTGCACAATTTAACAAATTTTCTTGTTATTCTGAGAAATTATTGATTTTTTTGTCAAGGCAATGGACAAGTGTGAAGATGAGAAGTTGAGATTCAAAGTGGAAGTGTTATGTTGTTTTATTACAAACTTAATGACCCATATTTCATGATTAGTGGTTCACATGAACCCATCTCTCATGAGCATGAATGGTCCACTTAACACTCATTGCATCTAGGTGATGCTTATAAAAGTTATAAGTTATATTATAGTGCAGCTTATCATGCGGTGGACAAACAAAATCAATTAATTAAAGTTTAGGAAATTTCTTGTTCAATTATCAATAACAATAAACTATGGAACTTGTTTTGGCACACGCTGAATTTACTTTCAATTCCAGCAACAAGAGATCAATAGATAAGTCTCCTTCTAAGTGGTCTATGGAGGAAATCCAAGAGGGGTAGTGGGCTTGGTTGACATTCTTGATGGAATTTAAGTTAGTCAGGATACTGAAGATCCTGCAAAGCACATTCCTGATGCACATCAGCAAGTTAAGCAAAGATACTTGAAATGGATGATCAATAAAAGAAGAGCAGATTTTCTTGCAGAGAAAAAATTTAGCAAGAAAGTGAATTAGTTACGATTCACTTGTGTTGGGAGATACTTGTAATAAATTGAATTCAGAAAGATTGGCCATTGATGAAGTCTTGAAGAGGATTAATGACAATGAAAATGTAATAGACCTACCTGGGGAGCTTAACATCAGCACTATATTTAATGGAGCAGATCTATACCCATTCTAGTAAGTACATAAGAAGTTGAGGATGAAAAGAAGGTTGGAAAATGAACAAGACGGTCTCAGAAAGTTTCTGAGCAGATTGAATGAACAATAAACATCAAGTTCTCAGCTACAGGATCCAAGGAATATAAAACGTGCTTGGTAAAGTGGAAGGAATTTCCAGATTCTAGTGACACTTGAAGTTGAAACATAGAAGAAGAGCTATGGATTTTAAGTAAGCCCAATGACTACCAGGAGGTTCAAATATTTTCTGACAGGGAAAGAAATGGTGTATACTAAGCTGAACTGGTAGTCCCACTGCCTGATTTTAATTTGGAGGGCCACATGGCAGACCAACTCTGCTAGATTTTAGGACCACGTAGTAGGAATCCAAGGAAATTAGTTAGATGATTTGTTAGTTGTGGTTTTCATTGAGTGAAAGTAGGGGTTCATTTGGATAAAGATTGGCAAAGTAAAATAATAACTAATCTATAATTTTTGAGGGTAATGGAATATTTCTCCTGGATGGCAAGAGCTATTTGTTGATCTTAGAAAGGGAATATATGAAACAGTTCTGTTTCTCGATTGCAGAATTTTGTAACTTCAGTTCATCATATATGTAGACTGTCCTTTTGCTAATGTTGCAGTTGCTCATATTAATGTTACAAGTTCAATTCAGTTTAGCAAGCTAATGAAGATTGTTGTTGATTTTTCACATCAGTTACAGATCCAGGCTCTTAAACTTCAGCTGGCCAACCAACCACTTTTTCATTGAATAGCACCATGCTATTTGTTAGATACTTGTAACTCAAAGAACTATCAAACTTTTAATCTGAAAATGAGCATGTTTAAGCCTCTTTTTATAATAGATATTAGATAGTATATACTTGATTAAGAACATATAATTGCTTAGCAATTTTGTAGATGGTTAACAGTCCAATTTCCTATAGACTTCATAAGTTGAAAGGCTGAATTTGGAATAGAAAATTGATGCATAGACTAAAAGAACGTTATCTCATTGAAATTATGATATTATCCAGTGATAAGCGCTAGAGCAAAATCATATTGGAAGTCCAAGCATGACAATAGATGGTGCTGTTACAGAAGATGAATTTCAAGGCTCTCTTCCTCCGAAGAAGGTAAGATTCCCGAATTTATGAATATGATTGCATGATTAACAATAAAATTATAAAATATTTCATATTTATTTTATTTGCTTGATCTATATCTAACATGACACAATTTTCTTACTCATATAACAGGGACAAAACAGTGCATATGCAGTTTGTTGGCTTCTTGGAATTGGATGCCTTTTCTCTTGGAATAGTATGTTGACAATTGAAGATTACTATCAATATCTATTTCCGGTTAGTACTGCAATTTTTTATTTTATTCTCTTGATTTTTTTTTTCAAATATATCTGCTTGTTATTCCAATAAAATCTAAGTTGTGATGGCCTCTCTTGTATGTTTTTATTTCTTAATAATAATTATAGGAAACAAGGTAAGCATTATTGCTAAGTTGCCAGTTCCGGTACTGGTTCGGGTTCGGGTTCGGGTTTGGGTTCAGGGGTTTGGTTCGCCGGTTTGGCTAAAAATGTTTTTTTGGAGGGGGCATGGGGGGGGTGGTCGGTTCGTAAAGGGCACACACTATTGATATTTCAGAGATCTTCATTACTGTCATCATGAAGCTCCATGAAACTGTTGCTTATCAGTTTTAGACTGCCCCAAACTTTCTGAAATAGTTTTGTTGAAAGGTTGCATCTCAGAGATCTTTATTAATACCATCATGAGTCTCTGTGAGACAATTACTGGTCAGTTTCTGACTGCTTGTGGGCTCTCTGACTTTGTCAATAGTAGTATAAGAATCAAAATAGGTTATCTTATCTCATTGATTCTCTTTCAGATCTATGATGGTGAGCATTAAAACTTTCTAGACAGAGCACTCTTCCTTACATCATTTATTAATATTTGTACTGCTTTCTGTTGATGAATTGGTCCACTTCACTCATTCTCCTAACGTTTTTATGAGAGAGATGCTTTTGTTGAGCCTTTCCAATGAGTGGTTAAACTTTGTAAAACTAAGATCATGATCCTCAGATTTCAACACATTGAGAGATGTTATTTCCTGGTTTCAGTTTCCTACGAAGGCAAGCCAGTGGAGATCATGGGAAATTATACTTAAAAATACAGTCTACATGTTCATCTCCCAATTTAAATAATGCTTCCATACGGTGGCTAAGAGATATGTCTCCATTTCATTTTTGTAGTGTCGATGCTTTCATGTATGTTTGCAGAATATCCGTTAGATGCATCTCTTCAACATAATATTTAAAGTTTAAACCAACTAGTCTTTCTGGATCAAAGTTTTGGGGACCCCGTTTAGGATCTATTGACTTGCAGATATTGATAAGGTGTAGACTAGCATGCTTTGGTGTATAATTTATCCATAATGCATTTGTCTAAGAAAAACTTGATGCCTAGCTTGATGTCAAGAAATTCTTTGGGATCATTTTCCATCCTCATAAACTTAGGCCTCTAGGTGATTTGAACTCTAGTTAGAAGAAATATCCATATATAGCCCTTTGTTCTTCAGATAGAATCTCTTTACAGCTCATTTTGGACAACAATTATGTCGGTATTCTAAGATCAGTTTTTTTTTTTTTTTAATATCTAGGTTGTAGGCATATCTATAGATTGGTTTCCTCAATTGAGATACTCCTTGATCACCCATCATGAAAGGTGACGTCAATAGAGTTGTTAGAGAGGATATATATCAGCAATATATATAGGCAGTTGGACCTTTAACACTACAGCATATCAAACTAAGATGGATTTCTATGTGAAACATTTGTTGCAAATTGTTGGTGGCACCATCATTTGTCACATGGGCTTAGGATTCTCCTTGGCCAGTTGAAGGCATGTTCCTACTGGTTGCAAGCTAACAAATGCTCACATATTCTATGAGGTGATAGGTTGTTGTCTACATCTCTCCGA
The DNA here is from genome assembly GCA_007258455.2 of Sequoia sempervirens. NCBI lineage: Eukaryota > Viridiplantae > Streptophyta > Pinopsida > Cupressales > Cupressaceae > Sequoia > Sequoia sempervirens. Next base: position 438,135,387 of record VDFB02000003.1, read on the forward strand.
GATATAAAGATAGTGTAGCTTTTTATAAACCATTTTTTTCACTTGAGGACATTAATAAAGTTTGTATGGGGATTATGATCTAGGAAATGCAATAAGTATGGTTCTCTCTTGAGTTTATTTTTCAAGTAAAATTAGTAAAGTGTAATTATTATATGGGCGTTTAATGGCTCACAAGGAGCAAGGGACCAAATTTTGTTTTGCAAGTAAGAAGTGCTTTCAATTTCTAATTTAAAATATTTTAATATAGGGGGAAATCTTTGTTCAGATTTCTAGGGTGTAGTTGCTTCAAGACAAATGGTCTCTAGCTAGATATATTTGGTCAGACATTTTACATATTGTTATAGAATAGTAAAAGATGTATTCTAGTTACTTTCCAGTTTGTCAATTCATGTGTGCAACTGTGTGATGAGTCATGAAAATGCCATATTTTATATATTAGAGGTCAAGCCATGTGGTGTACAAATGATTAGAAAAATTTAAATTTGTATCTATTTTCTTCACAAAAACTCATGATGCTTTCTAACTTTTGTGTAGGACTACCACTCATCAAGAGTATTGACATTGGTGTACCAGCCTTTCGCATTGATAACAACTGTCATACTCACATACCATGAGGCTAGCATTAATACGCGAAAACGCATCCTATTAGGATATGTTCTCTTTTTTATAAGTACACTCGTTATCATTATTGTGAGTATTCTGAGATGAACTTTTGAGTTTTGCTGATCTGTATTTTAATTTGTTTCTCTGCTATAAAATCAGTTTTCAGTAGTACACTTCCTTGAGGAAGATGAATTTGTTGCCACAAAAATATTGATGTCAAAAAGACATTTTGGCTTTCAAGTGTTAGACATTTTTTTCATAATTAAATAGGCTTTACCAAATTTTGTACGTATATTTCTAAACTATAATTTGATTTTGTCAATAGTTGGACCTTGCAACCTCTGGGAAGGGAGGACTGGGAACATTCATTGGCATATGTGCAATGAGCGCACTTTTTGGCTTTTCAGATGCTCATGTCCAGGGAGGAATAATGGGAGATTTATCGTACATGAATCCTGACTTTATTCAGGCAAAGATATTATCAATGTATTTTTTCATTGGATCGTTTTCATTTCATCTTAGGATGGATTTTCATGTTGTTAACATTCTTACTTTGTGAATGTATAGTCCTTCACGGCAGGGCTTGCAGCATCGGGAGCTATTACATCTGGATTGAGATTAATAACAAAATCGGCCTTTGAAAACTCAAAAGATGGCCTTCGTAAAGGAGCTTGTAAGCTTATTGTACAAATTTTGCTTTGCTATCTTCAAAATATACAATTAGAATCCTAAAGTGCTTTTTCTTAGCAAATAAATGATATTTGAATTATTTTAGAAGGCTTTATCACTATTCTCCTCTCTGGTTATATGTTAGGGAAGAGTTTAACCCACCTCTATGTTCCCCTTCAATAGGCAAGTAGGGCAGAATGCATATGAAAGGTTCCCCAGAGGGAGACATCCTAGGGATTTAAGAGTTTGGAGAGGTTGTCCCCTCATTTCTCTTTTTTTTGAAAGTTTTGGGGATGCCTCCCTTTTTATTGGTCTTTTTTGGGGGCTTCCTCTTCTTCTTACTCTCTTACTCTGTTTTCCTTTTCTCTTTTGGTGACTAAAATATAAAAAAGAGAAGAGGCGCAATTTCCAAGATATCAATCAGATGATGACTCAGATTTCGACATTTTTTTATCAATGTACCTAATGCATGATGCAACATTTAGTTTTTAGCATCTTTCATTATAAATCATGTTTCACATTATGTCTATGATTATTGGTGTATGAGATGGATTATGGAATTTATGAATTGTTACTCTTTAGAATTTCAATTCATTTGATTTATTTATGTTATTTTTAGGTATTTTTCATTTGTTTGTATTTTAAAAATTTTAATATTAATTTTATATATAATTTTAATATATGTCCCCTTGCCATCCCAAAAATCCTGAGAAAAACTTGTCATCTCTAAAACCCGTTTTCCCATCCTCAATAATTGGAGAAACATTGGAAAATGTAATTTATGTTTTCTAGTACTAAATAGTAACCCAAGTCATTGTATTTTCAAGAACACATGAGTGCAATTGTACAAAATTTTGTTGTTGAATGGGAGATCACAAGTTTGAATTTGGCATCTTGAACACAAAACATAAGGGCTTGCTATGGTTAGAGTTCTATTAGTAGGTCTTTTGGCTTTTTGCAATGTTGTTTGTAAATGATTTTTGTTATTTATGTTTGTAGTATGTCTCAAGGTCTCGAACCTTGTGACTTGGAAAACTTGGTAGATCCTATTTTGTCTTGGACTCAATTACTTGGCAAAAACTTAGCAAAACTAGACAAATAAAATAATGCTTAAAATCATAAAGAACTTGGGAATACTTGCCAAAATTCAAGAGTACTCGCCAAAACCTTGGCAAAACTTGGCTAGGTGAGTTAATGGGTGATTTACTTGGTTACAACAATAACTCGTGAGCTAGGAAGGTACTTGGTAAGATTTTGATCTATGGCATGTCTTGTAGTCTATTATCTTTAACAAAAGATGGACACAAGTATAGATCCATGATAAATTTATTTTTTGATTTTTCCCCTAGACCATTGGGATAATAGGCTTGGCAGAGGTTGCATTTACATCTATACTTTCCTATTTGAACAATACAATTTGGTCGAAGAGCAACTGCCTTTGCCAATCTAGGTTTTTCACGCTTCAAGAGATTTTTGTAAGATAAATCTTGTGTTGTTGCATTCTTTTCTCATTTCAGTCCATTTCTGAGTATAATAGTGCACTTTAATTCCTCCATATTTCACTTTTATTTGAAAATTCTTGTACCACAGCAGCATTAAGTTTTGATTATGTAGTTTCTAGCTAGATTTAACTAAAAATTACAGATCACATATGTAGATAGCTTTGTCGAGCCATTTGGAGCATTACTCTTTTACTTTGTAACAATTATGTTCATCAAATTTGGAGTTGTTAGCGTTAACTGCATTATGGATAGATGGGGGAGCAGGAAGGTCAAGGGATAATGTGTTTGGAGGAATAGCCCACAGAATATGTGCATGATATGTGACGGGTTATCACTTGTGATCTTATTGGTTCTAGAGCCTTTATCTATAGAAGTTATAGCCAGGCTATGTATTCCACCTTAAAATGATGCAAAATGCTATGTTTATCTTGTACATGTTTGTATATTACTTTTGGTTTAAGAGAATATCCTTCAGTTTGGAATATCCTTGTGTCTACAAAATAAGTGGCCTTGCCCTACCATTTTTCTTATGTGATATGTAAAGAGCGAAGAAGGATATCGGAAGCTGATAAGGTGAAAAGGGTTGAAGCCCATAATGAACATTGAAACATACAGCCAATGGGCACACACACCTCCTATATGGGGAGGCATTTGTCTCACTACTTTTTTGACTGATGATGCATAAATCATGCTCAAGGATCCTAAACTCATCTCTAATTGAGCTCTTAGGTATATGTAGTGTGTGGTGGAGAATTCTAAGTCAGCTTTATACATTAAGAATAGGTTACAGAATCACATATATCTCTTTCATCATATCAACATTTTCAATTATCAGAATTATCATTCATTTAACAAAATTGTACAGAAACAACAAACAGACAAGATAGTTGATTACATTCATCTCTAGACTGTTTTGTTGGTTTCACAAAATGAAGGGAATACACATAAACAAAATAATGGAACACCACTGACTGTTCCCAACTATAATTTAATTCCATCCATTAATCTCTATTTAGGAAATAAGAACACATACAAATATTTTAAATTTCATCAAACTCCTCAAATATCATATCAAAGGCCATCAAACCAAAAGTCATAAATTCCCAACAGATTTTGGCAGAAGAGTTGCCTCTCAGATCCAAGCAGCTTAACCAAAGGAGGTATGGGATTTATGCAGCCTGAAAGCTAGTGGGTTTGTTTCCCACCTCCAGAAAAGGAAAAACATGAGAAAATCATTCTACAACCAACCTGATTAACAAAGTGAAATTGATGGTTCAAAAAGATGGCCAACTAATATGATAACTTCGGTAGTAGAAGCATTGAGAAAAAGGATAAGGGAAAGTACAAAAGTTGGGAAGAAAGAACAAACAGACTTCAAAAGCTTTAACTGTGAACTCCGTCATTTATCTTGAAGTTGAAGGAAGAAAATAAATTTCAAGCTGTAAGGGTGCCAATGTAGAAAACTATTAAGGAATAAAGTTTTTGATCCTCAAAAATCCAGAGTTCCCTCATGAGTTAGATTCATATTATGTTCAAACTGACAATTTTTTTGGTCATTGGCATCTTTCACTAATTTTAACATTGTCTTTGTTTACATTTGAGGATAACAAAGATCTTTTACTTGTGTAGGAAGTTTGTTTACTGCTGCATACAAAGATCAAGCGGACTATTATTGCTTTTATTTTTTCTTTATGCTATCAAAGGCTTGACTTGATTAACATTTTGTTTTGCAGTGCTGTTCTTTTCAATAAGTACCTTATATGAGCTGTTCTGTATTTTTCTCTACGCTTTCATCTTCCCACGCCTTAAGGTTGTAAACTATTATCGATCTAAGGCAGCTTCTGAGGGATCAAAAACAGTGGCTGCTGATCTTGCTGCAGGAGGTATTGCAGTATCAGCCCAAAATGTAATGACTATCCTTAATTTATCAGATATAAAAGAAGTTAATCTTGCACTTATATTACTTTCTTTATTTAGTAAGGACTCATAAACATCTTTCTCTCACTGACTTTACTTTCATTTGTTAAATGAAAAGGATGTTGAAGAATCAAAAGTTAAAGAACGTCTGAATAACAAGGAGCTGCTGAAACAAAACATTGATTTTGGGTTGGATATCTTCATTACCTACATAGTTACACTGTCCATATTCCCTGGTTTTCTATCAGAAGATACAGGCAAACATGGGCTGGGTTCCTGGTGAGTTTCCCTCTTTTTTCAGGACTTATTACTACTTACATGAATGATAAAAGGAATGAAATTCTTAGCATGCATTATAGAGGACTTCATAATCAGATTAATGCATTAATATAGTTTCCTCTGGAATGCAATATTATCTGCTTTAATATTCAGAGGTTAGCATTCTCAAATGATGGTATTTTAGTTTTTACCGATTAGTGTATTATTGCTATTATTGGAAACACTTGGTCTTGATGGTCTAAATAAATTTAACACCATCAAAAATTGCCTGTGGAAGACTCTTAGATAACTATAAGCTTTTCTGTCTAAATTAAGATGTGTATTTCCTTTTTTATATCCTCCAATGCAAGAATTATTATCATACTATTGCCAAATTGCTTTAGTATTCTATCCCACAATACTAATCAAATTCATATTTAGATCATATGAGATAAAACATGACCTAATTTTTCTTTTTGAAAACAACATGATGTAAATTACATTCACACTTTTTGTTAGAAGTTTCAAACATATTAAGAAGGGAAAAAGTTACAAAAGCAGTGAGGAGGCCGTTGTGATATACTAGTTGTCACAAATCAAAGCATAGCCAGATTAAGAAAAGGAGTTGATCAAAGATCAGCCAACATCTGCAGTAGCATTTAAAGACCAACCAGACCAGAGAATTTCGAGGAGGAATTCCTAAATCAAAAAGAAGTTAAAGACATATCATAAAGGAGCTAACCTCACAGCCATCTATTAGCCAGGTTTCAAGTTTCAGGATTCAAGGTTACCATATCTTTGTCTTCATAGATCTAGTTGTGATGGAAGTTTGAGGCTTCTTACATTCACACTTCTGTAAAATTCAAGAAGTATATATGAATGCACATATGTTGGCAACTTTGTGGTTTTGCATGCTGATCATAAAGGGGTCAAATACTTAAATATAATTCTACAAGTCTAGTGCTTGCAGAAACCATACTAATCATCATTCCAAAGGCCTCCAAAACCTATAAATCAACCATTTGTTTGCCCCAAATGGACAGTGTACACAAAAGTATGTTATGCTGAGCGTTAACTCACTGCAAAGAGATTCTTGATTTCTACTCATTATTTGCATGAACCTCACCATTCGATCCAAAACATCCAAAAATGTAGAATTACCCCCAAATGGACACCATATGCAAAACTAACATTTTGACAATTGGAAAATAAACATCATACAAAAAAATTCATTTCGGTGAGTATTAATTCATCCTTAAGGGGTCAGAAATCAAAATGTAATTGCTAATTAGCCATAATTTATGTTAATCTCGCCATTCAATTCAAAACATCAAAAAAAACTATAAATCAACTATCCATTTGCCCCAAATGGGCATTGCATGCAGAAGTTACATCCTAGCAAACATAGTCTGAGCTGGCCAGAAACTAACAAAATACTGCCCAGCTAAAACCTGGCAAACATAGTCTGATCTGGGCCAAAACAACTAACAAACTACTGCCTTGATAAATCCTAACTCATAACATCAAATATACTTTTCACACAAAATGCCATATGTCTGAAAATTTCAAATATCTTATTGCAAGGAACTCATACATGATTTGCAAATTTGAAGATTCAGCCATTAATGCTTAGGGATTCAGCTACAAGGTAACAATGTGAGTTACTGTAGTTAAGCTAGAGGAAGTTCCACCCTGAAGCATCTACTCAGAACAATAAACTGACATATTATCCTATTAGAATAATATCTTTCTATTTATGTTGTAATGGTCATCTCGTCGTTGCTTTTTCTAACTTAACGATTGTTTCTTTTAAAAACATCGTCTCTTATAATCTATATAAGGAACTCTCGTTCCTCTTGATTAATACACAACAACATCGATTCTATAACATGGTATCAGAGCACAGGCAAATAATTTTTTCAAAAAATTTATAATTTCTTTTCGAAATTATTTTGTTTCAAATTTTTCTAAATTATTTCGGTGAAATTTTTCCTTCTCTAAACTGAAATAATTCGTGTGTTTATGGTGCTCACGTTTTTTCTAGTTCGAGTTTTTGCTTTCAACCTGGCTCGTACCTAAAATCCCTTGATTTTTGGGCGTCTAATCACTCTTGTGTTCGGATTTAGAAAAGGTCGTGATTTTTCCTTGCACCCGCGTGACTGGTTTGTGGTCGTAATGGACCCACGTTCAAACCCGACGGCATCTGCTTGTGAGGTCTCTGCAACTCGCGACTCCATTTCCCTGTGTTATCCTGTCGCGTTGGCCTCCTCCATGGGTTTTTGAACTCGTGTTTTTTTTTCCTACGCGTCGGGGTTTATTTTCTGGACGTGTCTGCGACCTCAGTTCTCTGCAAACCTCTGCCCGCAATTTTCTCTTGTTGGGACGCAACTTTCTCTGCATTTTTGGCACGGATTTATCTCCTTCTATGCGCGATTTTTAAACCCCTTAGGCCACGATTTGTTGAAGACATGATTTTCGCATCTCCCAGCCTCTGTTAGTTGCGGTTTTCTGAAGATTTTCGACTATTTTTGAGGTGTTATCTGCATTTTTTTTCCAAAATCGTGAGTTTTCTGGTGCATCCATGGCTGCCTAGGGATTCTGCCAGTTCGACTAGGGTTTTGACCCTCTGTTTGAAGTCGAAATTTCTTTCTAATTGCAGATTCTTGGTGGGTTTTTCGAGATCTCAACTGGGTTGGTCTCTGATTTTTCTGGGTGCATTGTTTTTCGTGCCTCAAATTTTGTGTCAGCAGGTTTGTTTTGATTTTTAGCAGCTAGGGTTCCAAACCCTCTGTGTTTCAAGCCAACAATCGATGTTCTGGGTTTTTAAATATTTTTTTGTCCCGTAAAAGAAAATGAAAAATCTGTCTTCTGGGTTTCGGGAGGGTTTATAATTTTGTCCTCAAAAATTAAGAGTTTTTCTCCTGTATACCCTTGTCAGGGTTTCTGTCAGTCAGGAGGGCTCTCTGGTTTTTACTATTTTTTCCGAAAAAACGATGATTTTTAATCTTGGGTTTGGCGATTTTTTCCTCAAAAATCATGGTTTGGTGCAGTCAGTTTTTTGGTCGCAATTGGGGCGAACATCTGCACATCTGGGTTCTTGCAGTTTGTTTTGGGGCGTCATGCTCATCTGCAGAAGATTGGAGGGTTTGCCAATTTTTCCTCAAAATCGTAGTAGTTGTTCTCGGTATGTCTCTGGTTACAGGGAGGGACAGTTTTCCAACTTCAAGTTGGACGATTGGTGTTGTTATTTCCAGAAGTTCTGCAGTTTCTAGGAGGGTTGGTGGCAGACTCATCTCAAGTGGCAGAGTCAGTGGCAGGCTCTTGTCTTTTGTTGCAACAGCGTTCTGAGACGAAGGGGGCATCCTTCTCTGTTATCTCTGGGTAGTTAGAATGATGACCATTAAGGGAGGGTATTAGAATAATATTTTTCTATTTATGTTGTAATGGTCATCTCGTCGTTGCTTTTTCTAACTTAACGATTGTTTATTTTAGAAACATCGTCTCTTGTAATCTATATAAGGAACTCTCGTTCCTCTTGATTAATACACATCGATTCTGTAACATATCCTAAGCATCATACTTGCCAAAAAGCTCTCTAAGATACAAATCCAATGGTTCTTGTGAATTTGAAATTTGACCCTCTAAGATTTGTGAATTACCTATCTGTCAACTCAGATACCAATTCACAGTTCTAATTTCAAGTGATGTGATTAGTTCTATATTATTGGAAACTCTCAACAAGACGCTTCCAAGGGTATCTTGCAAATTTAGAAATTTGAAGTTTTAAGCGTTGCAAATTCTGTGGAAGGTGAATGTAACCAAGCAAAACAGCCCTAAATGTAACACATTCAGATTTGATTTCACAGTCCTTATTTCCTGCTACAATTTGTGTTGTATATTACTGGAAATCTGTTGACAAGATGCTTCCAAAAACACCTTGTGAATTGAGAAATTCAAAGTGTTGCAACATGGTCATGGAGGAACTGCAACAGCGTAAATCTACTATAATGAAATGCCCATTTTAAAACAATTTACAGCCCTAATTTTTCTCAATTCACTAAGTATTGTAAATCATCTGAAATCTCTTGACAAGATGCTTCCAACAATGTTTGTAATTTCCAAAATTCTATGGTTAACATGATTTTCAACATCATCCATAACTCAACTGTTTTTCTCAAATCAATCCAATGACTTCTTAAACAATTTGCAACCTCAAAGAGATTGTGGAGGGTTGAAAAAACATACCTAAGTTATTTCCATCTTTTAAAAATGCAAAAACATTCAAACATTGATAATTTTCTACACCATAACCATATTTTTGCAAGTCATCAATGTAAATCAAATAATGCAAATATTGCATTCATTATTTTTTGTAAAGCCAGAACGTTTCTTGCATCAAACTCAAGTAACACATGCAAGAATACTAAGAATTGCAAACCTATCAAGGCAAGATTTATATTTAATAATTTGTTACAATACATATACACAAGACTAGATTGGCAAGAATGAACAATCACGCTATGAATATTTTTTATTCAGTATTATAAATCCAAAAATGCATATAATCTTATTATTAATTGCAGAAGTGCATTTTTGGTTTCTTAGCCTACAATTTAAATATCAAACATTCTCGTTTTCTTTTTTAAATTCATATAAGTTATAACAATGGGGAAAGGAGATTTGTGGACCCAGAGCCAGTGGTTTGTCTGCAAATTTTAACTCTTATGTTCAATTTTGTATCCATACTATTACATTAATGTGAGTGTTGTGTTCTGTACAGCTATCCACAGAGCAGGTGCACAGGTCGATTAGGTGTAAACAGGAAATAAACATCTCTGAGTTTTGCATATGCTGTCCATTTATAACCGAATCCTAACCAACTACCCAAAATGTATCTGCCCACTCCTAATATACTCACAACTCTGATTCTCCCATCCTTTAAGGTCTTAAAACTTAGGAAAGGTAGGGTAATTGTGTGCAAGAAATTTTATAACACAATAGCTGAAAACATTCCATGCTAATAAACAAAGAATCACTTATGGTCTATAAACAAATATAAAGGAGTAGTTCAGCAGTCAACCAGCTTAACTAACATTAAAATAAAAATTCAGTCCATTGGATAAAATAAGCCAGCTACAACAATAACCTTTTCTTCCTAAATAATTACCTTTGGCATGCACTAATTAATCATACAATATTCTGAATTCTTATATGCATATGAATTATGAAGCTGTAGTTGGACTTTTCCCTCTCTATATACCCAACATGAATTTCAGCTGCATAATAAAGAATTGTGGGCTGCTAGCAAGTGATTTTCTACCTCTCCTATGCCTAACATATGTTAATACCTGGGTTGGGACATTTCCACCTCTTTCACACCCACTAAGGCCTTGAAATAAAGCATAAAAGATAGCTTTTAACTTCTAAACATAGCAACGCAAGATTTGCAGTTCCTTTCAAATTTTCCATTCTGCCTCTCACCTACCCGGCACATAGAAAAAGATGGCATAAAATTAGATAAAAATGAGGCAAGTCAGCAATACACACAACAATGAAATTTGCAAAAAAAGCTGATACCGAGTTCAAAAAAATAATGGGGATTTACCTAGAAATAAAATCCATTTGTCATGGATTTTAAAATGAAGGATGATTGGAAGCACCTTCAATCAATTGCCAATCCAATGGAATAAATGATAGCCCCTCTTTCTTCTCACAAAATCCCAAATTTTCTCTATGTTATGCGCTATAACAACCTAAGTCACAAGGTTCGAACTTGAGTTTGAGTTTGGCAACATTGAAATTTGGATGAAGTTTGGCAAGGAAAAAAATCGGCACTAAATTCGCCTTATGTAAATTTTTTTTTTTTTTTTAAATATAAGTAATATATCTGCAAAATTGTCAAAATAGTTTAACATTGATAAATAGATTTAGTTAACTTGAATCTCTAGTGTATTTTGACTTTATCAATTTGACAAATTCCCCAAAGGTATTTCTAAATATCGTCATCCTTACACATGATTCATCCATCAAAGATCGCAAAAAATTAGGTTGTAGAAGTCCATATTCTCAAGACAATCTTATAGCTTACAAATCAACTCTATGCACTAGATCATTTTCATGGAGCTTGCATTCAGCCTTAAAAGGGATAATATATGACCTATATATATTTTCAGAAACTGTACAAATCCCAAATCATTCTATAGACTCCAAACAATTTTTTTACCTAAATAATTATATCTTACACAACATCAACATATATTCTTTATTCCAATTCCTAAAACTAAAAACCTTATCTCCTTACATTTAATACTCTGAATATTCATTTATTACAATTATCAAATCCCACTCTTAATTAACTCTAAATTAGTTTATATATTTATTATATGCATTAATTTAATTGACCCAATTTTTTTTAAAAAGGGATGTATTCCCTTTTACTATTTTACACCATCTTATAGACGTTCCAAATTAACATTGCTTTCTTATGGTTCACTATTTGAATATTAATATAGTTATCGGAAACTTTAAAACATTTCACAAAGCATTGGCTCCTCCCAAGGTCAAGGGTTTGTTATGCCCTGGCCTGCGACTGAAGGCAATACATTAGAAGTGGGTTTCCGTGAATGACTAAAGTGATGAAGTCCATATTTGATGTGAATGGGTCCCCATCGTAGCGGAATATTCGGTGTCAGGAGTGTGGGAATGGGATCGACATTACTTCATTTCTTGCTACGAAAAAATGCAGCCAATTTCAATGAATTTCAAATAAAAATTTCAGATTCGATAAAATTCGAACTCCATGCTTGAAGTTTGCCGAACGTTGTGACTTAGATAACTACCTCTAAAAGTGGTGTTTCCCAACTTCCCTCAACTTTCAACTAACTTCAGCCTAAAACACCATGAACTATCCCCTAAAAAAATGGATATCCATTTTCTTTTTTCTCTCTTCTCTTTTCCAACTATCAAGAGTGCTCAAAATTGAAGGTGGAAATATAAACATATTATATTCAGAAATATTGGTGTATTCATTACAAAGAGGTTCATCTCATTATAAAGAAGTGAGAGATGTAGCCAACAATAACTTGATAACAAACCTTTCTAACACACTACTAAGTCATTAGGGTGACTTTATTACAAAAGGTAAGCCTTAACAATTGCTCTTAAGCCTTGTAGTATTGAGAGTGAAAACATACTAACAAAGAATAAAAGCAAAACTACATATTCTTTAGAAGATTCTTTTTGAAAGTAGTTCTTGGACTAGGTAGAATTCCATCAAGCTGCCTTGTAACCATTGCAAAGGTATAACCCCTGAGTTGAATTCCCAAGTTCTCCATCAAGCTGCCTTGTAACTATTGTAAAGGTATAGTCCTTGAGTTGAATTCCCGAGTTCTTGGATTCCATCTCTGCAAACTCTTGAATTATGAAGCTTCCAAATCATTGGATAGCCATCCATGTTAAGCTACATCCATAGTGCTCCATCAGTTTGTCTCATGAACTTCATAAAGGTATAATTTCCAAGATCAACAAACTCTCAAACTATTTGGGCAGCCATCCATACTAAGCTTCATCCACACTAGATCCCTTCTTTTATTTGAAAGTTGGACTTCTTAATATACGTATTCTTCATCAAAAAATTCTTCACCAATGTCAATAGCTAGTGGAGCTTCAACAATGGCTATTTTGGTATAATTTTGAGCTTTCCCTTGAGAACATCATTGGCCCAAATTTTACAGCTCTAGATTGTGTGACCTATTTGTAATAACAATAAATCTCCCCTTTGTCTTTATTTGATCTTCTATGATTGTTTCTTGAATATCATCCTCCCTCTTAGGTTGAGGATCATCTTCTATATCTCTTTCAATTGTATTATTTTCTTCAATTAAGAGAGATGAATCATATCTTCCAGAGTTTGAGAAAGCATCTAATTGAGAATAAAAACAACATTGGAATATTTAGAAGGAAAATTGTTTAACAAATGACTTTGGCATCCCTATCATCTGTTGCAGCATTAATTTCTACTAGTCGTCTAGAGATCTCAAATCGCTTATGTGGCTAGACATTGTAACTCCATCAACCATCTTGAATTTGAATTATTGAAGCTTTAGAGCAAACTTTACATTAATCACTTTTGTGCCAAATAGTTTATTTAGATTTTCCCATATTTCCTTGGATGATTTTTCCATATCTATATGATGTAACATGGAATCAAAGAGAGTAAGACCAATAATGGCTTTGACTTTACCATCTCTCCTCTACCAGTCCAATAACTTATTTGCATCTATAGGTGGTTTCTCATTCCCATTTACTATTCCCCACAAGTTCTTGTTCATTAGTTGCATCTAAAATTTTACTTTGCAAGCATGGAAATTGAGGCCAAAATATTTTTCTAATGGAACTATTCTAAAAAAAATAAGAGACAAAAAAATTAAATGTGAACTTGAAAATTTTCAAACCATTATAAAATTTTCTAATTAAAAAAGAATTTCTGAATGTAGATATAAATAACATCATCAACAACTTTGATAGGCGACTTGGAACTAGGGTTTTGTGGCAACAAATTACCATGTAATTCTCCCATGTGACCACAACAAAAATGCCCTTCAAAATTTGCAAAAAATATGCCTGACTTCCTTTATCTACCATGTGCCATAAAAACGTGACTTTTCAGATTGGGATCTTCCCAAACATTGCAAAAAATATTGTACCCTTCAAGGGTCCCACGCGACCTTCATACTTCATGTTTTTCATTGCCCTTGTGACTAGACTCCCCACATCTTTTGTGATTTTGTGATTTTCAACCACAATTGAAAAAACATACCCTAATGATCTAACTCTTTTCCTTTCACATAGTGGCTGAGATTCCTCAACAACGGCTCCTGTATTGCTGATCATGTGGCTAGTCTAGGTGATAGCATGGCTCACATTTTTATACCAGTGCCATGAACTTTCTCTATAATGGCTGGCATGAATAACATATATAACAAACAACTCCTTTAAGCATATCGGAGCATGACCTCCCATTCTTAATCCTTTATCCAGACTCAAACATCCTTCATGATCTCCTACCAAATTGAAGCTTGAAAAAAAAATATTATATTAAGAAATATTGGTGCATTCATTATAAAGAGGTTCATCTCCTTATAAAGAATGTGAGAGATGCAACAGACAATAACTTAATCTCTAACCTTTATAACACACCACTCACACACTACTAAGTCACCAAGGTGACTTGATTACAAAAGGTAAGCCTTATATTCCAAGACTTGATCCTCTGTTCATAATTTTCAGTATGGCTTGCCATACCCCATGTTTTTGGGAGAGGGGCAAAATTTAGAACAGGGTTAATGTACTTTTCTAAGAATATACTCCCTTAAGCTGTTATAAGGTCATCTTGATCTTCATGTACAGCTCCATGCACTCGCATATGGATGCCATGCATATATTCAAAATCTTTATCGACAAACTACATTCTACATGTCCTTTTATTGAAATAAAAGCACCTCTTCCCTTTAACTTTTATATTTCCAGCTTCTAAAAATAGCTAATTCCCTTTTTAACAATTATGTCACTTCAGTCACCCATCTACCAAGCCACTTCACCCACTAGTACCACGCTAACATGCCAAGCCAACCAGTCAATCTCAAAGGCCTAATTTTTATTGACTTTGAAGTGGTTCTTGTTACCAGTCATTGCAAAGTAATTTACAAAGGAGTCTATTTCCAAAATTCATAATATCCCCAAGTGTTCTTCGTGCCTGATTCTTCCTCTATTGGGTAAAATGAATCACCCACGTAGAACCATGCACTCCCCTTCAACCTAAATAGGCTTGGTATACCTTTTTTGATCCACACAAATGAATCAGCATCACAATACCTCAAATATAATATGATAAAATAAAATTTCAAATATTTGCATGATAAATCAAATAAATCAACTTATTCCATGTCAATGAATATTTCAAACAATATAGCTGATAGAACATAATATAAAAATAAATGTCATATATGAAAGGTCTACGATCTAAATAAGTCTAAGAGTATGAGTAAGTCATAGCATGTCTCACATGGTTGAAAGCATAGTTACCAAGTTGAAAAAAATCAATTCATTTGGGAGATCCAAATTATTTTGAAAATTTGAATTTCCAAAAAGAATGGAAATTCTCTATAGCAGATGAAAAATTTGAACCTAACTGGTTACCAGACAAATTTGTCCAGTCCAAGAAATCTGGGTCAATTACTAATTAGGCTAGTCATCATTTCCCAATAAAATTGCTTAGAAGACAAGAAAGCCATATTGCTTTTTTACACGCACCACTAAAATGACCATCTATTACTGATTCTATAGCCTTCAAAACTTATAACCACTCAATATTAATTCTCAAGCCATCAAGCAAGCTCTTTTGAGTATGAAACAGGTATAAGTGTGGACTTTCTTGAAGTACTTTTCCTTTGTTGAGGTCACGAAGTCTACCATATTTATCACTAGCAAAATCTTTACTACTTACAAACCTAATATGTTAATGAGCTTTGCCAAAGGACCTCTGCATTTTGGCCTGAAGGTTGTAATGGCCAAGCAAGTCAAGTATTATTCATACATATTCCATGTCTTACCTCCCAAATGCAGCTATATACACAAATATTAGTAAAACTTTATCAAGATGAGGTTAAAATATTCCATTTCTCAAACCATACAAAAGTAGTCAGTGCTTTGGTAAAGCCCGTTAGGCATAACCAATTGTTCTTACAACCCAGACTTTGTATTGAAAGCAGTCTACCAAATGCCATTTGGATCCATGTCAACTTGATAATGACTTTAAGTAAGATTGAATTTGGTGAAGAATTAAGCCCCTATTAGGTGATCAATGAGATCATCAGCTTTGGAAGAAATATCGATTGTTAATTGCTATCTGATTCAGTTCCCAGAAATAATTCATAATTGCTACTGATATTGTTCCTGCAAATGTTACAGAACCACAAGGGGATGTTTTTGGCATAGCATTACCTTATTCACGTAATTATCGAATGTGTCATGCACTCATTGAGCTCTACTAGAAATTTCTAGGAAAGGAGACTTGACAAGAAACACCTCCATATCAATTCAATAGGATGTTGAAATGCCTGCAGGGGCGGAAGGTCTTTTGTTTGGTTGAATACATCAAGAGCATCCAAAAGTTCTTTCATACCATCAAGAGAAAGCCTATCATACTTTTCTTCCTTAACTTTCCAAATGATTCATAGACTAAGAACTTAATGCAGTATAACCTTTTTAATGATGAACCATCCTAAAATACAATGATTGAGGGTTGAATTTTTAAATTTTTGCATCCTTGTGCACTTTGTAAGTAGTCACTTTATAAATATGTTCAAGCAAAGAATAGTACTCTACTTACAATTTTTTAAATTAATATGTGAGCAAGAATTTCAGGAAACGCCATCAGAGTTAAAAGTAGGAAAAATAACTGATGTGATGATGATGAATTCCAAGTGGAAATTTCAACCAAGGACAGATAAAAATTCACAGTTTAACAGGCCAGAATGAGATGTCATATCACATGATACGAAAACATACACAAGGGGAGCAAGGGAGAGCAAAAGAGTTGGTAGCAGTGATACACACTAGACTCTCTTCATTAGAAATCACCACAAATTGCAAATTTAATAGAATAGCATCTTTGCATACAATACAAAATAGCAATTTATGCTATACAAAACTAACAATATAACATGTAATACAAAAATTAAAATGTCTTATAGTGCATGGATTCCATACAGAAACAATGTGTGAGGATCATGCAATGCCACATGTACAAAGCTACAAAGAGTCGAAGACTAAGTAGTGTAAGTGCATGTATGGAGTTGGGGATTTTTTCAACTATGTTAGCTGAAAAGATAATTACAAGATACTGATAAAGATCATACTGTATAAATTGCAATAAACTCTCCATAAGGCTCAAGTTGACTGCAATGTCTCAGTACTTAGCTGAACCATCGTCCAATGGATAATTTTATTTCTTTCAAAATGGCTGCAATCATAGTATTTTCAGATTTTGTACTGCATGGATACTGCCAGAAGCTAATAACAAGCTCTTAAGAGACTATCGCATATCTTCAGCCCCTCTTTCCACCCATTCCAGCAGCTGCAGAATTATTTTTGCTTATATAGCACTGGCTTATTTCTTTAAAGGAAAATTTCTTACTATAATGTACAAGGAATTTTCAACTTTGAGCAATCACCTAGGTCTGTGCAGCAGTCGGCCCCTTCATGGGACTTGCCACTTAGCCACATCTAAGCAATGGCCAAGCCTG
Source organism: Sequoia sempervirens (assembly GCA_007258455.2). Taxonomy (NCBI): domain Eukaryota; kingdom Viridiplantae; phylum Streptophyta; class Pinopsida; order Cupressales; family Cupressaceae; genus Sequoia; species Sequoia sempervirens. Next base: position 438,152,641 of record VDFB02000003.1, read on the forward strand.
TTCTTGATTTGTTTCAAAACCTTCACAATGTTCACATCAGTAGATGTCTGAAGCCCTTTCCAAGACTGAAGAGGTAAACACACTTGTGTAAGCTGGGACTAAGTTTGGAAACCATTGATCTAGATTTGGTTGGCAACCTGATAGATAACACACAAAATTACAGAAATATAATGTGTTAAAAAGTAGTGAATTAAATCAAAGGCTGTCATGAACTAAAAGAATTAATTGAAGACCTATAGCCTATTTCTATTTTCTGTAGGCTAAGGGATAAAATAAGGGAAATAATAATATTTTTTAAAGTGGGATCAATCACTTTATTTTCAAAAGGGCAATTTAAATATTATCATAGGGCCTATATAATATTAAAAAGTGTTTTTAACACTTAATTCAGTATGTAATTCAAAAAGTGTTTTTTTCTAATTTAAAAAATATATTTAAATACCTGGAGGGAAAAAGATAATTCAAATGGAGGGCCCAAAAGAAAACTATAAAAGAAAAACATATGCTCAAAGCAAATTATCTGGATTTTGTCATTCCCGATTCCTTCCAATTTGGAGTTTGAAATCTTTCAAGAACAAAAACCCTTGGTGTGGGAGATTTAGAGGATGAACTTAAATTCCAATTTTGGATTTGAAGACAAAAATAATTTAATTTAAAATCCTCTTATCCATTAAAGGTGATTCCATCACAAGATCACAGTTGTGTTGATTTGTTGAAGATTGATTAGAGATTTGGTTCGTCAAGGATTGGATCAATAGATAATTTGCAAGCAAATCTAGCGATACTCACCTTGGATCACCAATTTTACATCATTGCCATTGTTCTAGTGCTATGCCCCTATTGGATTGATCTTTCTTATGGTTCCAGCCATCATTGCACTCCTAGCACTGCCATATAGTTGTAAGGGTCAATAAATTTTGAAACAGTTTGATGTTGCTATTGTTCATAGGATTTGGAACTGTTGTAATTATTGTTTTCTAGCCATTATAATTGTTGTGCCCACCCTTGAGTTTGTTCGATGTGCTAAATACACCACAACATTACCACCATACTTTATCTCGTTTACAAGATTTCAGATGTCGGATCTGCTATTACCAGCCATTTATCTCTGTTTGAGGGAAGTTAAGACCTAATTTAAAGGGTTTCTAGGCCACCACCACTCTCCATGGGAAGCGCCATACAATATGCCATGCACATTGACTGTTGTATGATTTGGATAATTGGATCTATTGTAGTTGCTGATTTTGCAAGAGATTTCAGACTTATTACTGCTGTTGGAGGGTGTGAATTGTTGTTTTTGTCATATGTTGCTGATTTCCAAGCTTTAATTGCTGTCCAAGGGTTGCCGTACAATTGTATGGTCTATCGTAAATGAAATCGTTGATTGTTTATGAACTGGAATCAATAAAGTACTTTCATAATTATTTGCAGACCTATACAAGTGTTGTTCTAGGGTTTAATGCTATTGAAAGTGATTTGTTTCCAATTATTTTGAGCTATCATTTATCATAGTTGCTAAATTTAGTGATCAGATTAAATGCACAGAAAATTAATTCAAAATCAGACACAATAACATAGCAGATACCTTGGGAAAACCCTTCTCTTGAGGGAGAAAAACCCAGCAACAATATATCACTTATATATTGATATGTAAACACAAGAGTCTCCGTTACAAAGGCTGATATGAAGGCCAACAATAGGCACCACAAACTGATGCAAATACAGAAACAATATGCTGCAAATCTCAGTGATAATACACAGCCTTCTATCAAGAATCGATCTGTACTTGAATACAAACTCCCACTTGAGAATATCAAACTTTAGAGAATAACCGAACTGAATATGAATGAATAGCAAGGAGAGAAACATCATCTATATATACAATATGAAAAGGAGACGTGACCCTTCAAGAACACAAGTCGGCCTCACATAGAAAGATGCGCTCCTCCATAAAATCGCGTCCAAGAAGATAGTCGGCCTCATTAGCAAATCGGGCCTCTTCATTAATTCGTGCCACTTCATAATTTAATATAACAACCAATGAATGTGTCTCTTCAAAGATCGATATCATATAAATTAAATAGCCATAGGCTATAATTTAATTTATCTCAAATGTAATAAGGGAGATCGCTGGAAGAAGACCACGACACTGCCATAAAACATCAACAATAGTAATCAAATGTCACATATGATTGAATGGTAAAGAGTTTATGAGGGTTTCAGCTTTATAACAGCTTATGAAAAATTCAGATCTGTTGTTATACTTGGATATTTTGCATTTGAGGGTTTTCTAAAATAATTTCAGCATTATGGAATGTGGGAACTGCTGTTCGTAGTTGACTATTTTGATTGATAAGGCTTTGCAAGTTTGTTATAATGCTAATCAGCATTATTTTCAGTAGGGTTTGACATCTACATTTGGTATTGTCATCATTGCAACTTGCACATAGTTGACAAATTGTCTATTTCCTAAGGTTGTTCGATCAAGGACATTACAAAGGCAAATTATCCAATAAATACAATCATATATAGTGCAAACTAAATGAGAGCTTTTGAAGATGAAGTTTTTAATGGAAAGTAGGCAATTTTTGCAAAAAGATGTTTTGTTATAGAACTACTCTGCCCCCCGTTCAGTTAAAGCAGCTCAAGACATACATGTACATCATGAAACAAAGTGAATCAAAGGAGAAGATGAAGTGCTCCACCTTGGGAGTCCAGAAATCATCCATTATAGAGATAGACTGGGCTGGTGGATGAGAACGAACAACTTTGGTGGTTAGACCATGGGGTTAACAGTAACACCATATTGTGTGATCATTGAGCCTTCCAAAATAGTTTTGCAGGGTCAACTTTATCCGAGCAGGGCATCCTTTCATTATGTTGTTCCTAAGCTTTCCAATGGTTTTCTGAATGCAGACATTTCAAGCTGTAGTCACATTAAAAGGTTATCTACTAGTTTTCTGGGGGTATGTTCTTATTATTTTGTGCTGAAATGCCATGTCAATCAACCACAACTTTATGAAAATCCCAGCTTAGACCTATAACCAACCCCCTCTTCAACAATTAATCCTTGTATGAGGGATCGTAAACAAAGACAAATAGAAACCCTCTACTACAAAAGCTTGCTGAGAAATCGTTTGACTATTGTTTCAAAGAATGAGTTAAATACTTTATTACTTCTCTGCAATCAGTAGCATGTCACCACTGCATAAACTTCAGGAATTATAGTTCTCGTCTGAAAATGTTTTGTATGACACAAAAGACCATGTGTAAAACTATAAGTATTTAATATTTATTATTTATAGTTATACCATACAGCCCTGTCCAAGTAAACAACCTCAACAAGCAGCTTCATGCATAAGAGAACATTGACCAACAAGACAAATGACATATAACCTCTATAAAGATAAAAATGAAGACAAAATAATACTACCTGAAGATTCAACTCGTGTTGCTTGCATTGTGCATGAAATGAATAAACAATGACAGGCCACAAAGTAATTTCTGTACTTTACCAAGGTCAAATAAGAAAATTAGTAATGGATGCATTATTCAAGAAATAAAGATTTCTTTTGCTATTAGATTGCGAAGCAATGCGACTTTTTTGGGACTGTTATATAACTTCCATTTTTCGTCACAGGTATGCTATTACTCTGATAGCAATGTTCAATGTTGGAGATCTTATTGGACGATACATTCCCCTGATTAAGGTTCTGAAGCTGGAAAGAAGGCCATGGCTGACAATTGCAGCACTTTCTCGCCTAAGCTTCATCCCTGCATTCTATTTCACTGCAAAGTATGGAGACCAAGGTTGGATGTTAATGCTATGCATTTTACTGGGCTTGTCTAATGGATACCTTACAACTTGTGTATTTACCCTTGCACCAAAGGGATATAAGGTCTCTCTCTCTCTCTCTCTCTCTCTCTCTCTCTCTCTCTCATATAAATTATTGATTCTAAGATTACCCACTAATCAACATTCGGGAAAATTGCAGGGACCTGAACAAAATGCCCTAGGAAATTTATTAGTCGTATTCTTGCTAATGGGAATAACTTCAGGTGTTATAAGTGATTGGTTGTGGCTAATTGGTAAGGGATGGTAATGTTTTATCTTGATAATTCCAAGGAGGCTATTGGAGATATTGTTGATGAAAATATAGGTTGTCATTCATTTGGTTTCTCATCTGAAAGTATTATTGAAATGATGATTACAATCAGTTGCGGAAGCAGAGCATCAAAACAGAACTTGATGTAAGTTTTCCAGTTCTCTATCAGTTATCTGGTATCCCATCTTTATATTTGAAGTGGCGAAGGATGTCCCCCATTATCTGATGTCTATATGTATGTAAAATAATATTCGTCAATCTACAAGGTTGTTTCTAGCTTTGAGTTCATAAATCTCAGTACTGTGAAAGCTTTGACAATAGAAGGAAAAAGCTATCACCCACAGCTAGCTGCTTCTATGTATTGTGTGTTATTTGGATGAAATCTGAATCTTATTCTTTCAATGGTAAATAGTTGCTGCATAATGTGTAGAGAGAAGATGCATTAGGGGAAGACCATTTATAGTTGGACAGGAGCTAAAACAAACAATTCTGCATCGGAAATGCTAAATAAAAATTATGAAGAATGGAAGTTTTACATTTGACATTCAGGACCAGTTTATGTAAAATTAGAGAATTATTCAACAAAAAATATTGTTTGATATAAATTGAAGTGAATCTTCACTTTCAAGTATTTTCAATTGCTAATTATTTTGGGGGAAAAATAAAAGAATAGCCAATCGACCAATATTAACCAAAATTTTACTCTTTTCAACTCTAATTTTATTTGAAAAAGCTCACAGTGTCAACATGAATCCAACTGTCATACCTCTCAAAAAAACTGTTCTTGTATCACACCATTTCAAAAGAGTACTTTTGCTTACTTGTACTAGGTTATATTTGGCATATGCGATGGTGGTTTAAAAGATAATATTTACAGAAAGTATCCATTCACCTTAACATATTTTCAGCCAATGAGCTGGTTAAACTCAAGGCTGGGCCTCAAATGTACTCCCCTGTTTCTTAGATTCTGTGTCTGGGTTATCATCTCCACCTCTAGAGGAGCTTGGTAAGTTGTTACCATAGTTGGCTATCCCTAATGTGCACTTATGCAATGGTGGCATTCGCATATCATCTCTGCTAATCCGGAGACAGGGCAGGTCCATCCTTCATATCCGTTTTCGCCTGCCAAACGGTAAAACCCCAATACTTCACTTTGTCTTAATACACAATACTTCCATGAGGGAATAATCAGTCTTGGTGTTGGTAACATGAATATCTCATACAAAAATTGCAAATTCATCCGCTTCCCTTTTTATAATCGTTTCGTGCAATATACATGATGGAGATGTGTCATTGAAAGATATTTTTGGCTTCATGGCGGCTCGGATGCAACATTCAGCCATTGCTGCAAAATGGTTGGAATAATTAGAGAGATATAAAATTGTATATAAATTGTTGTAGATGGTCATTGAATTGAGAGGAATGATTAAGATTGCAATTAAAATTAAAATTACGAAATTACTTCAAATAAATAAATATGGAAAGCATTTAATAAAAAATATTTTATATATGAAAAGTCATAATCATAATTGTTATTTAATTATATGAATTAACAATTTAAAGAGCAACTATGATTATTGAGAAGTTAAGAATGATTTCACAATTAAAGGACGAAGTATAAAAAAGTTTGAAGTTAATGTGTTTCATGCATATATTGTGATTATGAGAATAGTCAAAACTAATGAATTGTATTGTAATGGGAGATAATTAATTTTTAAAGAAGAATAAATATCATAGAATAAAGAATTGGGATTGATAAATGTTATTGAAAAATATCTAAAAACAGGCATTAAAATTAATGGAGAGGATTAAATTACTTAATTATAAAGTTTGATGCCAAATATTTTAGGATAATGACATTCTAGAATAAAGAGTTGGGACTAATAAATTTTATTGAAACATGTTTAGAAATGGACACTAAAATTAATGAAGAGGATTAGGTTACTTAGTTCTAGGATTTTATGACATGTGACTTTTTTGAATTGTCATTGTGGATCATGCTCAAACATGTTTAGATGGCTATTATCAAATTAGAATATTCATTGTGTAACTTTTTAGATCATTTGTGCACCTACAAAATTGATTTTTGTGCTTGTAGATCTAATCTATGTATGTAGATCAATCTTTGCGCATGAATTCAATTTGTCTAGTTATGGTCACCTTGAATTGTTTGCTTCATTGTTGGGAATCTAAATCTATAGAATAGGTAATGTTGAGGAACATCTTTGAGGATGTTGCGTGGCCAAAATCTTCTCCTTGAGTTAAACCCCTAGGATCTAATGTAATGGTTTTATAACAAGGATTGAAGGCATGCCAATCAATCATGCAATGTGCTTAGTCGTGGTTAATCAATCTTGTCATGCTTAGATAATGCTCTAAAGATAATAAAATGTGTAATGTAGTCAATATGCAAGGTATCCCTCATGATGTCCCACATGTGTAAAAATAAAATAGAGTTTATTCCCATCCTAATGATGGATCATGGCATGTGATATGAAATGACGCAAAAATTCCTAGACTATTTTCTACCAAAAGTGCTTTAACTCACTTTCTTTATTAGGGTGTGTCCTTTTATACAACACCCTAGCACATAAATTTGAATTATTCACACTCAAGTCGGGAGCAATTACTAATTGTGTTGAGTGAAAATTATGTAATCAAATTTCAATAGATTACATAACCTAGACTTCAATCACAGCTGTGTGAGATATAATCTCTCCTCTCAAAAAGGGGAGGCACCCTTCTTATTGCTAACAGAAGCTAAGGTAAAACTAATTAAGTATTTACACAATGTACACTACACTTACGAAATGGGGGAGGCGGGGGGGGAGGGGGGCGGGCAGTGTGTCACATTCATGCTTCTCTCTTTTTTCAAAGATGTTTTACAATGCTTCACAGTTGATAGTTCTGATTCAAAATAACTTTAAACTAAAAATGAGCAGTAATGCCAATAGCTCTATCTTGTCAAAGCAAAGCATAGAGATACCAGGTATGATAATAATAAAAAAATAAAAGAAAGAGAGAAAAGCTCATGAAGGCACAAAGTCATTCTATAGCTTTTCAACAATGGATCTGTGAGAATCATAACATTTGTTGTTGTTACCTGTTTTTCACCTGTGGGCTCAATTAAGTAGGGCAATCTATGTTTCAGGTGTTCATGAAGGCCAAATGGGGACATTTACATCAAGGGTTAGATCATACATCTGATGTTATTTCACAAGGAAGCCTATTGGAAAGCCTCACCTCAGTCAGATTTTGGCATAAAACTCATCAGAGAAGAAAGTCGGCAAGACCCTCCTGTTGTCTTGCTGACTAGTAGTGTGTTCTATTTGTTTGAATGCACCGGTCGCTAGGACATTCGGTCGCCATGAGTCTTTATGTATCTCTCTGCTTGGGATGTCTCATTGACAATAGCTCACAAAGTTGGCATCGGGGAGATGTTTGCGCTCGGAGAGAAGTCCTTTCAACTGATGAAGGGTCTCGGGGAAAGGTTTGAGTTTGCCATAAGGTCTTTCTAACCCATGTGAGGTCTCGCCGAAACAAGGTAGCTTCAGAGTAAAGTGTTGCCGACAAATAAAAGTCTTGTCGATAGTTGTTCATAAGGTCGTCATTGGGGGGAAGGGTTCACATTCGCTTAGAGGTCTCAGTGAAAAGAAATGTCATCGCGAAGAAAGGTGGGCCTCGTTGTAACGTCTCAGCGACCGAATGAAGTCTTACCAAGAGGGATTGGCTTCAATGGGAAGTCTTGCCGACCCGATATGGTCCTGCTGACATGGAATGGTGGTCCCGAGTGATGTCTCGGCAATAAGAGGTGCCATCGGGGAGATGTCTCACCGATGGTTGTTAGTCATGCCAAGGGATTCTCCCTTCGGCGTAGCATTTTGAGCTCGGCATAAGGTCTTGCCGACCCATGAAGTCTCGGCGAAAGGGGTTGCCTTCAGCGTAGTGTCTGGCCAACCCGACAGTGTTCCACCGAAAGATTGTGGCCTCGCTATGAAGTCTCACCGACCAAGCAAGGTCTTGCCGAAATGAAGTATGAGCTCAGAGAAAGTTTTGCACTCGGTATAATGTTTGGCCGACAAGATGAAGTCTCCTCGACATGAAATAAGCTCGTCAAAGGATCTTGAGATCAGCATAGTGTCTGGGCGATAGCAATTTTCTCGACGACCACTGTGGATATCGATATGACCCTGGCCGCTCGCTATGAAGTCTTGCCGACCGTCATACATTATGCCGATAGCTGCTAGGAGTATAATTGCATCGGGGAGACATGACCAGTGTCTCATCGACATGCGATTCTGTTTGAATGACCTTTGACCACCTAGGAATCTTACGTGGAGTGTGTTCACCCAATTAGAGAGAACTAAAGATGAACCATTGTCCATTTGACTGATTGACTACCCCTGAAAAGAAGATCAATAGAATGAAAGCGACACGAACTTGTTCTAGGATCAAAGGCGATGGAGCAACTAGGTGAATGATGGTGTGGAGATCTAATGGTAAAGTTTGAAGCTGCTTGCAGAGGAAGTCAACCTATAGAAAGATCTTGAGCAGGAAGAAGGCCGAAGGAAAGAAGAAGTTGTCAGTCTCACGGACAGCTGTAAGGTCTACTGGCAAAAGGAAGATTGATATTAATGGTAATGCTCCAGGGGCATTCAAGGTAGCTCTTCAGGGAAGTTTGAAAGTGAACACGGAGGCCAAAGGTTGGCACATTAAATGCATTGCAAAAGATCAAAGAGGCCATTCCTGGAGCGACTCTTCACCGACATGGACTGCGAGGATGCAACATTAACTTCATTCAAAAGATCTAAGGGCGGATCTTTCTGGAGGCTGATATTTTGTAAACCCTAAAAAACAAAGGGGCAACACTTTTAGTTCTCGTATATATGGCATTTTTGCCTTTTTTGTAGACAGTTCTTACTTGGTACTTTTCTTCTTTTGTAACTTGTGGAGTTCTTTGCAGAAGAGAGGCTATGGTTTGTAACTCATGACAGGCATGCATATCAGTGTTTCACCATTGAAATCAATGAGTATCAGTGCTTTACCTTTTTGATCTTTCTATTTAATTGTGTGCATTCGTATAATTGATGAAACTGCTTGTGAAACTGTATGACTCCTTATGGTTATGTCTTATCTCAACACCGTTCTGTAGAGCAATATGTATTTTTGCAGGTTGTGAGATGTGTTCAAAATGCAGTACTCTCTTGTCATGAAGTTATTTCTTCCTTCTAGGAGTGTAGCCATATGAACCTTTTCATGAAATGTTTATGCAGAAAATACATGTGATCGAGTTGTGTATAACTAAGCTTTTGTCATTGACTGAAATTGTGTGTGTGAACTATGTTATATGTCTTAGTAAATTTGATGCATCACCATAGAGATAGTGTTTTCATTAGTTTTATGCATTCTCCTTCTCCCTTTTTCTTTAAAAGGAATTAATAGTATAGGTGATACCATAGGAAGTTGGCCTTCTCTGGAGGTTGACCTCTGTATACAAGTGACCCACAACTTTAGAGGTCTTCCCATGTTACACTAAGGTGTTGAACATTAGGTTCAACAGGGTGCAATTTCAAGTGATAATAGTTGCATTAGGAGCACAAAGTCTTCTTAGATACAACAATTCCTTGAACAACATGAATAATTACAAGCACAAAGTCTTGTAGATCTTTCAACAATATTATCTAAACATAAATGTAAATTCAAATGAAGAATGTAACACAAAGTTTACACAAATCTATTTGAAACCCTTCGGATCTCATCTACTAACCACTAGCAATAAGATCAATCTACAAGATTATCAATTCCAACGCAAAGTCTGATATGCAATTCTCTCCTTTATTGATCAAATTTTTCATTCACAAACATGAACACAAAGTTTCACAAATCTGCTTCAAAAAGGGTAGCACTTCATTGCAAAATACTAAAGGTAAAGATTACAATAGAAATCCCTCTTATTTATGAAAGAGAGGGAAGAGAAAATCTAGGAAATTAGCTAAGTAAAATTAGGAGAGTTAGGTGAGCTAATTTAGGAAAATCTCACCTAACTTCAACTAATTCAAAATGTTGTCCATCTTTTTGAAACTACATCTCAGATTTTACATGTAATTACATTTGCTAAAAAGACATTTAAGATGTCAAAAACTATTTACAAGATGCATAAAGGGAAGCATCAAAATGTTCAACACTGGAGATCAAGAATCTTCATGGTTCCTTGCTTGGGCACAAAAATCTTCATAGTTCTTCTTGGTCTCCTACATGAATGTCTCATCCAGACCAACGATGTAATCCATAATGGTGTGAATTTTGGTGATTGATCTCATGGTGGATGAGTGAACCTTTTTGCACCTATCAAGATGTGTCTTGAGGTTGTCAAGAGTGAGTTGTGTATCACAAATAACATGCATATAGGTCTTTGAAAATTTTGCACTCTCTACTTGCTTCATGATGGCTTCTTTGAAGATCTTGGAAAATTCAGTGGTTGAGAGGAAGATATAGTTTTCTTCAAGGAGTTATCTTGGTAACTCCTTAATCCCATTTTCAAGGATAGAACAATGTCCTTCAACATCTTCTTGCACTTGGTGGAGGTCTTTTGTAAGAGACTTGATTACCTGGATATGGTGTTTAAGTGATTCTCTTACTTCTACATATTTCTCCTTGTCAGGAATCACCCCAAATTCCACCAATTTGTTGAGCTTTTCTTGTTTCATTTGTGACCACAATAACTTGCATTTTTCCATTTCTTTGCGCTCTTGGGAAAGAACATTTTCTTCCTTATCAAGCTCTGTTTTGAGCTTGGCTATCTCGATAGCTTTTTCATCTACAACAATTATAACCTAGGAACCATGTTCTATAATTTCATTGATAAAATCATATAACACCTTGCCTTTTGAGGAAAAATTTTCAACCTTCTTCATAGTTGGGTCCTCAGCACTTATCATTGCCAACGGTTGTGCATTACTTGAAAATCTTGAAAGTCTCCTTAAAACAGTGGCATAATGCTTTTCCTTCTGTTTGTACATGTTTCAGGCTTGCTCCATTTTGTCAAGCCTTCCTACCACTACATCCAAGGTTACCTGTGCATCTTCCTTTGCACTTTCATTCGTGACCTTGCCAAGTTGGACTCTGGTTACAGTGTAGTCCTCCATGTTTACATCCCCTTCCTCTTGAGGTGGTACACCAATCTCTACATACTTATGACCGGCCTTGTCAACATGAAGCCATGAATGCACTTTCGCCTTTTTATTCCCCTTGGCTTTTGGAGGGGCTATCTCTTCAAGATCAAGCTCTTTTGGAGAGATCATTTGCTTTTTCCACTTCGATACTTGAGATACCAACCAAGGGGAAGAGAAGAGGTACAAGCTTCTTAGCTAACTGTCAACTCTTTTGTCACTGTCGCTCCTAAAGGAATGACTAGTATAGTGACAATTGGCGTAGTGTTTTTCATAAATACTCCAGTAGTTTGCACACCGAGTTGATCATGCAAGGATTGATTCATGAACCTATTGAATTCAACTTCTGAAGTGATATCATAGGATGGAGCTGATAGGCTAGGAATGGATGATGGAGGGCTTGGAAAAAAATCAACAGTTTGTATATTTGAAACTGATGGCGGAGAATCAAGTACGGTTGATGTTGCAGGGGGTTGTGAAATGTCCACTACAGGTATTTTATATGTAGGAAGAGGTGATGAAGGAAAAGGTGGTGGAGGAGTGTTTGGATTAGGAGGTGTGTGAGGAACGTTTGAAGTTACGGGCGATGATGTATAGGGAAGATCTTCGACTACATTCTCATGTGGACATATAGTTTGTTCTTCATCATGCCCGATTTTCTATTTATCACTTTCTTGCTCTTCTTCTTGATCACCTTCTTGATCTTCAGACTCTTGTTCTCCTATGGAATCTTCTTCCTAATCAAAGTCCACTTCTTTTGAATCTTCTTCTTCAGCAAATTTGTTGCTTGAATTTTCTTCTTCTTCATAATCTATCTCTTCGGAAGCAAGCCCTTTTCCTTTTGAGTGAGATGGTTCAAATTTTGTAGTATCTTCTTCTTGGATGGCCCGTGTATCCTTCTTGCCAACAGTGAACTTAATCCCAGGGCCTCTTTGGGAAGAAGTGGGAATAGCCACATGTTTATCTTTTGTGTGGAGTTCCTATTGTTGGCTGGCTTCTGCTCCAAGTTCCTCTCCTTCAGATTTTGTCTTGAAAGTTTTCATCTCAAAGCCATGTTTGTGCAACCACTCTGCAATGTTAGCCAATATGGGAGCAAGCCTCTCTCTGATGGAGACACTTTCCTTCTTGGACCATTGGATTGTAGGAAAAGGTCTTTTGGAGATTTTATGTTCATCGTCAGCAACGTTCATGATGTCACCAAGGTCTGTGAAACCCTCTGCTAGGTCAACAGCACCAATATCCCTGATCTATTGTACAATCAGTCTGCAATAATCCATTTTACGGATAGCCTCCTCATCTCTATAATCAGCCTAGATGTCCTCAAAGCGGTACTTGTGCTTGTGACCCATTTTTAACTTCTCTTTTACATTCTAATAATCAAATTCAAATCTATATTTATAGGTCCTTATTGTCATGACTTGCATTTCTACATAGACTAATTTGGCTTTTTGCACACTCTTGATGGTATATCTACCAATCGTCAATGGAAACTTGAATCCTAGCTTGTGAATCCTCATTCGTTCTTTGTGAACTGAAATTAGTTTTCTGCATAACTCCATGAGTATCCACTTGTCTGAGGGATATTTGGGCAACATGTAAGGGCACCCAATGTAGCATCCTACCCTCATGTAAGTGAAAGTTGTAAATTATGAGAATATGCATCTGACATTACTCACCACTTTGTAGGCCTCGTCGGACACTCTCTTCTTCTCGAGAGTTGGTTCAAAATTGAAAAGCAAAGGCGCAAAGAAAGCATCAATGACCCTTCTGAAATGGTGAAGGTTTTCCTTTAGCTCCAGTTGATAGAAATAATTGTACATAGGTACAGATTGTCGGTTTCATTTTGTAGATAAACCTGGGAATTGCCTCATCACGGCTGCAACATACACCAGATAAGAAGTCATATAGAACTTCAAAGTAGTTGGCACATTTATTAGTTGTTCATGGATTTCGTCACTAATTTTTTTCCCCAATAAATATGAGCCTTTTATCTTCTTATGATTTGAATGTACTCATACATCCACTCCTGAAAATGAGATGATTCAGGCAATCCCTTAACTCTGCTCAAGAGTGTAATCATGTCCCTGACATCTTCTTTGAAGTCACTTTGTGGAAGTCCCTTCGGCCATCTTGAGATAGAATGTCTAGGTTCTTTCAACCACTAACTATTGATCAATATCTTAGCCTTAGTGGGATCTGAGTCATAAACTTCATGTGTTTGTTATATTGAAATTTCAGTGTATTTTTCCATTTGTGGGATTCTAAAAACAATATCAAAGAAATCAGAGTCAAGTCTCATCATCTCTTGTCTAAAGGAATCTATCACACTTCTGCTTTCACTGATGTAATGGGATACAAATTGAAGGATGAACTTTGTATTGTGTGCAGAAGTAGGTAATGTGGACACGAGATGTAGATTACTGTGTATAATGGCTCTCAGGGACTCTTCAAGAGACTTTTGCTCAGTTCTTTTCACGAAATCAACAAAGTCTTGATGACCAACCTTGGTGTCTTTTATTTCATCCACCTTTGAAATCACCACTGTAGGCGGATAGACACCTTGGTACTTGTATTTCATTTTTCCTTTAGCCTTAGAAGATGATGGAGGCTTCTTGGCTGTCATCTAGAAGCAACTAGATCAAAATATGTCACCTTCAGGATCCCTTGATGAGATCTGGAGAGAAATTTCAAAGATGTTGAATCAACAAACATTAGACAAAAAAGAAACATTGGGTAGCATGAAGCGAGCAATGATGTTTGAGCAAGTGTGAAACGAGCAATGAGGCATGGAAAATGATACAAGAGCGAAGAAATAGGGTCCGGAGTGAAAATGGGGCAATTTGGAAGCATTTAAGGTAAAAATTGGCAAATGTGTAGGAGCACTCAAAATCAATGCTCCTACACTTAGAGATAGTTTTTGGTGTAAGGGTGTTGAAAATCAACGCCCTTACATGTTCTCCATGTAGATTCAACAAAATGTGTCAAGCTACTAAAAATCAATGCCCTAACACTTTATCTCAATTGGGGAGAAAGTTAAGTGCAATGGCAGGCTAATTTAGTGCCTGAGCATTTGGAAAAAAGATCACTCCAATGTAGGAGCGGTGATTTTCACTGCTCCTACACTTGGAGTTAGTGAAAAACTTGAGTGGGAGAGCGGGTTTTTTCAACACCATGACATATGTATGCCTCTTTGAAATACGATGACACCAACTCTTGAAACGTCTATTACTCAAATTTTGGTCGCTTTAACATTTGATAGTGATTCAATCACAATAAATGAAACTCAATTTGCATATGTTATGCATTTCACTGCTCACGCAAGAAGATGTGTAAGACCTTTTAAAAACAAAAAGGCAAGAGGAGAAAATGTGGGAGAGATTTAAACTTGGACACATATAAAAAGCAAGAAACAAAAACATAAAGAAAAGGTGCAACTCATAAGAGTGATTTGGATTCGTGAGATGGAGAAGAAAATATGGGTTGAAAGTTAACAAGAAATAAAAACCCTAAATGTATCTACAAACCAAATGAAAATTACAAAAAACAAAAATGACATACATTGCAAGAAAAACGAAAACGACGTACCTTGCAAGAAAAATGAAAACCTAGCTCGAAATAATGAGAGATCTCCAAAATCATGAGTTTGCAAGAGGAAAGATGGTCACCCAACACATTGAGGAGTGAATGAATGGAGACAAGAATGAAGTAGAGTTAACCTAAAATCACTTTTAAGTGATTTACAAGTGAAATAAATGAACCTCAATTGCCCATTGATTTTGGTGCACTAACTGGCACGAATTGTGAAAAGTGCACAGGAGACAAAAATCACTACCCTATACAAATTTGACTAAGTACAGATAAAAAGTGCACAAGTGCTAAAAATTGGCGCTTGTGCACCAAAAACTGACTTTTGACTAAAGTACATAAGTGTTGATTTTTAGCACTTTTGCACTCTTGGGACTTAGAAAAATTTTACATGTAGGAGCGTTGTTTTTTGGAGCTCCTACACTTTTTACAATTTTGACTAAGTCTCAACATTGAGAGTTCACGAAGATATTTGTTTCAAAGGTCTTCGAGAGACGGACGCAGAGGAACGTTCAAACAAATTGTTTGAGAAATTCACCTCATTTTGCATGCTTGAACATCATTAACATATGAAACATAAAAGTTTTGTAGGGGGTTATCTGTGAATTGAGCACTGCTAGATTCCATGATAACAGCTGGCTTCTGTTGGGGATCTTACTTCAACCATTCTTTGAAACGAATGAAAGGAGAAGAACTCCAAAATTCAAGTGCCTTTATCCATCTATTGGGCTTGGATTTAGGCGACAATGATGACACAACTTAAAACAAAAAGACACAAGGACTAAAAAATAAAAATATTTACATTTGAAAACTTGTCACTTTACTGTGTAAAGTGTTTGAGATGTTTCCTACCATGAGGAAGGGAAAATGGCATTCCATCTCCATATGCTAACAGGAAACTATTCTCACCATGCAACTAGTGAATTTGGAAAGGTCTTTTCCATAGTGAATCAATTTTTTTGTTGATACCTTTTGGTTCTCTTTGTTTGTCCCATAGGAGAACAAGATCACCGATTTGAAAATCTTGAGACTTGGCCTTCTTGTCGAAAAGCTTCTTTACTTGGTCCTGGTGTTTCGTGATGCAGTCAACCACTTGAACTCGCTTCTCTTCCAATTCAAAGAGATAAATCACACGCTTATCAACAGAGTTATCAAAAGTATTGTCCTCAATGGCCTTAGCCAATTTGAGGGTTGGAAGTTCCAAGGTTATGGGAATCTCAGCATTCAACCCATACAAGAGTTGAAAGGGAGATATACCAATCACCCACTTCCTAGTTATCATGTCTGTCCACAAAGCGTCATACAAATCTTTGTGCCACAAACGTTGATTCTCGTCCACCAACTTGTGGATGATAATCACCAAATTTTCGTTGCTTGATTCAGCTTGGCCATTACCTTGTGGGTAATAGTTGGAAGAATGTGAAAAATTTATGTCGTGTTCAAAAAAGAACTCAGTGATCACATTTGACGAGAAGGCAGAAGTGTTGTCAACAACAATTTTGTTTGGCATGTTGAACCTGGAAATGATGTTTTCTTTTAAGAAACTACACACCACTTCAGAAGTAGCATGCTTAGTAGGAATTGCTTCCACCCACTTGGTGAAATAATTAGTTGCAGTTAGGACGTAGATGTGTCCTACACTTGATGATGGATTAACTGCACCAATGAAGTCAATTCCCCACTATTGGAAAGGTTCCTCAATAACAATGGGTTTTAACAACAAAGCTGCCAACTTAGGTTTTCCATCGAACTATTGATACAACTCACACTTACGCACCCAAGAGTACACATCTTGAGAAAGTGTGGGCCAATAGTACTTCACTCTCAAAATCTTGTGAGTAGTCACTGGCACAAAGAAATATCCTCCACATGCCAAGTCGTGGTATGACTTCAACAATATTTGTTGTTGTTCATTATCAACACATCACAAAAAATTCCCATCCACAACACGCTTGTACAAGCCATTGTCCCATAAGACAAAGTTCGTTGATTTTAGCTTGATGGTTCTCTTCTCCTTTGAAGTCAAATTATCGGGACATTCCCCATAAGTGAGGAAATGGACGATGTTGGAATACCATTCGTTGGCAGTGTTGACGAACAACACCATCAGAAGTTCACTTGAATCTACCTCTTCATTTTCTAAAACTTCTTCCTCAAGATCATTTTCAACGATGAGCTAACACAGTCCTCGCCCATGTATCAACTTGGTAGCTTTGATTTCCATGTCATATTCCTAAATCTTGGCAATCCAATTGCCTCCTTTCATTCCAAACTCCTATTGTGTTAAGATGGACTTAACTGTTGAATATGGGACTAGAACTTTGACATGGCTATTCAAAATATAGAACCAAAAATGTTTAACAGCTTTGACCACAGCCAAAGCATGTTTTTCCATCTGGGAATATTTCAATTCATAATTCTTTAGAGGGTAGATCATGAATGCAATGGGAAATTCAAAACCTTCACTGTTCTCTTGCACTAGAATCATTGAAAGTGTATGCTTAGAAGCATAATTGTACACAATGAATTCTTTGGTGTAGTTAGGATAGATTAATGTTGGCGCATGAGAAATGGCCTCATTGATTTCATCGAACGCAACTTTCCCTTTTTTCATCCAATGGAAAGTGGTATTACCTTTCATCTTATTTACAATATGATGAGTCTTCTCTGTGAAGTTTGGAAGGAACCTTCGCAGAAAGTTTACCTTGCCAAAGAAAGAATGGACAACCTTCTTGCTTGATGGTAGGGTAAGTGATTTGATACTATTGAATCTTCCCGAGACAATCTTGATTCCTTCTATGGACACCACATGACCAAGAATTTTTCCTTCTATAACTCCAAAAATTGACTTTTTGGGGTTTAAGGAAATACCGTGTTGTCGACATCTTTCCAAGATTTGCCTTAGGTGGTAAGGATGATCATGACACTTTTTAGAATAAGTCATCAGATCATCCAGATATACTACGATAAACTTAACCATCACATCACGAAAATCCAAGTCCATAGCATGTTAGAACGTGGCACCAACATTGATCAAACCAAAAGGCATCTTGTGATACACAAAGGTACCCCATGGCATTGTGAAGGTCATCTTGTGCTGATCACTTGAATTAACTTCAATCTAATTGTAACCAGAGAAACCATCCAACATGGAAAGCATTTTGGATCCAGCTACGTTTTGTAGAACTTGTTCCATCATTGGAATAGGATAATTATCCTTAAGTGACAGCTGGTTCAGATTTTTGAAATCCACACAAATACGGATCTCACCATTTTTCTTGCGAATGGGAATAATATTTGCTATCCACATTGAATGATGAATAGGAAATATTATTCGGGTGTTCAATATTTTTTGAACTTCTGCAAGAATTGTTCTAGGAATATTTGGGTTGTATTGCCTTTGCTTTTGTTTATAAGGCAATGCTCCAACCTTAAGGGGAATCTTGTTGCACCTCTTTTGTCGGAAGGATTTCAGATCTTCATATGAATATGCTAAGACATCCATATATTCTTGTAACAACTGGACAAACCGTTTCCTTTCTTCAATCGTGCAACACTTACCGATGTTCACCATCTTGGGATTTGCTTCAGTTCCTAAGTTGATTTTTTCAACTTCATTAGATGAATCCGAGTCTAAGTGTTGCTTCTTGACATAGCGATCATGGTTATCAAAAATTTTCTCTAGAGATACTAATCCTCTAGGAATTTTATTCCCTCTGAGATGCAAGCATTCTTCACCCGTAATTGAATCCATATTAGACATAGATTTTCAATGTGGAGAATCACTTCCTTCAAAGTATAGTTCATCAAAAAAAATTTCCTTCTCCAAAATGGCAACAATTTGATGATTGTCATTGAAAATTTTCCAGTTCTCTGAATTATCAAGAACATTGGGACAAAAAACCAACTCAATGGTATAGGTGGAACCTTGAAAGTCTTTATGCAGTACCATGAGTGTTGCTAAAATTGATAAGGAATCAGCTCTGTCATTGTATTCCCTTGGGACTACAGATATATCAAAGGCCTCAAATTATTCAATGCTATCCCAAACGAGATTGCAATAATGCCTAAGTATGTCATTTTTTGTTTGGTACAAATTTCTTACCTGACATACTATCAACTCAGCATCGCCTTGAGCATGGATATTTTTTATACCTTTCTTTTGGGAAATTTGCATTCCTAATAACAGAGCTTCATATTTGGCAGCGTTATTAGTGTTGTCAAATTGTAATTTGAAAGAAAAGGGAAAATCTTTCCTATGGAGGAAATGAGAATTGTTCCTACTCCAAAACTAGTAGAAGAACAACTTCCATTGAACTTGAGCACCAAACACCATTTGGGTCACCAAGACTAATAGTATTAAAATCTGGAAATTCATCCTTTGATGAAGTTTCATGATTAGAGATAGACAAATCACATGATGATGATTCATTTGTTGTTGAGGAAGAATCATCTCTTTCTAATTCATGTTTAGTCGAAGATTCACCAACCTCTTCTATTTGTAGATAGTAAGTTCCCACACCTAAAGACTCAAACATGATCTGACCTCTTGGGTCATCTAATTGAATTACTGAAAACTTTGACTCCTTTTCAGGAATCAATTTCTACATCACACCTTTCATCAATATTTTGGCTTCAAACATGTCCATGCTTAGTTCTCCTCCAACATCCTTACACAAATTGTGTATGAGGAGGATTTCATAAGATGTTGGTACATCAACTACAAGAACCGTCATCTTTATCTTCTTCTCTAAGTATGCAGCAAATACATACTGCTCATCCTTGATCTGGCCAATCAGGGGTACTTGTTTTTTCTCCATGGAGAAACAATGGTTGAAGGTTTTGGTCAAATCCAAGCCTATGACAATAGCTACCTTGGTGGCTATCACATTTTCAAACACAATAGAATCTATAACACAGTTACTTAGTTTAAAGTCCTTGACAAATAGGGAGATGAAAAACAAATCAATGCATCTGGAGGCTATTAGAGGGTTGGACACAAGGTTACTATGTGGCATTTTGGGCTTAGGAGCAATAGGAACATTAATAGGTGTATCTTGACTTGGGTTAATTCCTTTGTCTTTGATGAATTTGACAAGCCTGTCAAATTGGTTGGGATTGGCTTTGAGGTACTCAGTCCCAGACATCTGGACCTTGGTTTTCTTGGCATGGTTGATAATGTCAAAAGCCTAGAAAGAATTTTGTAAACTAGAAGTTGTAACTTCACTGATTGGTTTGATAAAAGGCACACTAGTCTTTGGAACAGGAGGATTGGCTTTAGGAACAACAGGAGTTGATGAAGGGGGACAAGGTGCACTTACTTGTGGGTTTGTTGCTTTCTTAGGTTTCCAAGGGAGAGCAGATCATCTTTTGGCAATTGTAACTAGCGACTTCTCATTTGCTGGTGGAGAGTAGCTTGAGCTTTATCAAGTTGGTTTTGTTGATGACACATAAAAATAGCATAAGTGTCTGTCACTAAGTCATCTTCATCATCTCCCTCTACTATTTGTAAGTATCCAATCTTGGAGTCAACAGTCGATTCCATTTCTTTGTCTTGGAAGAGATTGTCATTTTCTTCTTCAGGGTAATCTGGTTGTGCATAATCATCTTGTTCAGCCTCATAATATCTTGTTGCGTTATTAGTGGGTGGGGCTTCTAGAGCAAGCCTTTCTAGGGGTGTTGGTAAATAATTTCTAATTTCTATTGCCAACATAATTGGGAAAAGTCCCCCTTGGAATTTCCTTGTAGTTGTTGTTGTTGGAAACTTGCTTCTTCAAAGACAAGACTTCATTTGCCAACCTTTGGATCATGGGATCTGTAAAGTTGGAACTGGTGATAGAAGCATTAACAATAGATGTTGAAGACCTTGATGCTTGCATACTCTTGTTGGTGTTGGTGCTCATCCTTATCTCTTGAACAAGGATCATATCATCTTCAAGACTGGTGGCCAATTGTTGAGTTGCTTCAACATTGTTGAGATTTTCCCTGCGTAAGAAGAAACTTACTTTGGGGAGTTGAGTGTTGATGAAGAAGCACTTCAAGTTGTGATCCATGGTCTTGCATCATTTGGGATATGTGTCACCAACTTGTTGAACTTAGCTATGAACTCATGCATGGGTTCATGAGCCTCTTTCTGCATGGTCCTGAGTTGTGCCAACAAAGCATGTGAATCTTTAGCAGGTTTGAATCCTTCTTCAAACTTTGTACAAAGAGTGGCCCAGTTGGTAACTGAAGCATTAGGAAGAGTATAGAACCATTCAGTTGCAACCCCTTGGAGGGATTCAATGAAAAATATTACAGAAACATTTTCATTCTCTATGCCAAGAACACCACAAACGATGTAGAAGGAGGTGATACGTTCGTCGAGATGTTATTTTCCATCACCTAGGAACTTCAGTAGATACTTTCTTGAAACACATAGAAGCTCATGTAGAGGTGTGGCCAAACAAAGGGGACCAAAAGGATTTCCCCACGGTCCTACAAGTGGTGCAGACATGACTAGTTGCACGATAGGTACCTAAAATGGATGCATGTGGTAAACAGACCAAACACTTGGAAGAGTAGATATTTGAATTCGCAAAGGGTAGCTCGTAGCACGTGTTGCAACGGTGACCTTACTCGTAGAGGATTAAATGGAAAATTATGTTGCAACAACTCTTTAAAAAGTGGATTTGCTACTCCTTGAACCCTCAATCCTTGTGTATATATTCAGTCTGCCAGAATGTAGATCTGAACAAGATGGAGATTAAAAATAACAATATACAAGAGAAAAATAAGAAAGTAGAAAACTTATTCACTTCAATAAAAAGCGTGAAGGTTAGATTGTGTGTGTTGTTCCCTAGCAGAGTCGCCAAAAATTGTTGGGTGAAAATTATGCAATCATCTTTTCAATAGATTACACAACCTAGACTTCAATCACAGTTCTGTGAGATATAATCTCTCCTCTCATAAATCGGAGGTGCCCTTCTTATTGCTAATATAAGCTAAGATAAAATAATTAAGTATTTATACAATGTACACTACACTTACGAAATGGGGAGGTATGTCACATTCATGCTTCTCTCTTTTTTAGAGAAGATGTTTTACAATGCTTCACAGTTGATATTTTTGATTCAAAATAACTTTAAACTAAAAACGAGCAGTAATTCCAATACCTCTATCTTGTCAAAGGAAAGCATATAGATACTAGGTATGATAATAATAAACAAATAAAAGAAAGAGAGAAAAGCTCACGAAGGCACAAATTCGTTTCGTAGCTTTTCAACGATGGATCTGTGAGAATCATAACATTTGTTTCATTAGAAGCATAAAGTCTTCTTAGATACAACAATTCCTCAAACAACATGAACAATTACAAGCACAAAGTCTTGTAGATCTTTCAACAATAGTATCTAAACATAAACGTAAATTCAAATGAAGAATGTAACACAAAGTTTACACAAATCTATTGGAAGCCCTTTAGATCTCATCTACTAACCACTACCAAAAAGATCAATCCATAAGATTATTGATTCCAACACAAAGTTTGGTATGCAATTCTCTTCTTTATTGATCAGATTTTTCATTCACAAACATGAATACAAATTTTCACAAATCTGCTTCAAAAAGGGCAGCATTTCATTGCAAAATACTAAAGGTAAAGATTACAATAGAAATCCATCTTATTTATAAAAGAGAGGGAATAGAAAATCTAGGAAATTAGCTAAGTAAATGAAAGGAAATAAAAAAGAGCAATGGAAAGTACTAATAAAGAGCAATTGTTTGAAGGAAAGAGATTACCAAATAAATTGAAGTAGCACCACCAAAGCAAGAGAGACACAAGAATTTGTTAAGGGGAAAAAACAAGAAAAAACCCCAATATTATGAATGGAGGCAAAATGCCTAAAGAATAATACAAAGAGAGAGAGCTTCAGCCTTAGCTTACTTGCAGAGTCTTAAAGAATGAGAGGAGAGGCACCTCAATAAGTACAGGGAGAAGAAGGAGTTATAATGTAACTCCCAACTCAATGAATGCCACCATTCATCTATGTGTGTGCAAAGTGTCACCTCTTAAGGAGGTGGTTACAAATATTCCTTAATAAAGGAATTAAAAATAAGCCATCCTCACACATGTGTGAGATGACAAAAAGACAAAAGACTTGTAGGGATTCCTTTGGAATATTCCTACAAGTTAATAAATAATTACAATTAAAGAATAACCTTTACCAAGTAAAGATTAATCTTCTAACATCCCCCCTTAAGCTTTACTTGGGGAGGTTACATCAAACCTTTCAATGGGTTGTAATCCAATATTTTTACAATGGAAGAGAAATTTATCTTTACAAAGAGCTTTGGTGAGAATATCTGCAACTTGATCTTCACCTTTACAATACAAAAGAGAAATTTGTTTGTCTTCAATTTGCTCTCTAATGAAATGATGTTGAAGAGAAATGTGCTTGGTCCTTGCATGAAAAATTGGATTCTTTGCCAAAGCAATAGCACTTTGATTATCACAATATAAAGGAGTAGGATCCTTTGAGGTAGACCCAAGTCTTCAAGTAATCTTCTTAACCATAATGCTTCTTTAGATGCATTTGTACAACCTTTATATTTAGCTTCTGTAGAACAAAGAGAAGTCGATTGTTGTTTCTTACTATTCGATGAGATTGCACCTGATCCAACAAAGAAACAATAACCACAAGTGGATCTCCCATCATTGGGATCACCTCCTAAATCTAAATCAGTATAACCTTTTATAGAAGAATCACAATTTGAATCATAAAAGAGACCAAGATTAAGAGTGCCTTTAACATATCTTAAAATTCTTTTTGCAACTTTAAAATGAGTTTGCTGTGGTTTAGACATAAATCTAGAAACCAATCCAACACTTTAGGTGTTTTCCAATTTTGCATAAAAATAATAATGTAATAGGCCCAAATCACTCATTTGAAATTGTTGATTGAGTTGAGACTTAACATCACTAAGCAAAATGTTAGAACTAGAAGTGACAATTAAATCATCAACATATAAAATAATAATCACAATATCATTTTCACTATGCTTAATATATAAATTTGGATCATTTTTACTTTTAATGAAACCATGAGATAGAAAGAAAGGATAACCCAAATTATAAAATGTCAATATATCTAGACATTGCAATAATAGTTCTAGGTTTCCTCTCACTACATCATTTGTTGTATTGTAAAGGGAAATTGTATCAAGATTAATAATAAAGGACTTTGAAAATTAGTCCTAAAGATGGTTTTATAAAAAAACCATAGTGCCTTAGTTAAAAAAATAATAATATCAATAGTCCTAATAATGGTATAAAAACCATATTGCCTTCAATAAAATAATGAAACATAAGAGTTTCAAGAACTTGATCCCCATCAATTAAGAAAATAGATCTAAGTTCATCATAAATAAGTAAGTGCATACCATCAAAGTGGATGGAAATATTTTCCATGGGTCCCAAAACTCCAATGAGACTTGATAAAATATAAGATTCATTATAGATAGGGCTCCCTATGCAACATTACTGCAAATGCGTCTAGCACATAAAATAAATATATAAAGGCTCCATTGAGACTTGATAAAGTGATTAATTTGCAAAACATATATAGATGGAATAAATCCATCAAGAAGGCAAATACTCCAATGAGCTTTTAATTTGCAAAAATATAGATGAAATAAATCCATCAAAAAGCCAAATTTACCAATAAGGCATAATATCATATTAATGAGACACAATAAAATATCAAATTCCCTTTATCAAAACAACATAATTGTAGTTGAGAAGGAAACACTAGGTTTGTTTTAAATATTACAATAGATCAAGACTTAGGTAGAGAGAATGATAATTTCTCAAGCCACAAATCAATCCACCTTAAGTTATAAATAATAATGATAATAATATTAAAAAAAATTGTGATGGAATAATGGGAAATGCATACTATGAAGAGAATAATTATTAAGTATAAATAAGTCATTTAAGACGATATTCATGCATTCATGACTACATGAATATCCCCTTTTCATATTCCAAATATAATTGAGTAAAACAAGTACACTATTATTGGGTTGATCAAGTCCAATAATAAAGTACTTGTGAAGTTATTTAAAAAACAAACTTTTTATGTGAAGTAACATGTTGAGATGCACCTGAATCATTAACCCATTCAAAAGGTTTAGAAACATTAAAACTACATGTAAAAGCACGTCTAGATTGATTACCATTGTTATGAAACTGTTGATTATTTTGATTCATAGGCTTTTTCTCATTTTTCTTTTTAAAACAAGTATTTTTCCAATGACCATCCTTATTGCAATAAGTGCAATGTGGTCTCTTAGAAGAGTTAAACTCTCTAGGATCATTGCCATTATTATAATGAGGTTTGGAATTATAATGTTGTTGTTTAGATTGAGGTTTAAAATTTTGCTTATGATTAGACAAGAAAGCATGTTCATTAGACTTAAGAGTACCAAACTGAATTAACTTAGCCTCTTCTTGTCTTAATAAATCATGAAAAATATCATAAGTTAATTGAGTAGCTAAAGAAGGAATAGCTAATTGAGCATGAATATTAGTAATGAATTGTTGAAATTGTCTAGGAAGACACTTTTTAAGAATAAGATGAATTAATCTAAGATTATCTAATTTAACTCCTAAACCATCCAATTGACAATTTAAAGCATCAAATTTCAATAAAAATTCATCCATAGATTTAAAATCAGAATACCTCAAATCTTCAAGTTGATCTTGAATTTGAATTTTTCTTGATTCATTTGTACTATCATAAATTGTTTTGAGTTTGTCCCATGCTTCATAGGCAGTTGTACATGTCCCAATGTGAACATAAAGTTCGGGTGACATGGAGATACCTATGAGGCCAAGGGCTTCTTCATTTTTGAGATTCCATTTTTCGATTTCATCTTTGGATGCAGATGAACCTGGTTTAGATTTAGGATCTGTAGCTACATCTAAAAGATGTTTAAACCGAAAAATAAAGCATATATGAGTTTTCCAAGAATGATAGTTAGAAGAATTTAATTTAATTTCAGGAATTAAAGTTGACATGATTGCCAAAAATAAAAAATCACAACTTTATGAGAAAAATAATAAGTATTGTAAATATTTGCTTACAAAAAAAAATACCACTTTTGATTAAAAACAATCTCCTTTTAGTTAGAGAAAAAATAAATATCTTATATTTGTAAAATAATCAATCTAAAAAGGATATATAATTAAATAATATCAATATAAATTGGATTTAAAAAAAATAAAAATTAATTGATTTAAATATAAAATTAAATTAAGAATATAAATTATGAAAAATTACTAAAGTTATATAATATTAATTTAAAACTAATAAATAAAACTACATTAAAGTTTTAAAGTTATAAACTAATAAATATGAAATGAAAGATTTAAAAGATTAAACTTTTTTTAAAACCTTAAAAATAGGAAGATTCTTTAAAAAGAGGAAAAACACATTTTTCATAAAAAGAAACTTTTACCTCCTATGTGGGAGGGAAAGATTTTTCATTTAAAATGAAATCTTTTTTTAAACAAAAGAGATTTTACCTCTTTTCCCTCTGCTTTTTTTTGAAAGGAAATAGAAAAGAGGCAAGTAAGAGGTGAAGTGTGAGGAGAAGCAGCAGCAAGGGTTTTGAGAGATGAAGCAGCAGGCCAGAGGGGATATTTAGCAGCTTTTTCAAGGGCCAAGATTACAACAAAAAGCCATGGTTCGAGCAACAGAGGGGCAAGGGCTGCAAAAGTTTTTTTATTTGAATTTATTATTTACTGTATGCATAAAAATTTGGGTTTTAGATATTTATTTATTATTTAAAAAAAAACTTTGTAAGAAGGTGTCAAGTTTGAAAAAGAAAGATTTATTTGATTTATTTGAAAAGATCTCTAAACTAGGGTTAGAGCTTAAAAAAATAATTTTTTTTTACAGAAATTCGAACATGCAAAGATGCAAATATGCAGAATATAGAGATTTTTTTTTTAGAGATTTGCAAAAAGCAGATTAGTCTTTTTTTAAAAAAAAATAAAATTGGAACTAGGGTTAGATCCGTAAAAAAAAAACAAATTTATTTACAGAAATTGATTTTTTTTACAGAAATTTGAACATGCAAATTATGACATAAAAAAAATTAAAAAAGACTGAACTATAATCCTTTATTTGAGGGTTTCTAAAAATCTGCAAAAAAAAATAAACATGCATGCAAATTATAATGGATTTTTTTTTATAGATCTAATATACAGATTTGCAAAAAAAATAGATTAGCTTTTTTTCTAAAAAGAATTTCTGAACTAGAGTTAGAGCCCCTAAAAAAAATTGATTTTTTACAAAAAATTTAATATGCAAAAAATGGATTTTTAAATTTTTATGCAAAAATAAATAAATAAATCATGCATGCAAAATATATTGCACAAATTTGAAATTTGAAAAACTTAGAAATATTTAGATAAGAAATCCTGCACAATGGTTAGAAAAATATATCAAACAAAAAACAAGATTAGACTTTTGGCTCTTCTCTTTTTCTCTTTGAGTGCCTCCAATGGTGTGCTGAAAAATCTGGTAAACCTTCAACAATGTAGCTCACAAAATATTAGTAATACCAAGCTCTGATACCATGAAAGGAAATAAAAAAGAGCAATGGAAAGTACTAATAAAGAGCAATTGTTTGAAGGAAAGAGATTACCAAATAATTGAAGTAGCACCACCAAAGCAAGAGAGACACAAGAATTTGTTAAGGGGAAAAAACAAGAAAAAACCCCAATATTATGAATGGAGGCAAAATGCCTAAAGAATAATACAAAGAGAGAGAGCTTCAACCTTAGCTTGCTTGCATGAGTCTTAAAGAATGAGAGGAGAGGCACCTCAATAAGTAGAGGTGAGAAGAAGGAGTTATAATGTAACTCCCAACTCAATGAATGCCACCATTCATCTATGTGTGTGCAAAGTGTCACCTCTTAAGGAGGTGGTTACAAATATTCCTTAATAAAGGAATTAAAAATAAGCCATCCTCACACATGTGTGAGATGACAAAAAGGACAAAAGACTTGTAGGGATTCCTTTGAAATATTCCTACAAGTTAATAAATAATTACAATTAAAGAATAACCTTTACCAAGTAAAGATTAATCTTCTAATAGTAAAATTAGGAGAGTTAGGTGAGCTAATTTAGGAAAATCTCACCTAACTTTGACTAAGTCAAAATGTTGTCCATCTTTTTGAAACTACATCTCAGATTTTACATGTAATTACATTTGCTAAAAAGACATTTAAGATGTCAAAAACTATTTACAAGATGCATAAAGGGAAGCATCAAAATGTTCAACACTGGAGATCAAGAATCTTCATGGTTCCTTGCTTGGGCGCAAAAGTCTTCATAGTTCTTCTTGGTCTCCTGCATGAATGTCTCATCTAGACCAACGATGTAATCCACAATGGTGTACATTGTGGTGATTGATCTCATGGCAAATGAGTGAACCTATTTTCACGTATTAAGATGCATCTTGAGGTTGTCAAGAGTGAGTTCTGTATCACAAATAGTATGCATAGAGGTCTTTGAAAATTTTGCACTCCCTACTTGCTTCATGATGGCTTCTTTGAAGATCTTGGAAAGTTCAGTGAACAGGAGGAAGATATGGTTTTCTTCAAGGAGTGATTTACAAGTGAAATAAATGAACCTTAGTTGCGCATTGATTTTGGCGCACTCAGTGGCACGAATTGTGAAAAGTGCACAAGAGACAAAAATCACCGCCCTATACAAATTTGACTAAGTATAGATAAAAAGTGCACAAGCACTAAAAATCAGCCCTTGTGCACTAAAAATTGACTTTTGACTAAAGTTCATAAGCGCTGATTTTTAGTGCTTTGCACTTTTGGGACTTAGAAATTTTTTACAGCATGTAGGAGTGTTGTTTTTTGGAGCTCCTACACTTTTTACAATTTTGACTAAGTCTCAACATTGAGAGTTCACAAAGATATTCGTTTCGAAGGTCTTCAAGAGATGGATGCAAAGGGATGTTCAAATGGACTATTTGAGAACTTAGAATGCACTTCGAGGTGGATTGAAATTCACCTCATTTTGCGTGCTTGAACATCACGAACCTATGAAACAGACAAGTTTCGTAGGGGGTTATTTGTGAATCGAGCGTTGCTAGATTCCATGATAA
Source organism: Sequoia sempervirens (assembly GCA_007258455.2). Classification (NCBI taxonomy): domain Eukaryota; kingdom Viridiplantae; phylum Streptophyta; class Pinopsida; order Cupressales; family Cupressaceae; genus Sequoia; species Sequoia sempervirens. The sequence continues at coordinate 438,181,673 of VDFB02000003.1, forward strand.
CAAATTGGAAATGGATTAGCTTGGGATAGTATTAATTTGAGTTTAAAAAGCTTAGGGGTCATTAGGCATCCATGGATTTAACCCAAGTAAGGAAAAAGGAAAAATACAAATGTGAACTCTTGCGATGTTGGAAGTCAAGATTAGTCAAGGCTCAAGTAATTTACAAATTTGCATACAAGAATATGTCACTTGTATGCTAGTTATTGCATTGGGCTCAAACATGTCAAAGTGAATCCAAAGCAAAAAGAAAAGTTCACAATTTCTACCATTACACATCTCAATAAAACTATTTTATTTATTCTTCTAATCTTAATAAAAATTTAATTAACTTGATAAATAAAACTATACAAATATTAATTTTAAATAATATAAAATAAATTTCAAAATTATACTCCAAATGGAATGAAATTTTAAAAAAAATCAAAATCAATATCTAGTAAATTAATAATTGAAAACAACTACACTGAAAAAATTCATGTACAAAGTTCTATGAGAGTGAGGAAGTTAACTCGCCACCACTCTCTGTTAGTGGGAGTTGGCTATTCATTCTTCTCCACTAATCGTGATGATAGTTGCTTCCCTCTTTGCTATATGTACATCACATTCATAGCTTAATGATATGTTGGTTTATCCAATTTTGTGTATTATTTGCTTGCATTCTTTGTTTCATATCTCAAAGGAAGGAGTGTGTGCTTGTTAAGCTTTCGTGGCTCAATCTAATACTAGTATTCATTACAAAGATTATGACAAATTTTGTAAGTGATTTATAAAATAGAACCCAAAACAACTCTCAAATTTGTAACTTGTCAAATACTTTGCATAGATCTCTAGTTGAATTAAAAGAAGTGATTTTGATGTTTGATAATTGTTTTATAGAATTTATATTTTAGTTCTTAATACATAAAAATACATTTGATTTTTAATGTTTAATAATGTTTCAAATATTTGAAGATTTACTTTTTTTAAATTATCAAATAATATTATCTTAAATTAGTTACTAGTAACCCCTACATGCCCTTTAATCAAAATGTCGACAATGTGAACTCACATATATTCACATATCCCAATGTTGTTTATGACCTCTTCATTGAAGGTTACCTCTACTTTTACAATTTTAACTATACAAGTGACCAATTAAAACTCTTCATTAGTAGATTTTCACCTATTGTGAAGATAACTCAATCACTATTAAGACGAAGCTAAAAATTGCCTATACTTTATCATGATCTTTAATTTTTATTACCACATTCTAATAGACAATAACAAGTATATGATATATGAATTAACATATAAATCTTGTATTTCTCTACCTACCATAATAAACATTGAGATCAAACACACGACACTCTATTAATAACATTTTGTTTCCACAAACCATAATGATATTAGTGCAAGATTTTTGGATAAACTGTGTAGTTTGTTCTCATCAACATTTTGGATCATACTCCATGATCTATCATTAGAATGACAAGCATAAGAGAAAATTTGATAATAGATCATAGATTATGATCTGAAACATTGATAGGAAAAAATTACACTAATACCACAACACTTTAATTTTAAAAAATAAAAAAGATAAAATATACACTATTAATTTTACCTCTAAATCCGCATCACTAATTAAAACTTCAAAACATTAATATAAACCAACAATATGCAAAGCCCAATTACTACAACATATAAAAATAATCCATAATAAACAAAACCGAATCTCTATGTTGCCATTTGTACTTAGCTTGTAAGTTGAGTAAAAATTCTAAAAAGTCCCCACACAAACCTAACTTTGTCTTGTTAGCTTTCCTTGCATATCAGTAATATTATTATATAATATCATTGTCAGCCCTTTGTCCTTACCAAACTATACCTTTTTTCTCTATTTTGTGCAAAAAAAGTACTAGATGTTTGGATATGGATTCCATCAATGTTTTGAACGTACCTTGCTTCAAATATAATCTACTGTATTTTCTTCTTTTTAAGAAGATTTAATATACTTTATATGCAAAGCAAATATTTGGCATGTTGTTGGAATAAACATTTCTTTAGTAGTTATGAAAGCTATAAATAATGTTATTTAAATATTCGTAAAGAAAAATAATTTAATTTAGGTTAGTTATGAAATGCATATAATTTATATAAATTAATTATTTTAAATTATAAAATTGAATAGTTCATAATTTATTGTTAATTTGGGGAAAAAATGTGAATAAGGTTAATGACACTTAATTTTAGAATCAAAGATAAATAACTTTGATGTAGTTTTAAAATTTGGATTGTCTTGGGGTTAGGAATAGGACTCCTTTATCTATGTGTTGTCTTAGGTTTTGCACAAGATTTGAGTCTCTGCATAGGTTGAGTCCATGTTTGTAGATTGTTTATGTGCCTATGAATTTGCTCATTATCACATATATATGATCCTAGTAGTTGTGCTCTCTTTTTGTCTAGTTCATCAACTTCATTGGTATATGCTACTATGTAAAGTATGAGTATTTTATTAAAGGGTTATCAAATCATTAGGAGATAAATTATCTTAACTTAATTCCTAAGAATTTTTGGCTTTAAGATTGTGCCAATGATTGCAGATTACAAGCTTTTGTCATGCAAATGCTCCTAGGATAAATATGTAAATTTTGATTCCTTTTAGATCCCCATTTCAAAAGATTCCTACAGTAAATATTCTTTGAATGATTTAGCATGAGAGAGGATATTTAGATATGAGAGGACTTGAAATGAATGCAATTGAATGTTGTTAAATACAAGGACATAATAACAATTTGTGAAAACATGTTTTTGGTCAACTACAACATCTAGTGAAATGGTTGGGAGTTGGCTAATTTGAGTTTGAATTTGAATTTTAGAAATTTAGGGCTCAAAACCATAGTTGAAAGATTGATCTTTCACCCACAAAAATGACCCAAGATGATGGAGTAGTCTAGTATTTGCAAAGAATGAATCCATAATCATGGAGAGTGAAATAAATGTGGTATGTATTGAAAATTGTGCAAATATGGATAAAGTGTAGATAGATGTATGATAATGTGTGTGATTAAGGATACATAAAGGCTAGGGGAATGAGCCCAATTTCACACAAGATTGTGTCATTTGTTAATATGTAATTATATTAATTCATTATCTCAAAATAGACCCAAAACTAAATGGAAATCGACATAGGCATGCAAATTTTCACTATAACATTTTTCCCCCATGTTGAAGTCCATGTGAATCCTAGAATTATTGTGTATCTAAAAGTATGTAACACTCACAAACTTGCATTTCAAATAAATATTTAGTCATAAAAGAATATCTTAGATCCATAGAAAGTGATGGACCCATTGAAAGTCATCATGTGCATTCATCCTTTATTATGCACACTTCGTCAAAACCTAAAAAACAAAGGAAAAATATGCATTTAGTAACTTTTATCTAAGTGAAAACTAGGCACAAAATATGTTATCTTACTTAACTAACAAACAAATCGATGAGAGTGGGGTTAGGAACTTTTCTTGTATGGAATGTGGTATAGTTCACTACCATGTGACATATTGGACATTGTCATGTGATAAGCTCCATCTAGACATGATGATGAGTATTAATGTAGCACTTGTAAATACCTAAATTATCAATCATAGGAATGTTAGTGACCATATATGTCCTTACAATTGGTTGCATACATATATGCAAGGAATTAAAAGAGAGAAATACATAAATAAAATGTAAATTTAATCTAAAGGTAAGTTGTGAGCATATGAATCATGTAGAGGAAATTTGACAGTATGTAATAAGCATTTAGAGCATGTAGAATGGTAAAGCATAGTTTTAATGTGGATTGGAGATGAATATCAAGGTATAAGGTAACCCTTAGTTTGGGTAAATGAAAATGGTGATGTGGTCCTTAATGGCCAAAAATACACATGTAAGCACATAGGACACTAGAAACTTAGGCATATGCCTCAATGTGACAACATGAACACACAACAATTGAGATAAGGTAATAGGTCCCAAGTGATAACATTGATTTAGGAATTTAATCTTGAGATCATGGAGGGGAAGGTATGATGTCTCTAATATAAAATGGATAATTCAATAACATGATGGGATAAGGAATGAGAAAGATTCCCCCACTCAAAAATCGGTACCTCTAAAAGCATAATATGACTATGTAGATATAAATTATATAGGGAAGACAGGGTGTCATCAATGTAAAGATATGGAAGATAAATATAAGATGGGGAAGATATGGTGTTAATTATATAAAGAGAACTCTAAGATTGTATTATGGAAATGCAAGTACAATATATTAGGAGGAATGCATGATGCCTCCAATGAAGTGAGAATATTCTAAAAGTATGGTATAAAAATTCAAACCCCATATGTAAGCTCTAAAAGAAAGGTATAATAATGCAATATCATAACAAGTAATCAAAGGTCATAGGATTAAGCATGATCATCATAGGCATATACACTAGAAAGGCAAATGTCATAAGCATGACATCATATATGCTCAATCATAAGGACCAAAGGTCATAGGATTAAGCATGAGCATCATAGGCATATAGTCTAGAAAAGGCAAATGGTATAAGCATGACATCATGGTAAGCATAGAAATGTAATCAAGAAATACCAAATAAATATGAGGAACCAAATTGGTACATAAACATAAAAGACAAAGAAACATTAAGTATTCATAATGTGAAGTAGGTAAAAGAGAAACTAAAGTGAAAATCATAGGCAAAGCCATGGGTGAATAAGGAAAATGGAAAGAAATAAATACCACCAAGTGGGGGAAGTAAACATGAAAATAAATATTGGAGGTAAATGAGTGTGCAAAGCACAACAAACAAGGTATAATAAAAAAGGCTAAATTTGAAAACAATAAGGAAGTAAAAAGTTAAAAAAAAAAAATCTAAGGTATAGGTACAAATGTTAGGGTGATTCTTGTGAATCATTGAGAGAAATTTGGAGGCTTGACCTTTTTCTCCTTGAACTTTTTCTCAAAGGATCATCTAATGAATCATCATCCAAACAAAAATCATCTTTATGTAATGATTCTCAAATTTGAGCACCAAATTCAAGGAAATTATATATTGTAAAATGATTTTCATTTGAAAGGGTTTGAGTTTTCTAGATAGATAAGCATTGTAAAAAAAATTATGTTCAAGGTTGTAATTTTTCTTTTGAATGATAATAAAGTCTACAATTTTGTTTTAGTATACATGTATCAAATTTTCTTTGTAGTAATGATATGAATACATATTTATAAATTTGATTGTCTACTACACTACAATTTTGTTCCAGTATGCATGTTGTATCAAATTTTCTTTGTAGTAATGATATGAATACACACTTATAAATTTGATTTTCTACTACACTACATTACATGTTCTTTGACAGAAATAAGTTTCCAAGGAAGGAAAAAAATATATATTGCATATTTGTTGTAGGAGAATGATTTGATTAGCTCATCTTCAAGGAGGGTGATAATCCTTTTCAAATAGTGATTGGGATGTGCATTGTCTGTGGAGGATTAATAAGTAGAATCTCATTCTATAAATCAATAACGACGGTTTTATATGATTTTAAGCAAATAATAAACTAAACCCCAGACATGGAATGTTGATACAATTTTATATTAGTATAAGTTTCAAACTCTATTATCCCAAGGAGTAGGCATTGATCTTTTCCAATATCAATTTACATTAAGATAAAATGAATAATTACACTTCGGTGGTGTACATTAGTTCATATATTTTTGATATGTTAATGCCTAAATTTTAAAGGTACAAGGAAATCAATACGGTGAAATTACCTTCAAACCCTTGTATTTACATGAAACATTTATGTCTTTTTTATTGTGATAAATCCATTATTCTACAAATATCCAATGTTGTTATTAGGTACAATTGCTTAGGTTTTGCAGAGCCTAAAGTGTAGGAGAGATTCATATATTCCTCATTTGTTGGCCCAACATCTTAATTATTTTGATCATAGGGATTCACAACCACTTTGAAATAATTAAGAATAGGTTGGAGAACCAACAAAATCGTCATTGATGTGCATTTCTACTTTTGATATCAACTACTTGAACTCACACTCAAATTTAGCCTCTTGGTTGGATCTTTACTCATAACATCAAATCTCTCAACTCTTACTCAACATCACATTTCTAAAATGAATCTAAACCCTTAGTTTATGTAGCATCGTAAATTGCCACCCTTGGCAATTTCACACTAGATTTTTCTCCCTCCTATGTGGTTGGACCTAATTGTACCCCTAATTTCCTAAATTGTGCATTTCATGGCCCATTTAATCATTTATCAAGAAATTAAATGTGAAAAAATAAATTAGGCATTTAAAATTTCCCCCCCAACTTGTCAGATCCCAAAAAAGGGGGTTTGGACAAGGGCACCCTAAGCGCCCTTGTCCTCTTAATTTGGCCCCAAAATTAAATATGTTGGGGTTGGAAATTTATTATTTGAATTTCAAATCCTAAATGTTGGATATTGAGATTTAATTTGCGAGAAATTATATTAATTGCATATAAATACCTAGTCATTTCATCATTAGAAAGAGAATAAGGAACTAGCAAGAAGTAGAATTTTATTGATAAAATCAAGTGTCCTAAAAGCATCCGAGAGCAGAATTTACAAAATTATGGCAACATTTCAACATTCAAGCATCATGTCAAGTTTTATATGAGTTTGTTCATGTTTATGCATACATTTTGTTCATGATTACTAATGCTTGTAGGTCTTCAAACCAAGTCAAGCCAAATTGCAATCAAGCCTTGAGGTGATGTGTATGACTTCAACCCTTCAAAGAAATAAGATTTGAGTGGTGAGTTACAACCAATTGTTGATTCATTCTCTATTATCATTTAACCTCTATCCCTCAAAAGGATAAGCTCTCTTTCATCAATTTTCCCATTGTGGAGGTAGAAATACCAACATGGGGTTTGATTGAGGCAAGCCCCAATATGGAACAACCCTTTCTTTCTCTTTGAATGTGTAGGTTACATATTTGAAGAAGATTGGAGGAATATTGAAGACTATTTTCTCATTGATGCATTCAAACCCTACAACTGGACAAGGTACAAAAAATCAATTATCTCAGCAACATATGAAGATCCGAAAACAAGATCTAGAAGGAATAAGCCTAAGATTAGGGACCTAAGGACTATGAAAACAAATTTTAATTTCAAATCTCCAAACAAGGGCGTCTTGGGCAAACTTGTCTAGTCAAATCAAGCTCAAATTCAAATCACAGGTGCACACATGTCTGCTCTATTTGTTTCTGGTCATTAAATTTGTTTGTCAACTTCCAAATTGTTTGTATTCATATTAGAAAATGGTATTTTCATAATTAGCTAGGTGCATCATTGCATTTCATCATAATTTCATTTCCAAATCACACACATCCACCCCCACACAAAAAGGGAATCCCCGAGCAAGGATTGGTTGACTCACCTTTTAGGTTGTTACTTAATCTCATTTCTTTGCTCATCCTCGATTCCCCCAATGTCACGCTTGGAAATGTGATTGATCCCAAGTAAGCCCTAGGGTTTCACTTTTTCAACATAATAATTTATATAGATAATATTCCAAAGAAAACTCATTGCATCATTCAAGGAAAAAAATCACTATGATTTAAAACTTATTACATCACTTGAATAAAATTTGTTATGACCTAATCCCATTACCAATTTAGGTAATCCTTATGAAACATTTATCATCTACAACCTCTTTCAACAATTTCTAGGCACAAGAAATCCTTAATTAATTTACGCCAAGAAATAGGCCTTCATAAAGGATCCTCATATCACCAAATATGTACATGTATACCTCATGATTTTTTCTAGTAAACCCCTTTCCTTATTGTAATCATAGGATGTAGCCTTCTTATCCCCCAAGTAAAAACTAAAATGCTCTAATTTGAATAAATGAACCTTGTACCATCTCAAAACATGAAATATGAGCAATTGAAGTTCATTGTTGATATTGTATAACTTCCAAATGATGAAATATTCCGTAGAGATTGCTTTAGTAACTAAAGAGTGTAAGTAGGCCTCCATCTTCATGAAAAACATGGAGATCAACAAATTACCATGTGTTTCCACCATAAAAATTATTAATCTTGATGTAAAATAATGTTAGAAGTGTAGAGCCAAACTCTAACTAGAGTTGAAAAAGAAATCAAATAAACAAAATATACACAAGATAAGAAAACATATTTTTGGGTGATGTGAGATTGCATGACCTCTAAGATGCTTCTGCATTAGACACCCCATATAATAAATTTGTAAGCTTAGAGCTATAAAATAAGTATTGAATGGTAGAATTGCTCTTTAACTTGGCATCCCAACCCCAAAACATCCTCAATACTTGAATAGGTTTTAAAAAACATGCTTGCATATTTCCCTACACCTCTTTTGATTCCAAAAGAAAAAAATGGGTAATATGTTGTCCTTCTTTGCCTAAAATTGGCTCCACTACTATACTCTTCCACACTCCTCAAGGACTAGAGTTTCAATTGTACACCTCCTCAAACTCTTCCTCTATCATGTTCTCTCATGGTATAACTCCCTCAACCAATCTATCACCATATTGAGCTATAAGGTTCCAATTGAATCTTCATCACATAGACCATGAATTATCCAAGTATCTATTGTCACTCTTGCATTAGTATGAAACATCTCACTCCACCTTCTTGTGCTTCTTGTAAAATCCTTGTTTATTCTCTATCCTTAAATAGAAACTCACTAAACACATAAACTTCCTATATCCCATTTTACATGTTCTTCTCATGGCATTTCTTAAATAACACCTTCAACTTCCTATTATTGTAGAACCCCAATCCAAATACTTGCAAAACACAATGAAGGAACATATTATATCATATTATTGTAGAACCCCAATCCAAATACTTGCAAGTAAGAACAAGGATTCCCCAAGAAATCCATTTGAAATACAAAGAAAGGGAATGAAATGAAGAACATAAACAAACATAAACCAAATATATTAAATCCTATTCAAATGTAAAGCAAACTCTTGATCTCTTAGGGGAGTTGGTGCCAATTTGATGTGGAAATTGGCCCTTTCCCAACTCCTGTGATGCAAGCTTGATGAATGTTGATGAATGATCCACTTTGTTGATGGTTGAAGTGTGCTCCAAGATGAAAATATGCCTAACCTAGCTAAGATTGGATAAAGATGGATGAGAATTGCTATGGATTTGAGTATAATAACTTTGCTCAAATTGTGGGTGATGAAATGAGGAATAAGACCTCTTATTTATAGAATGTCGAGTTGGAAGAATGTCCAAAAGAGAGCAATGTGGGACTAAGAATCAACTAATCGAAAGATGCCACTTGTCAACATGTGAATGGATGAAGGATGTGCAAGTTTTGAAGAATGTGTCAATAAATGCAATATTTGAAATTTGAAATTGTTGAAATGACATGTAAGAGGGAAAGAAAAATGCATTGAATGCCACTTGGCTCAAGGAAAAAGGACTTATTAGGTGGAGTAAATGCCTCGTTGGAAGGACAAAGTCCACTTGGATTTTGAATTCAAATTTGAGGAATATTCAGGTTTATTATGCCTTTTCAGAGAAAATAGAGATTTAATAAATGAGTTAAATCTATTTTCATGTGCAAGTTGCAAAAGCTAGAGGATGGGACATGGGTTAGGATTAAATTAATTAAGGGTTAATTAATTTAATGAGGATTAAAATGATGTGACATATTGATTTAGATTTATGGGTTTATTTAAATCAAATATGAGAAGAAAAGGATTTAGAGATAGTTAAATAAATATTTTGATTTATTTAACTAGAGAAGGTGAAAGTTAGATTAAATTACATAAATATTAATTTATTTGATTTAATAGGATGACTTTAGAGATTTAATCAAATAAAATGAATTATTTAATTAAATAGAGATAATTAGTTCAGGTTGATTGATTTAATTAACAAGAAAGAATGGCTTAATCAGATAAATATTCTATTTAATTAAGAGAGGAAGATTGATGAATTTAAGCAAATAAGGGTATTCGATTAAATGGTTAGACCGATGGATGATTTAGGATGAAATGGTGTTAATAGTCAGGAATAGATGTGCAATGTCAATCAATATATTTTTCATGTCTACAATTATCAATATCCCATCCTTTCTTGGGTCTATATCTACTATCCATTCAACACAACCCTCTAGATCTTCTTCTATGTTAGGAAATATATTTTGCATCCACATACTACTTCTAACTTCTTGTTAGTCTTCTCACACTTGTAGGTATGACCACACACTGGACTAAAATCCTTTCATTTGGAATCTCAAGTTAAGAAACACTATAAAGAAAATACACTTCTCTTCTATACTTAGTCTTTTCTCCCCAAGCAAGAACATTATATATAAAACCCTAAAAGAAATGAAGGTATAACCCTAGAGAAAAACCCTAGGGGTGTGAAAGTATACATGCTCACAAAAATGTAAAGGTAAATGTAACATTTTGAATTAATTTGAGCTAATTAAACACATGTGATGTAATAAAATCACACTTAACCAAGGTAAATTGGAAGAACTATGAATGATAAAATTAAAATACTATAATATGAACTAGGTATAGTTAGCTCTTAAACTAATGATGGAACGTAGGCATTGAAGAATTATATAATTGAATCATCACACACATAAAATTAAAGACCTTGTTGTACTCATTGTCTTAGAATATTAACAAGATCTAAATCTAATGTGGATTGATCCCATATGGAGGACTGATCCCATATGGATTAGGATAGATCCTATGCTACGTAGAACTAATCTCTTGGGTCTAAACCTAATCTAGGAAGTTATAAGTTTTTATAACCAATTTTGCTAAATTCTATGTTGTTTGACAATGCATTAGGATTAGTGATATTTAATAGAGAAGTTATTATATTGCAAGGGTCAAGATATCCTTATTCAACCCCCTTGATAGACCAACTTTATGGCCTTGGGCAAGTGTTGGCATACAAGCATGCGAGTGACCTAGATGCAAATGTGTTAATTTTAGTGTCGCAAACTAAAGTGTTCCTATAATGAATGGTCCTTGTAAGATGTTCATTGGATTTATAGGATGTTTAAATGCAAAAAACAAATGTCTTTAAATACCAAGACATAATGAATAGTTACACAAAATATTACCAGGTTTTCTTCCAATGGCAACTGTAAAGGGTGGGAGTCAAATTTAAAAAAATTAACCCAAGACATGGAGTCAAAGATCTCAAGCTAAGGAATACATGTATGGAAGTTTGGGCTAATAATGAAATGAATGTGTGGGAATAAGTAAAATGGGGCTAGAATAAGGTCTAATGTATGGAAATGTATTTAAGTGAGTAAATGGGAACGTATAGGAATCAAGGAATGAGTCAAACTTAACATGTGTATGCCATTTGTCGCTATGTAACTGTATTAAGATCTTCTTTCAAAATGGGCACAAAAATAAATGGGAACTAGCATGGGTATGCAAATTTTCACCATTAAAATATCACACTATAAATATGTAAAGAAAAATGATACATAAGTAAAATCTTGGGGTATAGTCATAACTCATAATTTTTAAAATATTCAAATAAAACCAATCAAGATAGTTTATAATGAAAGGAAATAAACTTAACTTGATGCAAGAGAGTAACACAAAAGTTATAAAATTATTACAAATTTCATCAAAGAAAAGACACACAACACATAATTTATTCTATGAAAATCTTACGAGAAAACTTAGCAACAATAATATTACTATTATTATATTACCCAAAATACATGTTACAATTCAATAGAGAATAGTCACACTATCAAGGAGATCTTCAATGCTATCTAAAATAAAAGCCCCAACATGGGTCCACAATCTAAAAACTATACAAACCTCATCCCAAGCATCCAATATATAGACAATGGCAACCCAAAAAATCGTGAATGGTTTTCCAAAACCATGAGCCAAGTCATAGTCAAATTTATCTAAATTGGACCCATTCATCCTTCTCCTTGAATTCATGCACCTCAATTAGAATGTAATTCCATGTGAAGAATCTTGATTTCCACAATCAAATAGATTAAATGATCAACTCAAGCACTCCAACTTGAAACGTTCAAACCTCTTACAAAATGCTCTCACAACCAACTAAAAATAGTAATTGAAGATGCTCCACCTAATCTAATTATAACCCCTATTGATACTTTTTTACACCCATCATAATATACATTCAAGAAATTTGAAAATTCCTCCAAAATATTAAATACAACATAAATGATTAACTTTTTTTAAAAACATACAACACCTAATCCTAACACACCTAATATTTAAAATTTAAACTTTTCTTGGTAAGAAAAAGCACACCTGCAAAATATTTAGTAGAATCTCTAAAAGAAATTTAACAAGACATACGTGAAGCTTCTCCTCTTTACTTTTATTTTCTTTTGACCACAAACCAAGCGGAAGCAAAGCATATAAATAAATAAATAATTATTTTACTTTATCGGGTGGGACCCAGCCATCCGACCCATTGATTTCCAAAAGACAATTTCTAACGGTCTTGAGGCCACGCTGGCAAGCCTTTTTATTATTCTAATCGGATGACACGTGGATAACCCCGACATTTCTGCCAAATTTAGCGGTTCGGATGGTGAAGGATTTTGAACATAAAGCAAAAGTGACCACTTTAGCAAGGGAAATGATTTTTGTGGTTTGTAATGTACTCTTCTTCCAAAATGGGGAATGTTTATAGGACCCTCCATGTCTTACTTTTCTTTCAACTAGGATACACTTTAAAATGTGTATTTTGAAATTATTTTTAATTGATTATAATATTAAAGTGGGAAAGTACCTAATGGAACATATAGACATTTGTACTAATGATTGTTCATTAGACATTTGTACTAATGATTGTTCATTTAAAGGAAGTCCAATAGTGGAAATGATTCTTACATCACCCTCATGTATAATCATCAATAGAATCAACATACTTCTTTTAGTTCAATTGAAGTTTTACATTAATTCTATCTTGCTAAGATGAACTTAGTAGTTCTTAGAAAGTTGAGATTTAAAGGCATTAATTATATTCTTATTATCTAAAGTTTCTTATTAGATTATTTTTGTTAATTATTGAAGAATTTTTGGGTCTTTTTCTTTTTAAATTCATTATGGTCTTTTGGTTCTTGCATCTAATTCTCTTCTTTTATTTAGTTAGTCATAGTTTGCAATTTACCATTTTATGTTATATTCTCTTGCTTTCTGCATCCTTATAATGGATTATGGAATTTGATCTCAAATATTGATGAAGAAGTATTACATAGTGAAACACATAAACATTCAATATTCATTAACTCTATCATATCTAATCTTCGGCCTTAAGATGAACCTAGCAACCCCCAAATCATTCATCTCAAACTATCGTGAAAGTTGAGATTTCAAGTCATCAATTGTTCTTGTTACAAAATATTAGCATGTCATCAACATAAAAGGTGATGACAATAAAATGAATAGCATCCTACTTATAATAAACAAAGTGACTAGATTTGGACCTTGCAAATCCTAACCTCAACACATAGAAAATAAATATTTGTTACTACATATGGTTCACTATTTGAGATCAAAGAGTTTTTTCAATGTGTATATACCAATGACTCCTTATGCAATGCCCAAGTGTGTGTGCATTTATCTTCCTCTATGTTGTTTTGTATTAGTTGATAATCTAAAATGAGTACTAACATATTGATATTTGGATACTCAATATGTAATTTAGATAGTTAGATACTTGTACTAGTCTAATAACATTTTTGCATTCATATGTGTTTTTCATTACTTCTTTATGTACATATTGCTTGATGCAATTGAAATCGATTAAATGGTTTAGTGAAGTGTTACACATTGTTTGGAATGCTTTTGATAAGGAAAATCAGGTTTTGAAGGGGCCACGAAACCCTTTACAAAGACGACAAGCTTCAAGAAAGACTAATCAACTAAAACCAACAGCCCAAAAAACCAAAAAGCTGAAAAAAGATCAAACAATAGCAACCCATTAGCACACCAACAACAAAAAACATCAGCACCCAGGCTGAACAAGTAAAAGAGCTAGCAGCAGCTACAACATTTTTTCCAAGACATTCGTCGAGGCCATATTCTCTTCAATGACCTCCTCATGCATCTCCACAACATCTTTGAGCTCATCAAAAGAAACAGTAGCCCTCTTCTTAGTCTTACTTCTCGTCCTGAAACATAGTCTGGCCTGCATATCCTTTTCCAACGCTAGAGAAAAATTTACATTTTTCTCCACCTGGTTCGAGCAATTAACATCTTCAATTGATTTCTCCATTTCCCCCAGCTCCAGAGATTTACTTGTCCATTTCAAGGCTTTCTTGTTTAAAATGGAAAGACCCTTAGCAGTTGTCTTCAAAGAATTGTTGTTGATGTTAACCATAGTTTTCAAATCCTTCGATAGCTTACCAATTATGTCCTCAATACTAACAACTATATCCTCTAAAATCTTATTGACCATCATTTCCAAAGAGGAAATCCTCTCCTCATGAGAAACCCCCAGGCGAACAACATCAACAACTAATTTATCCAGCATTACATTCATAATTTTCACCTTACCTTTTATTGCCCATTCCTTCTAATTGCCTCAAATCATTGCCACATAGATATTTTGCCAATTTTAACCTAGATATTGAGCTCCTTCACCTCCAAAAACAACCATTTCACCAAAGAAAGCAAATTTCACGTTCCATCCTCAGCCATCTTGCAGAACATACCCATATTGACCTCATCCCAATTGATAGGAGGCACATCATTCGGCTCCAAGTTATGACCAGGGGCATTTCTATGCTCCTCTTTCTGCTCCTTATCCTCTTCAACAAGGGAGTCCTCGACCTCAACCACATCCACCTTAATCCTCTCCTTGTTAGGCAAATTAGCCAAATCAGCTAACACTTTCAATCTCTTCATCTTCACAGCCCTCTCAATAGGAGATACAGGATAATCCGAGATAGGGCCAAAATCTTGAGTGTGCTTGACCATCTCAATCCCCTAAACCTCTATAAGCATGAACCTGGGCAACAACTCACCCACACTAGGACCAATATCCCCAATAGGGGCACTCTTAAGCACTCCCACATCTTCAGGAACCTTGGCACCAATCGCAGGGGAGTTCTCCATCACACCAACCTTCCCAGGACTAAAGTCCCCAACAAGGGCATTCTTCACAACATCCACAACTGAAGGAACCTCAACATCAATCACAAGTGACCTATCCACCACACCACCCTTCCCAGGACACAAAGAGGGCTTCACACTCAAACCAGGAGCATCCACCTCTTTCACCAACTCAATATTTCTCTTAGCAGAAGATTTATCTTTATTGGGGCCTTTAGATTTCCCCTTAGAAGTCTTCCTTACAGACTTCACCATGGCTTCCCTCAATTCCACATCCATCTCATAGCCCTTGGTCCACTCTTTAGAATCATCAACCCCTTCCTCGACACACCTTCATCCACAGACATATCATCATAATCTGAGTCTTCTTCCTCAAAACTACCTTCCCATTCTGCAGCAAAGTCCCCAAAATTCTTAACCCCCTTTTTACCAGGGGTTTTAGGGGAAACATGGATTAATTTGAGCTTAATATGAGCAAACAACAGACTCATAATACCTTCATGCAAAATGACCTTAGGGTTTTTATGGTGATCTTCAATACTTTTTTCCATTGATAGTAAAAGGTAAAAAGGAAAGGAGACTAGCACCTTATGACAGAAGTGATTCAAAAGCATGAAATGGTAACTATACACAACTGAGAATCTACCTTCGAGCGTGAAATAATGCATTATGGCCAGCACAAGATCCCTCCACAACGATTTCAGAGACTTGCGAGCATAGCCACCACTCCCCACTTCCCAGAGCTTTTCCTTCTCATCGATTTTGAAAAAATTCGCAAAGGCTTTCTTGGCAGTAGCCCTTTCTCTGTAGAATTTCCTCCCAGAAATTGAAAGTCTAGTGACCTCCACTATAAAATCCTCATCAATGTTAAACTCCACTCCCTTATAACGCAGAGTCCTTCCATTCCAACCTTTCACAAAAAAACTCCAAAGCATCAAGACTAGGACCTTAAATTCTCTGCATGTACTGTGTAACCCCACCCTATTCCAAGTGCTCCCACACAAATGCATTACTTTGGAACTCCTCGCACGAGCTCGGTTCAATTCTACAATGATCTCCACCCATGGCGGTATGAAAAGAGCAGGAACCCAAAAGCACCAAAAAGTTCTGTAAAAACAAAATGAACCTGGCTCTCCTCAAAACCACGCAAATAACACACACAATATGTGTGATCTTGTTCTTCAAAGTACTTCCTAGCCTACATAACCAGGCCATCATTTTATAGAAACCAAAGATGTAATAATGAGATAGACAAGGCGAACGTTCAACGTGCATAAACCAACTTAAAAACACAATGAATAACCTTTCCCCAATATCAACCACCTTAGAAGCAAGCCACCTGGTCATCATTGGAAATATATTTAAGATTGAGTGGTAAAGATTCAAAAGAATCCCAATCATATTTAGCCACCACTCCCAAGTTGGCAAAACCATCAACCAACATATTAGCTTCTCTAAAAACATGAGAGATTCTAATCTACTCAAAAGAATTAATGATGGAGATTGAATCATTAATAAGATGAGCGATAGACCACGATGGCGTGAATTTCTTCAAAAGACAATTAATAACATTAAGTGAGTCCCCCTCCAACCAAAGTTTAGAGACCCCTTGCTTCTTAGCCAAAATGAGGCCATGATAGGCTACAACACATTGTTTGGAATGTTGAGGATATTTGGAATCAAAATAAGGGATTTAAAGGTGTTAAAATAAAATTTTAATTTTTTATTGTAAAAATATATGGGTGATATTAATATTTGGCTTGGAGATAATTGCAACTTGTTTATAAGGAAAAGTGGCATGTTATATAGTGGGTTTGAAAGGTCAAATTAGATAATTATTTTAATTGATATTATCTTGAATTGAAAAGCTTGGATCAATGGTATTAGATACTTTAGAAAAAAAATTACCTTTTCGACATATGTTAGCTCCAAGTTTTAAGTTGTAAAACATAAAATGGAAAAGTGATTTTATTTTGGGGTTTGACCTTTATGCAAAATGTGTATTATTCTTTCTATGGGATTCAGAAATTGAGAGAGCAAAAAGAGAGAATATTGCAATTTCTAAAACCCTAGCTTGTATTTTTTGGAAAAAAAAATTATGAATAATCATATTTAAATTTTAATTAAACTAAAATATAATAGTAAAATATTCACAAAAAAATGTGGGTGGTAAAAAGGAACACCTTCAAAGTCTAGATGGGACCAAGTCTAAATGAGAGATAACAAGTCAAAGGACCTAGCCCAAACATAACATAAAAACTAAGTAGCTAAAGAAATTCTAGCGAGAGAGGGGCCTTTATCATTAGGTTTCCCCATACTTAAGTAGGGGCAAGATTTTCATCAATTGAATCCTAGCCAACGGGTGTACCTATTAGAATTGTGAAACAAACACAAAACCATGAGTCACAGGATCAAACAACAAACAAAGACACCTTCCATGCAAGAGATCTACAAACAAATATGTGCAATATTCTTCAACAAGAAAAAAACTACAGAAGAGACTTTCAAGAACATATGAAAGCTCCATATATACTTCATGAAGTTACAAAGAGGGTTGAATGCTTATAAGAGCAAAGCCCTAAATGAGAAAGGGATTAGATCATGACAAGTGTCAACATCACATGAGATGTAACATAATGATCTAATATTAACTCAATTAATAAAGCAATCCTAAGTTTAGCTTAAGTGCAAAGAATAAATTAGACTAATAATCAATTAAGGATTAATTAATTATTAGCTAATGTATGATAACTCTAACAGTACCCTCTTCCTAAAGAGTATCCTCTAAAAGTTTTTGAGAATGTGTTACACCCCATTGTGTATTTACCAATTACTTTTACTTTTATGAGTAAATATGATTTTAAATGCAAGATTATGACTGTGATATGTTCAATGGATGAATGAGATGAATGAATATGTATTATGATGTGATTAATTTTCAAATTTTTTAATGATGCAAATGATATATGATGAATATAATTTTCATTTTATCATCTAACTTCATTATGATGCACTAAGTTAGATGCAGGAAAGAATCAATCCCTTTAGTAAAGAGAGGGAGATTATCACCCAAGAGAGGAATTTGGTATGAAAACCACTAATGTACCTACTTGAGTTAATGCACACACTCACGACCTAGGTTATACAAGCTTTGTCAAGTCAGTTTAGGCTAAGTGTCAATAAGTTAACCTTGGCGAGAGTTTTGGGTTAATGGGAATGATTGGGTGATTGTTTGTGATTCTCTGTTTGTTAAGATGATTTGTGTCATAGTGATTAAATCTTTGTATTGAGTATATGTTGTACTTGGTGTATTTAATATATATATGAATGGATAAGTATATGCATTAAATGTATATATGTATACACAATAGCTCATGTATATGATCATATACACATGTGAGCATGCATAGATAGAAATACCTATGTATACTCATATGTGAATACATCATGCATATGGGAAATCAAGTGGATATATATATATATATATACACACACTTTATGTATATATACTTATAGATATATGTATTGTAAGGTGTTAGGATAATATATATATATTGACAAATTAATAGTTTTAAATAGATATGTTAATATATATATATATATATATATATATATATATATATATATATATATATATATATATATATATATATATATATTATAATAATAAAGTATTATAGTATATATAAAGTTACATAAAGTTATATATTGAATGATATAATGAAATATCAATCACATATATAATACAATGGAGTAAACAATAAATAAGTTGAATGCTATGCATAATATGTAATAAGTTAATACAATGTGCATATGGTATAAAGGCATCGCATAAGTTAAAATTGAAATATGTGCATATAATGCAGTGCCATATTAATGCAATGATAATACATTTATTTGATAAAGTAATGCCATATAATATAAGCCACACACAGGCATAAATAAAGGGCAATAGACTAAGTCAAATCTGCTATGATTAGCTAAGGTGGCAAGTGAAACTTGTAACTGTTTAGAAGTGCATGTGAAATATAACTTAAAAATAACAATGACCCTTCTTAGGTGTTATAATCAGCTGAGTAAGAGGATTGTAAATGCCATGAATAGAGTAAGTGAGCGACAAGGAAATTAGAAAGTAATGGTGCAACCATTTGTAAGGGCATTTGACTCAATATATTAGCATGTGCAATTTAATTTCAACGACTTGACCAAGAAATAGAAGATGTATGAAATTCAAATTCCTTATGTGTCAAATGATCGATTCTTTCAATTTCTAGTAAATTGGAATAAGGCACCCAGCTATGCATAATCGATCTGTAGAGTATTAGACTTGCATAAGAGCTCTTCATTGTTGTTTGAAAGGTGACGACTTGGGGAAGAAAGGTGGAAAACACCATAGCTAATTTGTAGTGTGAAGTATCTCCTTGAATTTGTATATATAGGGGTTCTTGGTTTGGGGATAATTTTATGATTGCATTCTTGTTGTTTATTTTTTGAGATAATTTTTGTTAGTTTACTGTGAGAGTTGTGAGTGTTTCTTTGTGAGTGTGAGGAGCAATTTCAGTATTAGTGAAGGTAGAGTATTGAGAGTTTGAAGGCATTGGATTGGAGATAGGTCAGATTGGAGAGGACAACCAGTGGAGTTATTCTTTGGGAGCTTTATTACCAAGCATACTTAGTCATTCTATCTATTACTCAAGTTTATATGTTGAATCTATGTTTTTGTTGATTGATTGCAAGTGCCTGTGCAAGTTATTGTTTGGTTACCATAGTTGTTAAATCAAGCTTGTCCTTATAGCTAGATTGGATATAAGTTGTTTTGTGGTATCTTATTAGTTTGATACATACATAAAGTTATTATGATTGTCATGACCTTGTATGAAAAAATCATGTTAAACTATCTAGAAGGTATATATGTGATACCTAGTTGATTGCATGTTACATATATGCTTGCATATAGATTATAATGTTAGTAATGCAAAGGGATTGATACCATGTTAGAAGTATTATATCATCATTGTTAAGGTGTGATGTTATGTAAACCTATGATTGGTAGTTTATCCACAAGTGGAGAACCTATGTTCTCAGTTACTCATATTTCCTTGAAAATAGGAGAATGGTCTATTCCCTACGGTTAGGGTAAACACTTGAACAAGATTTTATATCATTTTTCAATGAAAGAGTTCTGGTTACATAAATATGTCCTATCTTTTGATTGCTACTATCTTACACATTTGACCTAGAGTCTACTAATACCTATTCACAGTATTCTAGTCTTAAAGATAAGGACTTTACGTCTCAACAACCCAAATCCATAATACGAGGGGATTTTAAGGTGCAGAAGCACCAACTCCTCTCAAGTTGATAATGTTCTCTAGAATGGATATCGACGTATTATCCATTTTGAACATGTGATTATATGTGTCATATTGAGGGAAAGGACATATGATGAATTGTGAACATACAAACATATGAATCTTAAATAAATTATGCAAATGATAACTTGGAAAGAACCATGAGGGAATTGGAGGTAAGTCAAAAGGTTCTTGGTTGAATTTACTAGAGGTTAAAAATATTTTTATGTTGAATTACTATTATTTGACGAATACTATGAACATGCGGTTTTATATGAGATTCAATGTCAATTAGATTAGTTATGGTAACCTAGAAGGATGAAGCCATATTAGATATGACAATCAAAGAGTTTGAACTCAATGTGAGAAAGTAATATTTAAATCAAGATAATTTTGAATTTATATGGGTAATATTGACAGTACTTCGGATTAAGACTAGGTGTGTCCGATCGGTGATATGGTGACATTAGTATTATTTAGTTATGAACTGGGAGAGTCGTTACTCCCATGATCAAAGGAACTAACTTGAATAGGAGGTAGTTGCTAGTCCTTGGAATATTACATATGTGTAATAGGGCATTCAAGGGGTTGGATTAAACCTATTTGGTCAGTTAGATCAACTAAATGTGACATCACGTTTTAGAATGGAATCTTGTTATATTATATTAAGGTCAAACCTAGTCAAGAGCTATTTATGTTCAATAGAGTTTCCAAGTTGAGAAAGGGGGTGGGTGAACATACGAAATTGATCAAAGTATTGAGCATTTGTATTTATTGTATATGATAAATATTCGGCCAAAGTAAGTGTAGTTGCCACTATGAGCCAGGAATTACATAGCTAGTAGGGAGTGTCATGCATGTTAGGAAGGTATCCAGTGTATGTAAACAATAGTTATGTAGGACACAACACCATGCTCAGGCAGGTGTTATTTATATTATCAGGTTTCCATACCAAAATTTTCGTTGAAGGGTAGGGCCATCTTATTGATTAGGAAGATGTGCAGGGGACTGCATTAAGTTCATGGTTGGTGGAAAAGCAATTGGATGATGCTCTCCCTCAAACAACTAACAACCGATACTTGTGGGAAACATAAGAAGATGAAGATATTTGTTCCAAGTGTGGATAACTTGATCAATGTACTTTTGTACCATTAATCTCTTGTAAGCTATGATTTGTAATTATGATCTGAATCTATTTGGAAAATGCATATGAAAGATGAATTCATGACTTGGGATTATGTAATGTTAATTTATTCATGCAATATAATTTGGAATGGGTTTATTTTAAATGAGAAATGCATTATTAAAAAAGGAAAAATTTATTTCCATGTATTGGTGAACTTGATCTTTTCACATTCTGAGTTAAAACTTAGGTGAATAGGGTAAACTGTGGGGTATGTTATAGAATGCACTAGAGTAATGGCCAATTCAAGTTAAGGAACTTTCATATAGTCAAGCCAACTAGGATCACCATGCCTACCAAAGGAGGCAAAAGGTGGTCATGATGGTTGGGACCAACCATGGGTTGCATTATCTCTATTTCTTGGGGACTAAGATCCATGGGACTAGGAGTCATATTCTCTTTTTTTAGACTAGATGAATCCTTGTGAGTTTCCTTGAGGATGGGAAGAAGAACATAAAACTCTAGCAATAGTGTAAGGAGCATTTCCATAGTTATCTAAAATCTCCTAAAAATGAGCCACCTCAAGTGAAAATTTTCTAGCTTGCACTCGAATCTGGACAAGCACATTAGATAAAATAATATCTTTAGTGTAAGAGATAAAACAACATAAAAATTTCCAAAAAAGAATTTATATCTTTACAAATGATGAAAATAATATCCACCCTCATAGTATTCCAAATCTAAGTATGCTTAAAAGGGATACAAGCTCAATCCCCTAACAAAACCATATGCCATGAAAAATGAGCAGGTCTAAAAGGCTTGAAAAATTTGTGAATCCAAATCTAAGCTTCTTGATCTCTAGTGCAAAACTGAAAGGGATGGTTGAGAGTTTCTAATTATCCATAAAATGAACAATTAGTATTAGGATCTCCTAAAAGCATTAAACAAGAACCAAGCAAAATACCTTGATACAAAAAAATACCAAGAAAAGTGATCCAATTCAAGCTCAAGAATAGCTAATTAAATAGATTAGAATTTATGATACCAACTTCTTATGGAAGATTGAAGATGCCAACAATGATTTAGCTATCCAACCATAGGAAGATGAGAAAGCCACACATATTCTTATCAAGGATTATGATTATAAAATGATGTATCATGATACCACTTCCAATTTTTCCACCAAGGCTTGAATCACCTAACACCAATTTTGTGGATCATCTAGGGAAGAATAGCATTAATAATAGCTTGAAAGGTTTCCAAATCTTAGTTAGACAACTTGCATTTCCTTTTAATATCTACCCAAAAAAGAAAATTTTGGTAACTCTATTAATTATGATGGGTCTAGGAGGGATGTCAAGAACAAGTGAGATGTTTAAAAACCAAATAGGAAGGGAAATTTACTTGAGGATTAAAGTTGGGTGATATTTGATTTAGTAAGAAGAATAGAAAAGATTGGGGTTCATAGAAATTCAATAACATAATTGTGAAGGAAGAGGAAGATGAAATGGAAACCCATTAAGGATTAGAGTGTT
This sequence comes from Sequoia sempervirens, assembly GCA_007258455.2. Lineage (NCBI taxonomy): Eukaryota > Viridiplantae > Streptophyta > Pinopsida > Cupressales > Cupressaceae > Sequoia > Sequoia sempervirens. The sequence continues at coordinate 438,204,861 of VDFB02000003.1, forward strand.
GGAAGCTTGAGTTGTATGTGAGTTGTTTGGGTGTCATCATTGATGTCAACCCCTTGTATGAAGAGAGTTTTGGAATGTTGTTGGCATTGATAATTTCAACCCATAGCATTGGAGTTGTTGGAATTCTAGAGTTGTCAGTATTTATGTCAACAATTGCTAGTGTTGGTCATTGATGTCAACTATATGGAGATTGTGTGTTGAAGTTGTTGGAAGGATGTTGATGTTGTCATAGTTGGGGAGATTGTTTTCAAGAGCTTGGTGTGATTTGATAAGGTGTTATTATGTTTTCATCAAGTTTTTTCATTGGTGTCTTGATGAATAAGAGTTGTAGTTGTAGTTGGTTCACTTGGTTTCCAAGTGCTTTAGCAAAAATTTGAATAAAAGAGAGTTCAGTGTGACAAAGTGGCATTCAATGTTTTGCTTTGCATTTCTTCATGGTTGAAGATATGTTTGTGTGGTTTGGATATGTTTATTAGAGGTGTTCAATGGTGTTATATCCAAAGTTGTAGGTTCTAGATCATGTGGTAGTGAAAGTTGTGTTTGATAGTGTGGCTGTCTAGTGAAATAGGGTGTCTAGGAGAAATGAGATTGCTTTGTATTTCTTCACAGTGAAGGTTGTTGTCTTGTAGATATAGAAACATGCTTATATTTTATACATCTACCTTTCCTTGATGTTTCATGTGTTGTGGTGTTCTACAAGGTTGTTTGGTGTGTTGGATGTATGTGCTATTGTGTCTAGTTGCAAAAAACAAAGGTGTTCTTAAGTTTTAGGTGGTTGTAGTAGTAGCGGAGAATATTCTAATGATGTGGAATATTCTTGGATGTCATGGAGTGTTGTTGTGTGGTATGCAAGATGTTTTCGGACCTAGAAAGGTGTGCTTGTGATCACTTGTTAGTGTTAGTACAGGTTTGGCCGACCTAATGTGCTAGCATTAATTACAGAGGATTATTGTTGTTTATGAAAGTGTTGAGAAGCACATCGATGTTGATTTGGGTCCTAGTTAATTTGTGGCATGGTCTATCTTCACTTATTTAAATCGTGGAAGTGTTTGGTGCCAACCTATTTTTTAATTGCATGTATATGAAAGGTAAATTGTTGAAGATGTGTGTGGATCTATAGAAGGTGTGTGAAAGTTGTGAAAGTGATCAAGTGTAGTGGCCTAAGTGTGAGATTTAATGCCTATGACTCTAGATGTAGTGAGTAGAAGGTGTCTACATTTTAGTCTATTGAATGAGTTGTTTGTGTTGTTAGAAACAAGCAACACTGAGAGGGGGGGTGAATCAATGTTCTACAAAAAATAAATTTATTACTTTGATCTTTAACCCATTTAAAACATTCAACCAAAAGAAATATGCATGAACAAAAAGAAAACAACCACAACACCATAACACAAGGATTTTTACATGGAAACCCTATTAGGGGAAAAACCACGATGGATGGCCAATCTACAATATGATCTGAGTATACTCAAAAGGAAGATTACAATGTGGGAATGCACTTGCATTTAGGCACACTACCTAGAGCTCACTATTCAAAATAGAAAGGCACACTGCCTTACAAATATTTGGATTAGATCCAAAATAATGAACTAAGAGAGTAGCATCTACAAATGCTTGATTACAGTTCCAATTAGGCTTAGTAGTCGATCTTCTGTCCTTTTGAGTGATTATGTACCTGCTCTGCTCTACTCTAACTTGCATCACAAAATCTTTAATACACAAGTGAAACTATGCATAATCGCTCAATCACCCTTCTGATATTTGCAACACACATCGAAACACCTTATTCACACACCAAAATGATATAATTGATCATTTATATATATATCCGTGACTAGGAATTTAATCTCAACATGTCAACTTCAATAAAACTTAAAAATATTTACAATTGAAGGCTCAAATCATGAATAATATTCAATGCACATCCACAATAGGCAACCACAACTTAGCTCAGACCCAAATCAAAATTCTTGAACACAAAAGCATTTGAGTGAACACTCCTCGAATATTCGTGACATGTTATATCAACTGGGTCAACCACCAAACACTGATGAACAAAAAGATATCCAACTGGATCTCCAAACTTGCACACAACTTGATACAAGGCACTGAGATTTTCGGATAACACAAGACATACATTGATCAACCTCCCATGAGATACACAACTCAAAATAACAACAAAAAATATGCATGTGAATCGATGAACACAAAACTATTGGATGCTCTGTTCTTCCTTGAGTATCTTCAATCCTTCTTTCAGTATGAGCAAATGATGACGTGTGGATCCAATCACTAACTAGGTTTAACATCAATGACAACACCATAAAACATTTGCAGCGTCTCTTGCCAACAATATCCCCCTTTGGCATTGATGGCAACACTTAGTGGAAAATGACTAAGTGTTGGATCAATACCAACATGAATTACACTGCCACTTCAAAAGTTGAAAAAGAATCTTCAATCTAAGCTCAAAAATGCAACTCCCCCTAAGATGAATATACATTTTTCACTGTACAACTCTCCCCCTTTGACATCAATGGAAAAACTGGGGAAACTGTAAAAAAAACAAAATTTCAAACTGTACAAGCATGATCTTGTAACTTACACAAATTTGAAAACATCTACAAAATATTTCTTCAACACGCTTAAATTTGTGTCCCAAACCCTTTTGAGACTCTCCAGAATTGTTATGTAACCACAAACTAAATAAGATTGTGTTTCTGCAGACTCAAGATTCATTGGTTCACTAACTGCCATAGCATCTTTGGCTTCCTTTAATGCACTCACCATTATTTCAATCTTTGGACCAATTAGTCCTCTGGGCTCACACGTCCTTCCTACAATCCTATCATTTTCATGCTTCAATCTCCTTATTTTGTCAAGTAGAGATATTACTTGACCTTATTGCTTACCAACATCACTAGCTAACGTATCAAAAGCATTAGAAATGGTAGCCAATTGTTTTTCAAGATCCTTCACCTTCTTCTCATTGTCTTCAGTAAATTTGGACAAAACTAAACATGGCTTATAGGCCTTTCCACCTTCAGATAGAGAACCTTGAATATTCTTCATACAGGTGGCTAATAGAGTATTATCATTTGCAATCATTTCTTTCAACCTACTAAATCTTTTTCCATTAAACTCCTTATGTACTTTAACCATGGCTGATTTTTCAAGAGACTCGAAATGAGTACTTACAAAATTTATGAGCTTCTTCAGTTCACTAGAAGAGGAACCAAATGGATCCTTAACATGAGTTGGCATAATTTTCTCCAGAACTCCATATGTAAGACCCAAAAGTTCATTATCCTCAAAGTGGGACTTCAACAATTCTTCTCTAGCTTTTTCCTAGGCAAAAGATGCAACTTTCATTTTTTGAATTGGGGACAAGGTGGATAGATTGATCGGGCCTTCAACCAATTCAGGATCAAATTCTTCTTGTTGTTCCACCAGAAATTTCTTCACTGCCTCAGCAATGTCTCTTGCTTCCATTGGAATTTCCTTAACTTGAACCTTTTCTTCTTCAACTTCCAGTTCTTCAATAACTATTTCTTGATTTCCTTTAGGAGCTTCAACTTCTTCATTTGGCATCTCCTTTCCTTCAGCTAATACAACCTTAGGAGCTTCAGTCTCCATAGGTACTTTTGTATTATCCACATCAGGAGGAATTTGAATATCCTCAATATCTACATTTACCCCCTCATTTACCAGATTAGATACAACATATTCAACATTCACTTCTTCAACATTGATCTTGTTCTTTGACAAAAATGCTTCTAGGATTTTCTTGGTTTCATCAACAACATCAGTTTCACTGATCATAAGTTTGTTCACCCTTGTTTTGCTTTTAAATTCCTTCTTGGCTTTGTTTAGGAGTGACTTCATCTCCTCAATGGACATTTTTGGACATAAGTCTGTAAGAATTCTCTTTCTTATATGCTCTTATTTTTTCCTAGCATTTACTCTTCTCATCTCCAAAACCTCATATAGACTCTTAGGTAAACCAGACATAATTTCAACAAGAACTTTATTGAAAATATTTAGATGTTTTATTGTTGCCTCCTCAAGAATTCTTTGTCTTGATTCATAAAAAAATTCATACCATTTACAGAGGGGCTTGAGGTTTCCTTCCTTGACAACAACATTTTCAACTTCTTCAACTGTCATACTTGGTTTGTCAATTTTTTCCTTCTTCTTTGCCTTTCCTTCTTCACCAGAAGATTTTCTATTGGTTACCTTTGTAACCTGAGTGTCGGTAGCCTTTATTTCTTTCACACCTTCATTTGACTCTATCTCCTCATCTTTTGAGATGGCTTTATAGGTTCTTGTGCTCTTGTTCTTCTTCCTCTTACTGGAAGCCTTGTCTTGAGTTTGCACAGGAACTAGCTTGGCTGCAAGAGTGGATAGGGATGGAGAACCCCTTGTTGATCTAGTATGGGTAGAGGATGCTTCTGAACTAGCAAATTTGGTTCTTGGTGGCTCTTTTCCTTCTTTAGCTTCATCTCTCATCCTTTTGGCTTCTTTCAATGCTTCTGCAAATATATCCAAACTTTCTACAATGACTTCCACTTATTTTCTTACTCTTCTGACAAGCTTAGGCTTCTTTAGCTATTCATACACCTGCATATCTTTTTCAACATAGGTTCCAAACCTCTCTTCTATTGGATCCATAGGCTTGCTCAACAAATTTTTTGCATACATCTCCAAGATGTTCTCCTCGACTTCATATCCCATAGGCATAATCCATATTGTTTTGGGATCAATGACTTACATAAAGCATTGATCAATATCTACCATGAAACAGATTGTATCTTTGTACTTCTCTACAATTGAAGTAGGAATTCTTTCCCTTGCATGCATCATACTCTGAAAATGTTTGAAGTACCCCCAGAGGGAAAAATTTTTGGTCTGACTATCACCAATTCCATACAATGTATCTCTTATTTGAACAGTTATAGGCTGATTACTTTCCCAACACCCAAAACCTCACTCATAAAATAAAAGAATAGACACAGCAGCAAATTACCATATTTAAAAGAGTTCTTGTCTTTCTTAATCTTACCCAGATTTTTTATCAGTTGACTTCTAAGTAGCTCACACAAGTCATAATCTGCATTTTCTTTTAAGATCTGATAGGTTGCATAAATGGCCATACCGGATACTGAATTATCTTGGCTGGAGTGGTAGACCTTGTATCCAATGACCATCGATGCAAATTTCACATCCAATTCAACAATATCTTCGATTGTCATTTCCCTTCTATCAAATTTTGCACCTGTTGCATCAGTAACTGTCTTATTCTTTACATATTTCAAGATTGGCAGTCCATTGGAGGAATTTAGACCTATGACAACGCTTATAGCCTCTTTCATAATCTTAAAAGGTATATTCAACCACATGAACTTAGCATAAACTCGGCTCAAAATATATCACACCCATTTGCTTTCCTCAAATATGGGGAATTTCACAAACTGTGTGAACTTCTTCTCTTCTAGGGTTTTGTATTCTGGATTAACAGAGAAGTCCTCTCCAATTATATGGTTGGAATACAAATTTAGCATTTTTTAGCTCCCTAACTCCTCAATATTAGCATGAATGTAAGCCCTAATGTCTTCAGTATGCAAGACACCATACGATACAAACAAAAACTCACCTAGGGTCTCAGTCTCAATAGACTTAAAAGGATGCCACTTAAACTTTGGATGGGGTCTATCCTTGACTTCAACTACCAATGGCGCGGTCACTTTTACAAATTCACAAATTCACAGGTTTTTCTGATAAATACCTTTTTGTCATATCGGAGTTTGATCACTAAATCTTCTTCACACTTGAATCTCGTCACAATTCAACAAATTTTTCCCCAGAGCTCTCCAAACTTCCAAAATGCAAAGTGACAAATGAAGAATAAAAATGACCTTTTATCGTTCACACACCTAACCCTTTTTGTCGCAATAAATGCTTTTACCCTAACTCATCTGATTACCCTATTTCCATGCACTATGATAGATAATTCTTTTGCGGATCTCCAATATTGGATAATACTTTCTCCAATTGGTTGAACAACATCTGAAAAAAAATCTATGCACTTACTAGACTTATCCACATTCTGGTGTTAGTTACCGGTAGGGGGTTAAGAGATTTTCTTGATAGCTCGCCCTAGGCCAAAGGCCAAAAACTAATTCCCGAAGGAATTACCAAAAGCAGATTCTGGTGCTGGCACATTTCCTTCAACAAAGGGATCCTTCTTCACCCATTTCTTCTGCATTTTCTTCTTGATCACACATGTAGTAACTTTACCTTTTCCCTTAACATCCTGTTGCATGTTTTGTTTTACTAGACCTCTTTTGCTCTAATAGAATCTAACAGTGTGGACAAATTTATTATAGTTGTAACACACAATATTTCTCTTTCTAGACCTATGGTTCCACTAATTTTCCCTTGATCTACATTGGTTAGCAATATGTCCAAGTCTATTGCATGCATAGCATCTGACATCTCTATGAAAATTTTTCATCACATTTCTACATTCATTTGACTTATGACCAAACTTATTACAATTAAAGTACAACCTGAGAATGATGGTCCACTTGGATTCATCCTGCTTCTACACTGAGAAGCCATATGACCAAATTTATTGCAAGTAAAAAAATAACCATTGAATATTTGAGCATTTGGTTGTCTTACCAGATTACTTCTAGCTCCATTCATCTAATTTTCTTGCCTAAATCTCCCTTGTCCGGATCTAGAACTTTCTCCTTCTTCATAGCCAAGACCTTACTTGTCACCATCGGTCCTTTGACCTTTAATCAGTTCATCAAGCTTGGATGAGCTAGCTTTGAATTTCTCCTTGTACTCATTTGCAGCAGTAAGTTCATTTCTAAGATCATCAAGCTATTTTTCAAGCACTTCCTCATTGTTTTTAGATTGTTCTAATTCATTATCCAATCGGCTGCATTCTTTAGATTTTTCTTTCAAGGATTGAGCAGGCTTTTCTTCATTCTTCCTTCTATCTTCAATCCCCTTGGTCATTCTCATCATGATAGATTCCATTTCACCCTTCAGGGCAACATTTTCTCTGGAGAACTTTTCACATTCTTTTTTTTCTCCTTCAAGGCATGACTCAGTAGTTCATCTTCCATGTTTCTATTCTTCTGCTTAAGCTAATCACATTATTCCTTTCTTTTCTCCCTTGATTCATTGATTTTTTCTTTCAATGACTGAATGAATTTCTTTGCATTCTCAAGACTTTCCTGCAGTTCCTAGTTCTCAGATTTTGACTGGTCAAGATCGTCCAAGGCCACCAAAATTTGTTGTTGAAGACTGCTTGTATCCATTGAAAAAACTTTCCAAGATCTCCCCAAGATGTTAGACTTCTTTCGAGGAACTAGCTCGGATACCAATTGTTGGAAACAAGCAACACTGAGAGGGGGGTGAATCAGTGTTCTGCAAAAAATAAATTTATTACTCTAATCTTTAACCCACTTAAAACACTCAACCAAAAGAAATATGCATGAACAGAAAGCAAATAACCACAACACCATAACACAAGGATTTTTATGTGGAAACCTTGTAAGGGGGAAAACCACGGTGGATGGCCAATCCACAATATGATATGAGTATACTCAAAAGGAAGATTACAATGTGGTAATGCACTTGCATTCAAGCGCACTGCCTAGAGCTCACTGCTCAAAATAGAAAGGCACATTGCCTTACAAAGATTTGGATTAGATCCAAAAGAATGAACTAAGAGAGTAGCATCTACAAATGCTTGATTACAGTTCCAGTTAGGCTCAGTAGTCAATCTTCTATCCTTCTGACTGATTATACACTTTTTATCTCCTCTCCTCTAACTCGCATCACAAAATCTTTAATGCACAAGTGAAACTATGCATAATCACTCAATCACCCTTCTAATATTCGCAACACACATCAACACACCTTATTCACACACCAAATTGATATAATTGATCATTTATATATATCTACGACTATGAATTTAATCACATGACAGCTTCAATAAAACTTAAAAATATTTACAATTGATGGCTCAAATCATGAATAATATTCAATGCACATCCACAACGGTCAGCCACAACTTAGCTCAGACCCAAATCAAAATGCTCGAAAACAAAAACATTTGAGTAAACACTCCTCGAATATTTGTGATATGTTATATCAACTAGGTCAGCCACCAAGCACTAATGAATAGAAAGATATCCAACTGGATCTCTAGACTTGCACACAACTTGATATGAGGCAATGACATTTTTGGATAACACAAGACATACATTGATCAACCTCCCATGAGATCCACAACTCAAAATAACAACATAAAATATGCATGTGAATTGATGAACACAAAATTGTCTGATGCTCTGTTCTTCCTTGACTGTCTTTAATCTATCTGTCGGTATGAGCAAATGATGACGTGCAAATCCAATCACCGACTAGGGTTGCCATCAATGACAACACCAGAAAAAATTTGTAGTGTCTCTTGCCAATATGTGCTTTAGTGGAACTGTATCTTCGACATAAGAGAGATGCATTGTTTGTAGTTCAAATTGGCAATGAGCCACCCCTCTTTCTATCTTCGTTCTTCTAAATAGTGATTCCTATATAAGTGAGCCCTTCTTTCTATTGGGTAGTGAGCCCTCTGGTAGTGAGCCTATTGTATTCAATGTTGCTATTACTTTATATTGTGAGCTAATCCTCACTGTGATTTTTCCCTTCTTGGGTTTTCCACATAAATATGGTGTTCTATTGTGCATGGTATTTTGATGTGGTATTGTCACTTGTTTACTTTCATGCTAAATCTGATTAAGGGTTTAAGGGCTAATAAACATATTAATATTAATGAGGGTTTTGATATTTTAATGTACAAATGATTCATCCCCCCTCTCAGTTGTCATATGCATCTAACAATTTGTATCAAAGGAAGGTTCCTTAGAAGAAGCTTAACCACTTGAGGTAGATTTATATGGTGCATAAGAAGGAGGATCCCTTGTTCAATGGGATGAATTATACATTTTGAAAGGTTTCCTTATTTCCACAGGGTTTGGAGTTTGGAAGTCAATTGAAGATGGATATACCATGCCTACTAATGGTTCGACAACTGATGATGACATCAAGGCATATGAGAACAATGGTAAAGCTAGGAATGCTCTTCTGAGTAGTCTTGCTAAATTAGAACTTGTGAAGGTTATGAGTTACAAATCTGGTAAGGAAATTTGGAAGAAGCTGGAAAGTATCTATGAAGGAGATGATAAGGTCAAGCAAGAAAACATGCAGAATTTGAAGACTAAATTTAAAATCCTAAGGATGTCATAAGATGAATATATTTCAAGCTACATGCATAGAGTGGATGAAGTTGTCAATTCCATCAATGACCTTGGTGGAAAAATGGAAGAAGATGAAGTGGTAAAGAAGGTATTAATAATTCTTCATAAATCTTATAGTTCTAAAGTTTTTGCTATTGACAAAGCTCGGGATTTAGATAATTATTCTAGAGATCAGTTGTTTGGTGCTTTAACCACTTTTGAATTGAAAGATTTTGGTCAAAATGATTCAAGAAAAGAGACTGCTTTTAAAGATAGAAAAATAGAGAAGGATGATGGATCAAACCCGAATGATCTTGATGAAATAGAAGCAAATTTTGTAAGAATATTGAAAAAGGGCACTACAAGATATAGCTCGGTAAGTTAACTTTAAAATGTTTTAACTATGGAAAGATAGGTTATTATTCTTCAATATGTCCAGTCAAAGTTTCAAATGACAAATATAAGGATAGTAAAGGTAAATCCGTCAAGAGAAGTTATTATATTAAAGAACATGCTAGCATATATGATGATATATCTAACTATCCGGATGATGAAAATGATGAATGCTTATTCATGGCTTTGAATGTTGGACATAATCCACTAATTGTGAAAGATGTATGAAGGAAATAGGTCACAACATCAAAGGGACTATAGTAGCTGCTTTTCATGCTAGAGAGGAGAAAAATCACTGGTAATTGACATTAGATTCTCAAATTATATGACAGCTAATAAGAGTAAGTTTGTTAACTTGAGAAGTTTGAAGACCTGGTCTTGTTAAGTTTGGTAGTGATACATCTACTAAGATATGTGGAAAAGGTTCAATTACTTTTGATGGCGAGCAAAATATAGATGATGTTCTTTATGTCAAGGGTCTCTAACATAACCTTCTGAGTGTAGGACAAATATTTAGCAAAGGATATAATCTTGTATTCTGGGATGGTGGTTGTGAAATTAGAAAAGTAAGATCTGGAAGTCTAGTTGCTGCAAGAAAAAGGCCATATGGGAATTTCTATTAGCTCAAAGGTGCTAATGGTAATTTTTTTATGACTCAAATCAAGGACAATTGGCCATGACATAGAAGAATATGTGACATCAATTTTTATAGTCTAGTGAGGATCGGCTCTACTCAAGTTGTGAGAGATCTACCAAGAATTACAAAGCCTATCAATGTAGTTTGCAAGAAATGTCGGGTTGGGAAGCAAACAAGAAAGAGGTTCAATATCAAAGAATATTCTACCATAGGACCTTTGGAGTTAGTGCATATAGACCTATGTGGACCTACAAGAATAAGAAGCTATAGACACTCAAATAGTCCTGATTGATATTATGCATCTAATTATGATTAATTAGCATCACTTCCTCCTAAATCGCTTTGTGCTAACCTAATAATTAAATAATCTTTATTATTTAGTTAAATTCATCAACTTCTACTATTAATCAAATAATTAACTTTATTAGTTTAATTCACCCTTTTCTGACTAATGTTCATTCCATTTAGTTAAATAAATAATCATTTAATTAAACCCCCTAAGTCCTCTCATTTTATTAAATAAATCAAACTATTTAAATCAAATGTCATAAATCCCCTAACCCACTTGAGTTGATTTAATTCTGAATTAATTTACTCTATTCTCCTCTTAATCCCCATTACCTATTTCTCTAGCTTTTGACTCAACCTTGGTCAAACTAAACCCATGGTCAACTAACCAAGTTACACATTAAAATGATTTCTTTTAATTAATTAAATAGCCTATTTTCCTCACAATGGCATATTCCTAGGAATATTTCCCTCAACCACCCATTCATAAATTTACCTCCAAAAGGATTTTAAATCCTCTTACAAAGGTCTTAAATGCTCTTATAAGAGCCACCTTTTCCTTAAATGACCTCTTACATGCCATCTTGTCCCTCTTACATCTCAACCATTTTCATTCAATTCTCTTACATCTTCTTACAGAGCCATCTACCATGATTTAACTCTACACATTCTCCAAAATATGCTCCATACACATCCATTAGGCTTGTGACAAGTGTCACAATCCTATTGGCTCCCCTCTTAGTCCCAAATTCACCAATTTCATCCCTTCTTCAACCCTTCACTCCTATAAGTAGAGGCCTCTTCTACTTGAAATGGATCCACAATTACATGCAAACTTACTATAGGCACATTCATCACTCATTTTCATCACATTTGTAGGATTTGAGAAATACAAATCCACAGAACCCAAAGAACAGCTGCATGCAAGAAACCTATCACAGAGAAAGAGAGAGAACAAAACAAGGGTTTTGGCTCTGACAAAGTGCAAGATGTATTATTAGAGAAAAAAAATGAAGCAAAAAGTGTATACAATACAAGAGATCAATCCTTATAAAGGAGATCAACACTGAAAGGAAAACCTAACCCTAAGGTGAGTGCATTTAATAATTAAATATTAATTATTAAATGACTAATATGTGTGCATAAAGTGAAATATTAAGAGGAGAGTAAAGTTAATTAATTACTTTACTCTAACACCCCCCCTTAAGATGAGATACAATGCAACTACAAACAATGCAGAAGAAAGCAAAGGAACTACAATGCAACAGAGGGTCCCGACAACATGGCCTAATCAGGTACTCGAATACAACAAAATCTCTATAAAGTAGAGAAATAGAGAAAACCTCATGGGAAAAACTCTACTCCAAAAAGAGATAAAGAAACATGCTGAAAAGAAAACATGAAGGAAGGAAGGCCTCACTGAGACCCCCCAAGGACAACTTCCTTCACCCCAAGCATGGAGCGCAACTGAAGATAGCATGGAGATGCCAAAGGTTTAGTGAAGATTTTTGCAACTTGCTACTCTGTAGGAATGTACTCCAAGATGAGAGAACCATCCTGAATCAACTGCCTGATGAAGTGCATGTGGATTTCAATGTGCTTTGTTTGTTGATGCTCCACTGGGTTGCGAGAAATGTGAATGGCACTCTGATTGTCACACCAAAGAATAGTGGGACTATCTGGAGTAAACCCAAACTCTGTCATCAACTGTCAAAGCCATAAAACCTCCTAACTGGCTAACATTGCTGCACGGTACTCAGCCTTTGTAGATGATAATGCAATAGTAGACTACTTCTTATAAGACCATGTGGTAGGACCAAAACCAAGGCAAAAAAAAAGCTAGAAGTAGACTTCCAATCATTGACATCACCAGCCCAATCAGATTTAGTGAAGCCAATGATGTGAGGGGATCTTGAAGTGTAGTGAATGCCATAATGAGTGGTGCCCCGAATGTACCTCAAAATACATTTGGCTGCTTGCCAATGGATCTCATGAGGATCATGGGAGAACCGAGAGACAAGACCAGCCACAAAGGAAAGATCAGGATGAGAATGTGTCAAGTACAACAAACTGCCAACCAACTGCCTATATAAAGTGGGGTCTACTGAAAGAGTAGAGCAAGTGGAAGACAAAACAACACCTGACTGAAATGGAGTGGGGGAAAACTTGCAATCAAGCATGCCAAATCGCTAAAGCATATCAAGAGCATACTTCTCCTAAAATATGGAAATCCTAGCCAAAGACTGAATAACCTGAAGACCCAGAAAGAAGTGCAAGAGACCAAGATCTGTCATCTCAAACTGCTCCATCAAAGCTCTCTGAATACTATGAATCATGGAGGATGAGCTACCTGTAAGGATGAGATCATCTACATATAGCATAAGAATCAAAAGATCACCCTCTTGATGCTGAATATATACTATGTGATCGAAATGACAGTGTGTGAAGTGAAAGGAAAGCAAGAAAGAGTCCATCTTCTCATACCAAGCCCGAGGGGCTTGTTTGAGACCATACAATGAACGCTGAAGTCTGCAAACTAAAGAAGTGTCCTGCACAAATCCCTGAGGCTGCTCCATATAGATCTCCTCATGTAGGTCTCCATGCAAGAAGGCACTCTTCACATCCATCTGAAACACTGTCCATCCCTGTGAAGCTACAAGTGAAAGTACCAGGCGTATAGAATTCATCTTAGCGACAGGAGCAAAGGTCTCAGAGTAGTCAATACCCTCTACCTGAGAAAACCCCTTTGTAACAAGACATGCCTTATACTTATCAATAGAACCGTCTGCAACATACTTGGTACGGTACACCCACTTGCACCAAACCAACTTTCTTCCCTTAGGAAGAGGACAAAGATCCCAAGTATGATTCTTCATCAAAGAAGAATACTCCTCATCCATGGCCCTATCCCACTCAAGGTGACCTGTCGCCTTTGAAAATGTTTGAGGATCATCTGAAATGGCATGACTCAAAAGACTAGAACCATATGTCTGAGCACGAGTACGACGAGTATCTAAAGGATCACCTGCCAAAGAACCAGTTGCATCAATAGTAACATGGGCCCACCTAGGAAAAGACAGAGCAACTAGTGGTGGTGGAGATGGTGGATCATCATCTACATCATCCTCAAGAGATAAGTAATCCTCAAGAGATGAAGAGGGAGGAGTAGGCAATGAGGGAGAAGCTGATGATGGAGAATCCATCTAAGGATAGCACTCATCAAACTGGACATCCCGCCGAAACAAGACCTCTCTTGAATCAGGATCAAACAACCTGTACACCTTAACATCCTCACAGTAGCCAACAAATATGAGTGGTCAGCTCTTCCTCTCCATGGATTTTCGCTGAGCATCAGGAATAAATGCCCAAGCCTCACTACCAAAAACTCGAAATGTAGAAACATTAGGCTTGACATGGGTCCAAGCCTCCTCAGGAGTCATATGTCACAATGCCTTATGAGGCATCTGATTTTGAATATAATTGGCACAATTGACTGCCTCAGCCCAAAATGAAGAACTCATAGCTCGAGACTATATCATACAATTTTCCATCTCCCGTAAGGTTCTGTTCTTTCTCTCAGCAACACCATTCTATTGAGGGGTGTAAGGGACTATAAACTGATGTTGTAAAGCATGCTCAGTGCAAAAATCTGTAAAAGCTTGATTAACATATTCCCCCCCATTATATGTGTGTATCCTCCTAATAGAAAGTCCAGATTGCTTCTCCACAAATCTCTTAAAAATCCTTAATGAGTCAAAGACATCAGACTTGTACTTAAGAAAGTACACCCATGTACATCTGGAGAAGTCATCAATGAAAGTGAGCACATAGCGGGCCCCTAAAAAGGAAGGAGTCAGAAAGGACATAAGATCATTGTGTACCAACTCTAGGAGTGCCCTAGCACGAGTGGCTCAACCCTTAGGAAAAGGATCTTGATGATGTTTTCCAAGAACACAACCTCGACATACACCATCAGTACAAGAAATCTATGGGAGCCCAATCACAAGTGCCTAAGTACTCATCTACTATAGATATCTGTAATTGACATGGCCAAAATGGTCATGCTAAAGCCTGCTCACTGAATCTACATGTGCTATAAGAGAGGAACCAACAATGACTGAACTCTCAAAGCCATCAAATTTGTATAAGTGTGATGCAGAATCCACACTCCCAATAGCCACAACCAACTCAAGATCATGGAGGTCTCGAATAACCACATCATGTGGTGAGAACTCAACTGTCTTACTAGAGCCAGAGTGGAAAATCTGATAAACGAATAGAAGGTTTGTCAAAATAATAGGAACCAGAAGCACATCCTGTAAACAACCACCATCCAATGAAACAATACCGGAACCCTGAACTAAAAGTTGTGCTGAGTCACCAACTGCAATATGTCTAGTGCCTGTAGGGGCAAGAGCGGTGACCAAATCCTCTGTGTGTGTCATATGGTGAGAGGCACCAGAATCTATAATCCAAGTGGATTCTAAGGACAATACTCGTGTAAAAAGAGCATGACCTTTCCCTGTGGGCTGTGAAGGAGGCTGAGGTGCACTGATATTATGCTGCTACATGGCTTCCTCCAAAGCCTCTAAACGTTTACAACACCTGGAAACTAGATGTCCTTCCTTGCCACAAAAATTGCAAGGATCTCCGGATTTCTTCTTAGTCTTAGAGGAAGACTCACCAGCCTTCAAAGATTTTCCCTATTTAGAATTCAACTGTGGTTTTGAATCAGACTTAGGTGGTGGCTTGGAGGGATTCTCACTAGCCCCAGAATCTTTCTTAGTCTTTGGTTTCGGCTTCTATTTTCCTTTGGAGGACTGGGCTACCAATGCTTGGTTCTGTGAACCTGAAAGTGAATCCAACTACTTGAGCTTAGCTTGCTCATGAGTCAGACGATCACAAAAGACCTCAAAAGAAGGCATGACATGTCGAGCACCCAAGGCATCCATGGTGGAATAGAAGTCGAAGAGAAGATCTAAAATGGACCCCGAAGCTTGGAGATAATTAGGAAGATGCACTCTGTATTAGTCTTAACTTTTCCACAACCTTGCAAGATAGATCTTTGCTATTTAAACTTCATCAAAAAGTCCTCAATGGAGGGAAACAAATTAGGTACCAAAGAAGTTAACTCAGCCTCAAGCTGCAAAGCTCTGAACTGATTGATAGTACCAAAAAGTCCATCAAACTTGGTCCAAATGGCTCGAGGAGTGAGATAACCCTCAAGATAAAACAGGAGATTGTCAGAAATGTGTAAAGCCATCAATCCCATAGCCTGATCCATATTGTTCCTATGTTGCATAACCTCAAAGGTGCGAGTCAACTAAGGCTGAACCTCATCCAAATAGGACCATAACCCTCGAGACTAGAGAAGAGTCATCATGCGACCCTTCCAAGTGTGATAATTATGCGGTGTGAGAGGTTCAATAGATCTGTCGACCATCCTGTGAACTGTGCCTCAACTGTTCTGAATTTTTTTTAATTATTATTTAGTGGTCTTTCAGAACTAGATAGAAGTTGTAGAAGGGGTTTGTTTGTTTTGTTTTGGTGTTTGTAGATTCTAGTTTTCTGATGTAAATGAAAGAAAGCAAGAAAAAACACCCCCCCACAATGCAAAAATCCAATCCCCAGTACAAATTAAAATCCAAAAAATGATAGAAAGTAGTAATCGGTGGAGACAAATCTTTGTGTACCTGAATAATTTAATGATGAAATAGACTGTAGATCTGGAAAGAGCACAAAACCACCTTTCTAATGCCTATTTGTTTGCGAAAAACGGAGTCTGTATGCAAAAGATATGGCTCTAGGAGTGCAAAAACCAAGTTCTAACTTTGACTGAGGAAAATAGCATCAAAATAGAAAAACTAGGAAATCAGACCTGATCCATCAGAACGGCACTGGAAGCAGCTTTCCAACGACTATTTTTTTTTTAAAAACGAAGAAAAAATGACCATTTTATGCCCGATTTCGTGTAGGTTGAAAGGCAAAAAATATTTTTTTCACAGCCCTCAGGGGCTAAGACCTTCGGCCTCTCGTCACATGACCGACCAGGGGGTTGGCGCACAAGGGCTGAGGCCGAAGCCCTTGGTTTGGCATATGACCACGACTGAACCCGTGGGGGCTGCACAGTGCTGGTGGCGGGTTGGAGACTCCGCCCAGCTCGGTGGCGCTCGGGTGGCCACCCAGTGGCCGTTCAGTGGGCGGTCGGCAGCGCCCTGGATTAATATTGGCAGCATAGAATTTATTGAAAAAACTTTGTTTATTTTATTTTATTTTTTTCTCGCCTCGAACTATGTGCCCTGGGGCTGTACGGCTCTGGGGCAAATTTTTTTTGCCTTTTCGGTCGACTGTGGCCAAACTAGATGAATTTTATATGAAAATAGGGGTTTTTGGGCGCTGCGAGCTCAACAGTGAAGTTCGTTTGGGCTCAAAGTGCTCCAAAAAAAATAACCCCCTATTCCAAAATAAAAAAGAAGACAAACACAAATCTGATACAACCAAAACCTAGATCTCTAAATCTTTCAAAAACTGAACAAGCTGCAGCAGATCTAGCTCTGATACCATGTAGGATTTGAGAAATACAAATCCACAGAACCCAAAGAACACCTGTATGCAAGAAACCTGTCACAGAGAAAGAGAGAGAACAAAACAAGGGTTTTGGCTTTGACAAAGTGCAAGATGTATTATCAGAGAAAAAAATGAAGCAAGAAGTGTATACAATACAAGAGATCAATCCTTATAAAGGAGATCAACACCGAAAGGAAAACCTAACCCTAAGGTGAGTGCATTTAATAATTAAATATTAATTATTAAATGACTAATATGTGTGCATAAAGTGAAATCTTAAGAGGAGAGTAAAGTTAATTAATTACTTTACTCTAACAACATCTTAGCTTGTTTTCATTATCATTTTGCATTAATCTCATACACTTGGAATCACTTACATTTTGGAGCTTATCAAAGGGATTGGGAAATGGCTACTTTCCACATCAAAGTGGCACCAATCTCCCTATGGGATGGATGTTTGGTCTAGTTTGATAAGTTTACATGTTCATTTGCTCATGTTACATGTTCTATTTCATGTTTTCTTCTCTATGTTTGATCAAGAATTTCATAGGGAATAGTTGTTTGTGCTTTCTAACATGACTAACTTACTTGTTTTGTCTATTTTTAGCTAGTTACATATAACCATTTACATTTTGGTGCTAGAAGGAGGGCGTACCACTTAAAATTCTCACATTTTTCACTAAAAATCACATTTTTTTGTAGCTATAGGGAGGCAACGCCATTTTTCATAGCCAAAGCATCACCTTTGATTTTAGTGCCATCTTTGCTTGCAGATACAATGCCACTTCTGTTGTCAAGCATCACTTTGGTTGTTTCCTATTGCACCTCCTTTGCTACAATGTTGCCTTTGTCCTTTCGGTTGACTGTGATTTTCTAGATTTTAACCAAACCGCTGCTTTTGACAGAATGCCATTTTTGTGTTTCTTGTGCCGCTTTTGCACTCTCTGTTTACTACAAAGTGCCATTTTTTCTTTTCACCAGAGTGTTGCTTTTGTCAAAGGAGTGCTGCCTTTTCTTTCCAACATCACCTTTGTTGTCCAATGTCACTTTTACAGATTAGAGAAAAGGCCTTAACTTGGAAAATTAAAAGCATTTTTTAATGCTCATTGTAATAGCCTAGGATTTCCATTTTTGCTTTTCATCTTTTGTTTTAGGACCAACTAGCATTACTTTGGGTTTAAAATTAATCATTGAATTGAGATTTTCAAATTGGTTAAAATTGAACATACAAACTTACTAGATCATTGCTATGATGGATTAAAAATGAACAAGGAAAACTCACACTTAGTTTGGTGCTTAAAATGAATTCACTATTGCTTTGAAGGTTAAAATGAACAAGTGTTTGATTGAGTGATCTTGGATTTGAAACACTTCAAGTGTGCATCTTCTCCCCTTGTGCTTCATGTGATCTTGGGTGATGAGAAACACTCAAGTGTTGCTTTTTAAATTTTTGAGCAATTCAAGTGTGTATCCTCTGCCCTCACACCTTTTGGTGATCTTGGGTGACAAAAAACATTTTGATATTTTTTTGCACATTTTGTTTTCATGTCAAACTATTACCTTTAGAGGGTCTACCTCCCAACTTATGAGAGGGAATGACCCAAGCAGTGCTTTCATTTTGGTTCGCAATATAAATTAATCAGTTGTGACTAAAGTCATCAACCAGCTGGTGTTGCTATCTCATATCGACAAGTGCCACCCCTAGTATTTGTGTGATACATTAAATCCCTTCTTAGGAAGGGACTAGGAGGCCTCTTAATTGAGCTAATCTTGCCATGCATATGGCACCAGTTTTATCCTAAAATTTTGAATTAAGAACCAACTTGTTGTAGAGACCAAAAACCTTTATGCTTGTTCGTGCAAGAACGATCATTTTGAAGCCACCCCACATTCCACTATTCTTTGTATAGACAAAAAATCCTTCGGATCTTTGGATCTATGGGGTTTGAGATTTGGTGTGCCCATTCCATGTAATTGGGAGCCAATGTCACCAAATCTCTAACTGTTCACTTTGTCTTAGTGTTTGGAGCAATCCAAGTGGGGAATCAACAAGTAGTATCTCTTCAGCCTAGGTTGTGCTTTTTTACAAGTTAGTTGAACACATTGCTTGGTTCCAAAACATTGAAACAAACGTTTAACAATCACCAAATTTTAAACCCTTTGAAAAGAGTGAATACCTTTGGAGTCCAATATTACTGATTGTCCCTAAAGATCTCATCTTTAGAGGCTTCTAAATACTTGGGCTCATATCTCAATTCACTCTCTTGAAAGTCAACCTAGGGAAACTGTGGCCTTAGCTCTTTTACTATCACATAATGAACCTTGTGGAATGAAAATGAGCTTAGACATAGACATTCAGTTTGAAATTTAAGCAAGACAAGTTGATGTGATAAAAAGAATTCATTAATCAAGATAAACTCACAACTGAGCCCCACACATGTGTTTGTCTTCATGATTTCTCATAAGGTCAAAATTAAAAAATGAAGGTCCACATGTCACCATTTCAAACTTAGACATCATAGCCCAAAGGCTATTAGGAAACACATTGTGGCACTCTACCGCAATAGGAACATCTTGGTAAGAAATTTTTATAGACACATTTCAAGGGATGATCCAAACTTGTATGTCCAATATGAGCCCCTCATTTAGGGTATTGATCTTGAGTCATTTATAGGTTAAAGCATGCTCTTGAACACCTTGGTTTTGTGAAAAAAGTTCTTCTAGGTTCATCTAGGGTCAAAACAAACAACTCCATCCATCCTCAAAACATTTATCAAAATCCATCTCACAAACAACTTTCTAGAACTTTGGAAACATCCTTATGCTATACTTTTGGTAAATCACTTAGACCAAATCAAAATCATCTTTTTTAGTTAGGTATGTGGGAATGAATCCTTTCTCACACACTTAGTTAAATTAGCACCCCCTTTTGGACAAGTTCATCCTAAGACCACATCTAACATCTTAGTGTTTATAATTTCATTATCTAAATCAAAACAAATCAAAATCAAAATCCTAAAGTCTAGTGTTTATCCAAATTTCCTAAAGGTTCAAACACCCATGATCACCCATCTTTCATACGATCATCATTTGATCCTAAAACATCCTAGAATTCCTTTTTGTACCTAAATTTTAGATCAACCAAAGGAGTTAAAGGTTCATCCCACTTATTCCTAAAATTTGATCCCAATTTTATCGTCCAAACAAGGTCACAACACAAGAGGAATATGAAACAAAACAAAGAAACATCAACCACATTAAGCCAAATAAAATTTGACCCAAGAACATATACCAACCCTCCACCTAATCTCCCTCAACTATCACAAGATCCTCAAGAGGTAGGTTGTCATGTAGAGGATGTCATGACCAATTACAAAGAGATGTCCCAAGATGATTTGCTCGAATTAATGCAAAATCCCGAAAATCACAAACTTGTCAACATAGTCATGAAACTAAATCCCACCCAATACATGTTGGCATTATCAAAAGAAGGGACCAAACTCCCTTCCACTTTTGATGTGAACACCATTATTGAGCAACCTTTGGGTACCCTTCCCCTCACATCCTTCACACCATCTTTTCCAAATGCAATCCAACCTATCTCTCAACCATCATCATCTCATACACCAATTCAACCCATGATCACCAAGGGAAGCTCACTACTTCAAGATCTTCAAGGACACCCACTTGTTAACAATCAAAATTTGGAGGCCAACACGATCTTTGGTATGCCAAACACCGTC
This sequence comes from Sequoia sempervirens, assembly GCA_007258455.2. Taxonomy (NCBI): domain Eukaryota; kingdom Viridiplantae; phylum Streptophyta; class Pinopsida; order Cupressales; family Cupressaceae; genus Sequoia; species Sequoia sempervirens. The sequence goes on from VDFB02000003.1 coordinate 438,225,806, forward strand.
CCACAAGACCCTCAACAACCATATGTGCCACTTATCTTCCATGATACAAACATTTCATCCACTTTCCATTCCACGCCCACTTATGACCTTGCTACACAAGGTTATACCCCCAACATCTCACAAGGACCAGTTGACCTATTTAGACAAGTGGGTTCGTTTAATGCCTCATCTTCACTTATACCAAGGAACACATCATGAACTTACCCACCTTTCCCTATCTTGACACCATCACCCACACCAATTCAAGGTATAGGAAAAATCACTTCATTGAACACATCAATCCAAAATCAACCAAATCAAGTCAACCCCACAAACATTAATCAAATCAACACATCTATCACACAAAATCCTCCAAATGTGCCACTAATATTGCAACACCAAGTGGCATCATCCAAAATATCTCAACCACTAATCACATCATCTACAACACATCAAACATCCCAAAATCTAGTCTCACAAGGGCTTGGCACATCAAATACAATTCTGTATCCACCATCCACCACTCAACCCCTCATCATCACTCAAAAAACACCTCAAAAACCACCCCAACAACCACTTGTCACATCATCTCACACCATCCCTCAAAATCCCCCACCTCCACCTCTGAATCCCAATGCAGTAAGTTAATATAGTATCACATTGCAAGTAGCACAACAAGCTTACCAAAAGGAATTGCAACAATTACAAGCCCAATAGGTTCAAGCAAAAACTCAAGCATAAGCACAAGCACAAGATTTTCTACAACAACAACAAGTGCAATCCCAAGCCTAAGCACAAGCCCAAGCTCAAGCTCAATACCAAGCACAAAAAGCGCAAGCGTAAGCCTTGTTACAAAAACAAGCCTATCAACAAGCCCTACAAAAAAATCACGCACAACAACAAGTGTTGATAGTATAATATTAGCAAACAAAACAACAAAATTCCCAACAATAGACACTATTAGCACAACAACAACAACAACAACAACAACAAGCCCAACAACAAGTGTTGTTGGCACAACAATAACAATAGGTGTACCAACAAGCATTGCTCGCACAACAAGGCTTCCAACAACCCTTCACTAGTATGCAGTAAAAATCCTTGAACCTTAACACACAAGTAATACACACCACCCCATCATTTACCCAACAAACCTTACCATCCCAAAACAAGCACATTCCACCACCCGATCCAAAAATCGATCTTTCCACACAAGTCAAATTTCTCTCACAGCAAATACAAGTCATTCAATTAAAAAAATGCAAAGAAATCATACACTAAACGAGATTTGTGCCCCTATCCATTTGATAAGAACATCGCTATGGTTCCATTCCCACCTCGATTCAAAATACCAAAATTCAATAAATATCGAGGAAAAGGAAATCTTGAGGACCATATAAGAGAATTTCACGTACATTGCATGGGAGTAGCAGATGATGATTCCTATCTGATGTGACTCTTCCCTCAAAGCTTAGCTAGTCCTAATGGAATGGTTCTCCCACTTTCCTCCACGAATCAAAAAGTTCCAAGAAGTCATGGACCTATTTATAGAAAACTACTCATTTAACCTAGACATGTAGGTAAGCTTGGAAGAACTATCTGGCCTCAAAAAAGCCAAGGGAGAGACATTTTCAGCTTTCTTACAACGATGAAGATCTAGAGCCAATAAAAGCAAATGGTCCCTACTAGAAGAACAACAAATCAAAACCATAATCTCTAACCTCGAAGGGGATTTATCTTTCCATCTAAAAATGCAATGCATCACAATATATGACCAACTAATCCTCAAGGCTCTCAACATTGAAATAGCCCTCACAGCACAAGGGCGCACACCCATATACCAAGATAATAGACCATTGACAAGCTATAATGACAAAACTAGCACATGGGCCAAAAATAAAAACATTACCAACTATGATGCTGTTCATCCCAAAGTTGTTATTAGTGCTCCAAGGAAAAACACACAACAAACATACCCACAACAAAACACTCATCAACCACAAATCAATACACAACAACCCATTCATCAGAACACCCCACAAACAAACCAATCATAACAACAACCAAATAACCAAATAGTCAACAATGTGAATGCTCACAGAGGACCAACCCCAAGGAACAAATTACCATTGAAATGCAAGTATATACCACTAGGGGAACCCATTGAATCCACCATGCAATAACTCGTGCAAGCAAACCTCATCACATTCCCTGTTTATGAAAATTACCAAGAGCCTCAAGTTAAACTACCTTGGTATAATGACAATCACCTTGGTGATTTTCACAAGATCAAGGGACACACAATAGCTATTTGCATGAGGCTCAAGAATCTTATCTAGGAACTCATTGATGATAAGACTATAACCGTTGACCAACCAGCAGGAAACCAAGATTTCAAAATATACACAAATTTGATGCTAGATCACAACAAAGGGAGTAACAATGGAAAAGGAAAGAAATACACCAATGTAAACCATATCTATGATCATGTTGTAGCATAATTGGATGAGTTTGTAATAGTTATCAACATCAAAGGGCCTAGAGCTGAGTGTGGAGTCACCACATGTAGCGGCAAGATTTCTATCCCAAGCCCATTGTCACCACCTAGAGTACCACTTGCCAATATGAAATCTAACCCTAGTGGCTATAGTATCTTGGAACAACTAAAGAATACCCCCGCCCAAATATCCATCATGGAGTTGCTTAAAATATTGCCTACACATAGGGATATTCTAGAGAAGGCCTTGTTTGCATCCTCCATTCCCATAGACATTGATGCAGACCAATTTGAAGCTATGGTCAGACACATCACTACACCACATCTTCTTACATTTTTTTAGCATGACCTCCCGACCCAACCATCACATAATTGTGTGCTCCATCTTGAGGTTTTGGTCCATAAGAACAAAGTCAAAAGAGTCTTGGTGGATGAGGGTGCAGGCTTAAATATTTGTACTTTGTAGTTGATAAAGAATCTAGGATTCTCAAATTATTTCATTAAAAAAGGAAAAGGTATCACCATCAAGGCCTACAATGACTAGGAACAGGTTTCCTAAGGCACCATTCAACTCCCCATTCAATTCAAACCAAAAATCATGGAAACTACATCCTAGGTTCTTGACCTTGAGCTTCCATACAATATTCTCCTAGGGTGTCCATGGATCCATGGGATGCAAGCTGTCACATCTACTTTCCACCAATGCATAAAATTCCCCTATCAAAATCAAAAAGTCATGATCCATGGCGACCTTGAACCCTTCTATTACTGCAAGAATCTGGAAACTAAATATTACAAAATCGCCCAAGTTCCTAAAAATGATGAGGGACCTGCATCTTCCTATGTTGATCCATCCACTTTAGCCTCTACTTTTGAGACAAAGACATCCATCATCCAAAACATCTTAGATATCAATTGTAATCAAAGACAATGGTTGTGGGGATTATAACTTGCGGAAAGGCGCATACATGTTGGGAGAGTTACCTCAATCTCCTAAGTCTCATGGAAGACCACAACCTAGTAATGGTGCATCCCAAACATTCACAACATCTCCCACCACCTATAAAAAGTGGGGGGATTTGAGCAAAGAAGTTGTAGATGATGAAGACATTTTAGGCCTCCTATATCAAGATAATCGACCTACACCTGTTCTTCCAATGGAGGAGGACAACAAAGGTCTATAGTTAATGTTTATATGGGGCTACAAAAAAAATGAAAAGCTTGGGAAAAATGACAATGGCCTATTAGAACCTATCATTCCTGAGAAGTGACCAAAAAATCTTGGCCTTGGGTGTACTCCTATTAAGATAACCATACTTGGCAAGGGCGCTCCTATTAAAATGGTCAAAGCTTCCTTGTCAGTACCCGTATCACTTAGTAGTCCCTTTGAAGATCCTATCTCTGACCTACCTATGCTATTTGAGGATTCCTCTCTTTTCATGATAACTACCATGTCATTTGAGTCAACCAACCAAGTTACTAAGCTAAAACTCGTTTATCCCCAACTCATTGATGGTGACCAATGAGGACCACCAATTTTGGATTCATTCAAAAATGATGAGGCTCTCTTAGAATTCATGGGACTAAGGAATAATCTACCGTATGGAGATCACAAAGTAGGGTTCGACATTAAGTTGGATAGACATGCATAATATGGGGAAACGATTGAATCTCTTAGTCGCAAAATTGAAAATCTAATACTAATGTCTTGATCCTTAAGTGAAAACCGCATTTTAGCATTTTTCAATCCTAAAATAGTTAAAAAAAGGGATTTATCTAATGGTGAAAACCTCTTCAAGGCACCAAAGGATGAGGGGTTCAGTATTCCCCTTAGTGCCATCCATCAAGAGAAATCAACAATCCTAGCAGAGAAGTGTAACCCAGTGAATTTGGGAATGGAGGAAGTACCACAAATTGCCTTTTATGCAGAATCACTTATGATTGAGGAATAATTGTACTTAGAAGAATTCCTAAAAGACTGGAAAAAAAACTTTGCATGGTCATATGCAAATATTCCAGGCCTAGACCTTGAGGTGGTCGTTCATCATCTAGCGGTGTATCCTGAAGCAAAACCAATGAGACAAAATTGAGAAAAATGCATCTGCAAATCACCTTACTGGTCAAACTAGAGTTGCAAAAACTTCTTGATGTAGGATTCATCTAACCCATCAACTATCCAAAATGGGTTTCTAACCTTGTACCTATTTCCAAGCCCACTGTAGGCATCTAAATGTGTACTGATTTCAAAGACCTAAATAAAGCATGTCCTAAGGATGATTTCCCCCTCCCCAACATAGATATGATTGTAGATTTGATAGTGGAGCATGAAATTCTATCATTAGTGGATAGGTTTTTAGGATACAAATAGATTATGATTGCAAAGTACAACCAACATAAAATAGCCTTCACATGTCCATGGGGCACCTACTGTTGGAATATGATGTCATTTGGGCTAAAAAACGTCAAAGGTACATATCAAAGGGCTATGACTTTGATCTTTCATGACATGATCCACAAAACCATAGAGGACTATGTGGATGACATACTAGCCAAATCAAGGAAACGTCAAGACCATATATCAACATTGGGCCCAATCTTTGAAAGGCTCAAAGAATATAAGGTATGATTAAATCCCAAGAAATGTGTCTTCAGTGTAACTTCAAGAAAGCTCTTGGGATATATTGTGTCAATGAGAGGAATTGAAATAGATCAAACAAAATTCAAGGAAATCTTAGACATGGAGGCCCCAAAAACATTAGAATAGCTAAGAGGCTTGCAAGGAAGGCTTCAATCAATCAAAAGATTCATAGCACAGTCAATCAATAAGAACATCCCATATTCTTACCTACTTCACAAGGGGGTAGCATACAAGTGGGACGAGAAATGTGATAAGGAATTTAATCAAATCAAGGAATACTTGTTGACGCCACCAATCTCCATGCCACCAATCCCAAAAAAACCATTAATCCTCTACATTTTAGCTATAACAGTAACTCTTGGTGCTCTTTTGGCTCAAAATGATGAAACAAGGAAAGAGAGGCACATTTATTATATCAGTAGAAACTTAGTGGTACATGAGCTTAACTAAACTTTCATCGAGAAGGCTTGTATTGCATTAGTGTTTGCCTCACAGAAATTTAGTCACTACATGCTTGCTCATCATATTAACCTCATCAGCAAGATAGATCCCCTAAAGTATCTACTTTATAAGGCAACACTCACAGGATGAATGGCTAAGTGGGTCATGATCTTGACAGAGTATGAAATTGAATATGTGGAATAGAAATCCATCAATGGACAAGTGATTGTGGATCAATTGGTTGAAGCACCCATATATGTCGAGAACCCACTAGTATTAGAGTTTCCAGATGTGTCAATCTTCCTCCTGAATACTACATACCATTGGAAAGTATACTTTGACAGGTCCTAAACATAGCACGGGTCAGGAGCAAGAATCCTCTTCATTACCCCACAAGGGGATTGTAGCCCAAAGTCATACATATTGTCCTTCCCTTGTACCAATAACATTGCAGAATATGAAGCTCTTTTCATAGGACTTCAAATAGTGGTATAATGGTAGATCATGGCATTGAAGGTCTATGGGTATTCATAGTTGGTTATCAATCAATTCAATGATGAATATCAAACTAAAAATGACAAACTCACCCCATACAAAAAGCTGGTAGAGGATCTCAAGGAGTTCTTCATCGACATAAAATTTGAGCATATACCGAGAGTAAACAATAGAGTAGTGGATGTTATGGTTACAATTGGATCATTGCTAGACATCCCGAGAAACATCCATAAATAGGAATTTCTTGTAGATAAACTTCTTATACCAGCTTTTGAGGTACCAAAATCTAAGTTTGTGTGCAAATTCATTGGTCCCGGTGATCCCTGGTGCCATGATATATTCAACTACTTGAAAATAGGAGTCCTCCCCACCAACATCACCCGTAATCTCAAGAAAACCTTCATAAAAAAATCATCCCTCTTTGTCATTCTAGGTGACACGAGCTTTATCATTGGAGTATCAAAGGGACCCTATTACGATGCCTTAACCTCGAGGAAGTTTTCACTGCCTTAATAGAGGTACACAATGGTATTTGTGGTTCAAACTCCAATGGTATTACCTTGGCCAATAAACTACTGAGGACAAGGTACTACTAGCCTACTATGGAGAAAGAAGCTCATGACTATGTCTGAAAATGTATACAATGCCAACAGCATGGGGACTTCGTCCATGCACTAGCTCAGGAGCTCCATCCAATAATAACACCTTGGCCCTTTTCACAATGGGGGCTCGATTGCATAGGGAAAATAACAACTACCTCATCCAATGGCCACAAGTTCATCATTACCACCACGAAGTACTTCACAAAGTGGGTAGAGGCCATCCCTATGACCTAAATCATGAGAAAGAAAATCTCTAAATTCATCCTGAATTACCTCATTTTCCACTATGGTGTTCCCCAAGCCCTTATCTCGGATAATGGGACACCTTTCAAAAATCAGGATGTCCATGAGCTATGCCAAAGATTTAACATCCAACATCAGTTCTCTACCCCTTACTATCCCTAGGGAAATGGTCAAGTTGAGGCTATGAATAAAAAAATTATGAATATCCTAAGGAAAATGGTCTATGAAGTTGGTTGTGACTAGCATCTAGAATTAAACCCCACCCTATGGGCCTATCGAACTAGCATCTGCACACATACATTTGTAACCCCTTTCTCGTTGGTCTACAAATCAGAAGCCATCCTGCCTATTGAGGTTGAGCTCCCATCCCTGAGAATATCCCTGCAGAACCTTATTAATGATAAAGAATATAGGGTGTTGTGGTTGAATGAGTTGGATCTATTGGATGAACTTTGCCTGGATGTTTTGAATCACCTACAAGTTTATCAGAATCGTCTAAAGAGGAGCTATAACAAAAAGATCAAAAGTTGGCCTTCTAGGTAGGAGAGCTCATGCTAAAGGAAAATCAGAAGAATGTGCCAAATCCAGACAACAAAGGTAAGTTTGAACCTAATTGGTTGGGACACTTCATCATCACGAAGAGCTACAAATCAAGAGCATCTCAGTTGTCCACACCAAAAGGTGAGCCTTTGTAGGAGCCCATCAATAGCTCCCATATGAAAAAAAATTATGCCTAAGCTTGTAGGTATAAAATTCAAAATACAAAAAAATAAAAAATGATAAAATCCAAAAAACATCAGAAAAAAAAGATTGAAACCAATAAAGAAAAAATTGCCCTTTGGTGAAAACCACTTCGGTGGCACATTGGGTAGGTACCTTGGTGAAAAATTGGCAAACAGGTGCCTTGTGTAAATAAATCACTTTCCATCCACCATGGATTCTTTGGCTTGTTCTGCATTGCCTTCCATCACGTTCACCCATCGCATTCCATTGTTCTTTCCATCACCCATTCGTGTATGCATCATAGCTTGATCTGGCATCAATATCATGTTCCCTTATAGTACTTAGTCTATCACATCACGTTGGGGGCATGGGTTTATCCTTATGTTGGATCAAATTCATGTATATCCTGAAATATTTTTGAAACATCAAAAAATCCAAAAACATTCATAAAACTAGAAAATCCATAAACATCCAAAACATATCAAAAAATCCAAAAACAGGTTGAATACATAAAAAATTCAAAAACATAGCTACCATGTCAAACTACGAGGCTTTTGCATGTATAATGTAGGAAAGGCTAATCTTTTATCAACCCTTGAGGGCCTTAGGATAGGTCCTTTAGGTGTCCACCATAATAAACTAACAATCCATACATTGGTCATGCTTCATCAATAAACAAATTTGTGTCAGTCAAACTACGTGGTCTCTACAAGTATAACATAGGCAAGGCTAAATATTTTATTAGTCCCTGGGGCTCCTAGTATAGGTCCTTAGGTTAGGTTCTTGGTAAAAATCTCAAAAAACACAAAAAAACATTGGAAATTTGAAAAAATAAAACATTTGTAAAACATATCAAAAAATCCAAAAACAACCTCAAAATATTTCAAAATACCAAAAACATTCAAATATTCCAAAAAACCCAAAATCATCCATCCCATTTTACTTTCACTCACAATAAAATGTCCACTCATAATAAATTGATCATCATCTTCAAAATTTGGTAAAACAAGCATAAACAAGTATGGAAAATTTATAATGTGTAAACTTAAGTGTAAAGGTCTCAAGTCTAGGTCAATAGGTAAACAAGTTGGTAAGCCCTTCATATCAATAGCCCGTCATCTCACTAGTTTCAAAATAATTTGATTAAACATTTCCTAGGATGCATCCTTCCTACAATGGACATCAACATTAGTCATCACCGTAGTTTTAGTCTTGGATAGAGGTATGAAGAATATTGGCTTGTTTATTTGTTTGATCTTTTCTTATGATTTATTTTATTATGCTCACTCCAATGACCTCTTGATGATGTCTATCATAAAGATTTAGAGAGAAAGGAATGGGGCATTGAAAATTATATTTCATTTTTCATGCTTGTTGGATGTTCTTGTAATATAACCTTGGTGAAAACTTACTTTGTTAGGTATGTGTGGAGGATGTTTTGAACAGCTTGTTGACTATTACATGGGAAGGTTATGCTTTTTCATGTTTTGGTCCGAGATGTTTGAAGCTTCCAAAGTATATCCTAGCAAAGTTTTTGTATGTTAGGTGTGAGCAAGGATACTACTATTTGTTTGTTGAGTCAAAGTCCATTGCACTAGATACCACGCCATCCTAGTTATCCATACCTTGATGCATCATATCTATGTGTGTTATCAAACATAAGGAAAGTTGTGCCCTTTACATCCCAATCCCTTGATAAGCAAACATCAGTGTCATTCATCATCATATCTAATAAAGTCTCAATGATTCGTGGACTTGTTGGACTTCTACATCTTCTCAAAATCAAGGGTTGATCCCTCTCATTCTTCTGTCTTCTATACGCACTAACATGGTATCATGAAATTCAATAAAATATATCAATGCATCCATCCTACATCCACAAATAACATCAATATATACACATCCTACAGAATCATGGCATCTCATCATAATATGAAACATCATCCATGCATTATTATTTAAGTTATTTAGGATAATATAGATTTATTATTCTAAGCATATTAATCTATCACATTTAATATAGATTTGTTAGTCTAAGAATCTCATAATATAATCACCCACTACATCCATAGCATAAACATATCACATGTAAACACATCCATACATACATCATACATCATCATGGCATATCACATAGAAAAGACATTGAAAAGGAAACACCATGCATCACATTTTCATACATATCATCCATCCATAACATCACATACATCGCATCATGAATCATAAACACCATAGCATAATCATAAATAACAAATGCATACATCCATAACATATCATATGCATCCATACATCCATAAAGCATAAAACACAAAAAACATCACATCATAAATGTTGCATCAGAGATGTAATTTTGACCCCTAGTTGAGGTCAGATGCTATAATTTTGAGCACATTCATTCATTCAGTGAGCCATGAAGCCTATCTTGACCGCTTTTTGGTGTCTTGAGCCTCATTTCATGTCCTACAGCCCTATTTTCTATAACTATTGTTGAATATTTTTCACGAGCTCAACCCAAAAATTGATTTTTTTGCCCAATCTCTCAAGGGGCAGTGTAACAGTATAATTCCTTCCACTAGGGAAACAGTGAGGCATCCAAAAAAATCAAAGAAAAATTGAATTTTGATCTTGGTAGTGTTATTCTTTGAACCAACGCAACGGGTACATTGCTTCAAAGAGGAGAAAAATGTAGACACTCAAATAGCCTTATTTGATATTATGCGTTTGATTCTACTTCATTAACATCACTTCCTCCTAGATCACTTCAGACTAACCTGATAATTAAATAATTTTTATTATTTAGTTAAATTCTTCAACTTCTACTATTAATCAAATAATTGTCTTTATTAGATTAATTCACCCTTTTCTGACTAATGCTCATCTGATTTAATTAAACCCCCTAAGTCCTCTCATTTGATTAAATAAATCAAATTATTTAAATCAAATGTCATAAATCCCCTAACCCACTTGAGTTGATTTAATTCTGAATTAATTTACTCTATTCTCCTCCTAATCCTCATTACCCATTTCTCTAACTTTTGACACAACATTGGTCAAACTAAACCCATGGTCAACTAACTAAGTTTCACATGAAAATAATTTCTTCTAATTAACTAAATAGCCTATTTTCCTCACAATGGCATATTCCTAGGAATATTTCCCTCAACCACCCATTCATAAATTTCCCTCCAAAAGGATTTTAAAGCCTCTTACAAAGGTCTTAAATTCTCTTGCAAGATCCACCTTTTCCTTAGATGGCCTCTTACACGCCATCTTGTCCCTCTCACATCTCAACCATTTTCATTCAATTCTCTTACGTCTTCTTACAAAGCCATCTACCATGTCTTAACTCTACACATTATCCAAAATGTGTTCCACACACATCCATTAGCCTTGTGACAAGTGTCACAATCTTATTGGCTCCCCTCTTAGTCCCACATTCACTAATTTCATCCCTTCTTCAACCCTTCACTCCTATAAGTAGATGCCTCTTCTACTTGAAATGGATCCACAATTACATGCAAACTTACTATAGGCACATTCATAACTCATGTTCATCACATCTTAGCTTATTTTCATTATCATTTTGAATCAATCTCATACACTTAGAATCACTTACATTTTTGATCTTATTAAAGGGATTGGGAAAGGGCTACTTTCCACATCAAAGTGGCACTAATCCCCCTATGGGATGGAGGTATGGGATAATTAGATAAGTTTACATGATCATTTTCTTATGTTACTTGTTTTATTTCATGTTTTCTTCTCTATGTTTGATCAAGAATTTCATAGGGAATATTTTTTTGTGCTTTCTAACATGACTAATCTTGTTTTTTTTGTCTATTGTTAGCTAGTTATAGATAACCATTCACATAAGCTTTTAAGGTGACATGTATTTCATGTTGTTAATTTATGATTACTTTAGAATGACTTGGGTAACTTCTCTCAAAAAAAAATTAGAATCTCTAGACATGTTCAAAGCATTTAAAGCTATGGTTGAGAATGAAATGGATATGAAAATTAAGTGCTTAAGATATGATAGAGGTGGAAAATTTGCCTCCAATGAGTTTAACAATTTTTATGAAGAACATGGAATAAAAAGGCATTTTTAAGCCCCTAGAACTCGTTAGTAGAATGGAGTGGTGGAGAGAAAGAATATGACAGTTTAGGAAGCAACAAGGACAGTGATGAAGGAAGCAAAGATACCAGATGTCTATTGGAGAGAAGCTATTCATACTACAATAGACATACTCAATAGAGTACAAGAAAGAGTAGACAATTCAAAGACTCTCTGTGAACTATTGTATAGATGAACTCCTACTATCAAATATTATATCAAGAGAGGTGACAAAAACTTGGGAAAGTTTGATGCAAGGTTAGATGAAGAAATATTACTTAGATATTCTACAAGAAACAAGGCTTACTAGTGCTACAACAAGAGGCTAAAGAAAATAGTTGAAAGTGCAAGTGTCAAAGTAGATGAAGAACCACATAAAAGATTAGTACGGATAGAAGGATATGAATATGATGAGTCCTCTTGCAGAGAAGAAGAAAACGAATAATAGAAGGAAAAGGGATGCGGTTTGAAGAGGAAGATGCTTCGAAAAGGGTTCCTAAGACTCTTAAGTATGTGTAGAAGAATCATTTTGAAGATCATAGCATTGGTGATAAGAACAAAGGCATGTTGACAAGAAGAAAATTCGCTATGATAGAAGAATGGGTAAATTTATGTCTACTTTCCAAAGTAGAACCTAAGACAGTGATTGAGGCATGTAAGGATGATAATTGGACCAAAGCTATGGAACAAGAACTAATACATATTAAGAAGAATCAAACTTGTTAATTAGTCCCAAAACCAGCAAACAAGAATGTAATAGGAACTAAATGGGTATTTTGGAACAAGTTGAATGAGAATAGAGAAGTTGTTAGAAATAAGGCTAGAATTGTATGTAAGGGTTACTCACAAGTGGAAGGAATATATTTTGAGGAGAAATTTTCTCCAATGGAAAGAATGGAGGCCATTAGGATGTTTTCGGCCTTTGCAACACATGAGGACTTCAAGGTTGATTAGATGGATGTGAAGTCTACAATCTTGAATGGTGAGTTAGAAGAAGTATACATTGAACAACTGGACGACCTTCATTTATCAGAGAATCCTAAAATAGTTTGCAAATCAAAGAAGGAATTGCATGGACTCAAGAAAGCTCCTAAAGCTTGGTATGCAAGATTGGATAGGTACTTTTTGTAGCAGGGATTCAATAAAGGTGTCATAGATAGAAATATTTACTTTAAAGTTGACAAGAATCATATATTTATTGTGTTTGTGTATGTTGATGATATAATCTTTGGAGGAAATGAGCTAATGTGCAAGAAGTTTACAAAAGAGATGCAAAATGAATTTGAGATGATAATGTTTTGGGAGATGAATTTACTTCTTGGTCTACAAATCAGTCAAAAAGAAAAAGGAATATTCACTTCACAGTCAAAATATGATGAGGAAATGTTGAAGAAGTTTGGAATGGAAGGATCTAAACTGGTATGTACTCCTATGGTTACTAGTTGCAAGTTGAGAAAGAATGATGAATTTCCTAAGAATGATCAAAGCAAGTATAGATCAATGATTGATGGACCATTATATCTAACTATTACTAGACTAGATATCATGCATGCAATTTGTCTTGTGACCATATTTCAAGAAGATACTAGGAATCACATGTCGCAATAGTAAAGAGGATATTTAGATATTTGTAGGGCACTCCATATTATGGTTTATGGTATCTAAAGGATATTGATTTCTCTTTATGTGCCTATACAAATGCAAATTGGGCAAGTTGTGTGGATGACAAAATAAGTACAAGTGGAGGTGCTTTCTTTCTTGGAAGTAGGTTGGTTTCTTGGCTAAGCAAAAAGTGGGGTGTACTATCTTTATCTACTGCAGAGGTAGAGTATATTGTTGCAACATCTTGTTGCACACATGTGTTGTGAATAAAGCAAATATTAAAGGATATCAAAATATCATATAATGAACCTATTTCTATCTTGTGTGATAATACAAGTGCTATCAATATATCAAATAATTTGATGATGCATTAAAAAACAAAACATATCTCAATTTGGTATCACTTTCTAAGAGAGAAGGTTACCAATAATGAGGTGAAGTTGGAGCATGTGCCTACAAAGGATCAAGTTGTAGATATTTTCACAAAGGCTCTTCCTAAAGATACTTATGAGTACATCTCCAACATAAGTTAGGGGTTATTGCCCCTCCTTCTTTCAACTAGATGCATAAGATTATGCATCATTTTGGTGGAGAAATTCAAATTTTATTTTATTCTAGAATGATGAAGGCTACCTCTCATGGGGAGTAGGTAGTATTATTGTTGGTTGGTGAAGTCAAATGAAGCATATTTTATGCCCCTAAGGGGGAGAGTACAAAAAAATTGAAGTGCAGTGTAGTTGCTTGCTAGTGTTGCAAGTGGTGTCAAAGTGGTGCATGTTAATGTCAAAATGGAAAACAAAAAAGAAAAATTCTATGTAGATGATGTATGAAATGTGCAAGTGTTTCCCTTTGAATGTTGTCAAAGGGGGAGACCGAAAGAGTTCAATATAAGAAAGAAAGTTGGATTAGTCTATGGCCCTTTTCCATTGATGTCAAAAGGGGAGAGAGTTGGTTGAAAACCCATAGTGCATAAGAGAATATGGTCTGAAGACCATAGGGGGGAGAGTGTTCAGGAGCAAGAGTTTGAGAGCATGAAGAAATATTCAAGTAGGGGGAGAAGAAGTCTGTGAATGTGAAATAGAGGTAAAGGGGGAAGAGATACCCCAGTTGGGGGGGAGTGTTGCTTGTTGATGCTTGTTGTAGAGTTATTGTTGATGCTTTTTTTGTTGATGGTTTTTTAGAGCCAGTGTTGCCATCAATGGAAAATGGGGATATTGTTGAAAGCTTGAGTTGCTTATGAGTTGTTTAGGTGTTGTCATTGATGTCAACCCCTTGTACAAAGAGAGTGTTGGAATGTTGTTGGTGTTGATAATGTCAACCCATAGAATTGGAGTTGTTTGAAGTTTGGAGTTGTTGGTATTGATGTCAACAATTGCTAGTGGTGGTGATTGATGTTAACTATATGGATATTGTGTGTTGAAGTTGTTGGAAGGATGTTGATGTTGTCACAATTGGGGAGATTATTGTCAAGATCTCGGTGTGATCTGATAAGAAGGTGTTATGGTGTTGTCTTTAGGTGTTTTCATTGGTGTCTTGATGAATAAGAGTTGGAGTTGTAGTTGGTTCACTTGGTTTCCAAGTGCTTTTGTGAAAAATTGGATAAAAGAGAGTTTAGTGTGACAAAGCGATGTTTAGTTTTCTACTTCACATTTCTTCATGGTTGAATATACATCTGTGTGGTTTGGATATGTTGATTAGAAGTTTTTAGACGTGTTATATCTAGAGTTGTAGGTTTTGGATTGTGCGGTAGTGAAAGTTGTGTTTCACAGTATGGTTGTTTGGTGGAATAGGGTGTCTGGGAGAAATGAGATTGCTTTGTATTTCTCCACAGTGAAGGTTCTTTTCTTGTGGATATGGGGATGTGTTTACATTGTTTATATCTACCTTTCCTTGATGTTTCAAGTTTTTTGGTGTTCTACAAGGTTGTTTTCTTTGTTGGACGTCTTTGCTAATGTGTCTGGTTGCACAAAATAAAGGTGTTCTTAAGTTTTAGGTGGTTGCAGTAGTAGTGGAAAATATTCTAATGATTTGGAATATTCTTGTATGTTGTTGAGTGTTGTTGTGTGGTTTGCGAGATGTTTTCAAACTTAGAGAGGTGTGCTTGTGACTGCTTGTTAGTCTTAGTGTAGGTTTGTCTGACCTGGCATGCTAAAGCTTATTACGGAGGATTATTGTTGTTTTTGGAAGTGTTGAGAAGTGTGTTGATGTTGATTTGGGTCCTAGTTAAGTTGTGGCATGGTCTACCTTCACTTCTTTACATCGTGGAAGTGTTTGGTTCCAACCTATTTTGTAATTGCACGTTTGAGGTGCAATAGCTGACCTTGGAGAATGGTCTCAAGGTTGAGGATGGTATATATGCAAGGTAAATTGTTGAAGATGTGTGTGGAATTGTAGAAGGTGTGTGACTAATGTGAAAGTGATCAAGTGTAGTGATCTGAGTGTGAACTTTAATTCCTATGACTCCCACATGCAGTGACTAGAAAGTGTCTACATTTTAGTCTATTGAATGAGTTATTTATGCTTTAGTGGAACTATATCTTTGACATAAGAGAGATGCATTGTTTGTAGTTCAAATTGGTAGTGAGGCAGCCCTTCTATCTTATTTCTTCTAGATAGTGAGTCCTTTGGTAGTGAGCCCTTCTTTCTTTTAGGCAGTGAGCCCTCTAATAGTGAGCCTATTGTATTTGGTGTTGCTATTACTTTATATTGTGAGCTAATCATCACTATGGTTTTTCCCTTCTTGGGTTTTCCACGTAAATCTAGTGTTCTATTGTGCATGGTGTTTTGATGTGGTGTTGTTTGACTAGTTTACTTTCATGCTAAATCTAATTAAGGTTTTTGTTACCCAATTTTCACCTATAGGCTTAATTAGGCAAGGCAAAGTTGTGTTTCATATGTTCAAGAAGGCCAGATGGGGGATTTTTGTGCAGGATTAAATCATGCATCTGATGCTATTTCACAAGGAGGGATATTGGGAAGCCTGTCTCAGTCAGATTTGGCATAAAACTCCTAATGAGGAAAGTCGTTGAGACTAGCTTGATGTCTTGCCGACTAGCAATATGGTTTTATTCATTTGAAATATACCGGTCGCCAGGACATTCGGTTCGCCAGAAGTTTTTATGTATCTCTCTGCTAGAATGAAGTCATGACGACAGTTATTCACCAAGTTGGCATCGGGGGGAGTGGTTTGTGTTCGCTAAGAGGTCTCACCGACATGTTGGTGGTCTTGGCGAAAAGAAGTGTCATCGGGATGCCTTCGGTGTAATGTAGGGGCCTCGCAATAACGTTTCGGCGAAAGGCCAAGGTCTCACCAAAAAACTCAGGTTCAGCCAGATGTCTCGCCGATCCACTAAAGTCTCACTGAAGCAGGATCCCTTCGGCATATGTGTGCAGGTTTCGGTAGGAGGTCTTATCGATCAGGTGAGGTCTCATCGAAGTCAGGCGGTTTCAGCAAAGGAAGCAAACTTCAGCAAAGGGTCTTGCTGATATAGCATGTCTCCCTGACTAAAGAGAAAGTAAACTCATTGCGAAAGAATATGATGCCTTCGGCAAGAAGTCTCACCGACAACGAAAGGTCTCGCCGAGAGGGACTCATAGTGGCATAAGGTCCTACGACCAACTGAAGTCTCACCGAAGGGGTGTGGCTTTGGTATAAGGAATGAAGACTAGTGAGATGTCTTACCGACACCAAAGGGTCTTGCCAATACAAATGACAAAGTTTTTAAGCTCACCAAGAGTTGAAGCCTTCGCCATGATGTCCTGGCGATCAAGTAATGTCTCGCCGAAGGCTGGGGGTCTCGCCCAAGGAAAGTCAAGTCGTCATGAGGTCCTACCGATCGGCAAGGTTTATTCCGACAGTGTTTCACTGGGGAGTTCTCGGCATAAATCTTTTCTTCGGCGAGATATCTTCTTGAAAAGATGGGGTCTTGCTGATAATAAGATGGGCTCACCCAAAAATTTAAAGATCAGTGAGAGGTCTTGCCGAAACAACAGAGTCTCTCTAAAATGAAATGAGCTCGTTGAAGTATTTTGCCTTCGGCAAGAGGTCTCGCTAAATGCTAGTGGTCTTGCCAAGGAAATAGAAGCTCGGGGAGATGTCTTCCCGACCGGTGGGAGTCACAGCGAAAGACAAGGAAATCTTGGCAGAAAGGAAGTGAGCTCGGTAGGAAGTCTCATCGATAATGAAAGGTCAGGTCGACATGCCTTGTGCCTTCGGTGTAATGCAAGAAGCTCGACAGGAAGTCCTGCCGACACATGAGTCACCCCGATGGGATCCCAGTTCACCAAAAGGAAGGTCAAGTTGAAAAGATGTCTCGGCGACTGGAAAAGGCCTCACCGAGAAAAATTGATATCGGCATAATGTCTCCCCAAGGGCTTAGTGTCTCACCAAAGGGATGTTTGAGCCTGGGGAGGTGGTTGAGCTTCTCCATAAGGTCTCACCGAATGCAGAAGGTCTCCCTGACATGTATGACATCGGCGTAACTTCTAGCCATCGGAGCAATGTCTTGCCGACATGGTGTGGTCTTAGCGATAGAAGCAGATATCGGTATGACTATTGGACCTCGCCAAGAAGTCTTCCCGACTTGCCGGTGTCTCACCAAAAAATGAAAGATTGGAGCTTAGGGTGAACAGGGCTACTCGCCGTAAGGTCTAGCCGACAATATAGTGTCTCATCGACAAGTGAAATCTCATTGGAGGAGTGTTGGCTTTGGTGTAAGGTTGTTCCTTCGGCAAGATGTTTCAGCAATGGAGGGTGTCTCGGTGAAAGGAAGGTTTCAGTGAGAGGTCATGCTGACTGTTGTGAACAAGTGGTGGTTTTCCCCTAGGGGTAGTCCGAGCTCACCAGGAGTTGAGGCTTTTGCCAAAAGTTCTAGGTGACTAAATGAAGTCTTGCCGAAGGGGAACCAGCTTGGGGAGAAAGATCCAACATCGCCAGGAGGTCTCACTGACCAACAGAGGGTCTCCCCGACATAAAAGACATTGGTGTAGCATCCGGTCGTCAAAATGATGTCTTACCGACTTGGTATGGTCTTAGCGATAGAAAGGGATCTCAACATGACTCATGAAGCCCGTCGTGACCTCTTGGTGATAAATGTTTGTCTTGCCAATACATGAAGGAGGCAGCATCAGCAAAAGAAAGGAGATGGACTCTTAGGGCTCGCTATGACTCTTGTCGACAATAATAAGTTATACCAATAGTTACAAAAAGATATAATCACATCAGGGAGACATGATTAGTGTCTCACCGACATGTGATTCTGACTGAGCAAGCCTTTGATCGTCAAGGGATCTATGTGAAATGTGCCCAGCCAATCAGAGGGAGTTAAGGGAGAGCCATGGTAGTCCGACTAGGAAGAAGAAGATTAATAGAATGAAAAGCAACGTGTATCTGTTCTGAGCTCAGGAGCATTCAAGGCAGCTTAGTCAAAGGGGTTCAAAGGTGGACATGGGGATCATAAATGAATGCGGTAGGTACGAAAGATCTAAAAGCTTCTCCAGGGAATGACTCTTCACCGACATGGACAACAAGGACACGCAGGAATGCAACATTAATTTCAGGAAAAAGATCTAAGGAAAGATCTGTCCTGAGGACTGATATTTTTGCAAGCCCTAGGGGCCGACACACTTTTGATATATAAGGCATTTTTTCCTTTTTGTAAGATAGTTCGGATTATACACTTTGAAGAGTTAGTGATTTTTATCAATCCTTTCTCAACTGATGTATGTTTTTTAACTCAACTGGAATCTGGAATACAACAAAAAGTTTACCTTGGAAGCTAGTGTTCATGTTTGTACTACTCTCATTTTTGTATCTTTCTTTTGATTATGCAAGTCTTTAACTGTGTTTTATAAGTTTGCACTCATACCTTAAAGCTATGAAATTTATCTTTCCTTCCTAAGATGTGTATGTAGATCAAACCTGTTAAGAATGATGCATAAGTCTAAAAGAAGTTGTTTTGAGTATGTGAAACAGTTGCAATTAAGTTTCCCAGTGTATTTTCTTCTTGTTTCATTTCATGATTTCTTATCAATATGGTGTATCACTATAATTTAGTTTCATTTGTATCCATTCCTTCTCCTCTTACCCTTACAGAATTGATAGTTCAGGTGATACCCAAAGGAAGCCGACCTTCTCTAGAGGTTCATTTCAAATTCAGGTGACCCATAGCCTTGAAATGATCCCATGTTTCACTAGAAAGCTCAGTTTCCATCACTATGTGTAGGGTGCATTTCTAGGTGACAACAGGTTTAAGGGCTAATAAAGATCTGAATGTTAATGAGGGTTTTGATGGTTTAATGTACAATTAATTCACCCCCATCTCAATTTTCCTTTGCATCTAATACAAAGATCAAGAATTTGAGATGTCACATGATATTTAAGTATATTGATGTAGGAGGAATCTTAAAATATTAGGCTTGAAGGTGAATGAGGTATTTTTTAAGTATGGATTGGGGAAATGATTAAGTGATAGTTGGTAAGAAAAACTTAAAATATTACAAGGGACAAAGAAGAATCTTGAAGATGTAAGGAAATGAGAGAAGTGATTTTGGGATGTGAAAGTCAAAAACCCATACACGAACAAAGGACATAGAGAGAAATAGGGGCACATGATTCAATGAGAGCATGTTTACAAGAGGAAAATGCAAGAAATTAGGAACTAGAAGGGCATGGGGAAGTTCTTGAAAAAAGAGAAACTCTACAAGGATGAATTGCACAAATACAAAAAAAAGAGTTTTGGGGAAAATGTGAAGATGAGATGGAGAGAAGGAATTGTGAAATTGGGAATAGTGGAAGAAGTCCATGGGAACAAAAAAAATTCACAAGAAGAAAGTAGGATTGTGGAGTTGGGAGAGAAGTCAAAAAATAAAAAGAAGTGTGTAGGTCTTGATAAATCCTATAAGTTGTTACAAAAATGGAGATTTTTTTACAAATGTAGGGTTCACAAGGAAATAAGGAAAAATATGAAAGTATTACAAAATATTACAACTCTATAAAGGATGATGGAAGGACAATGATTCAATTGTGTGGGAAAGTGGAGGGAGCTATTAATGGAGATTTTTTTTCATGTGCAATAAAACTCTACATTTTTGTAAGAGGAAGCAATGTATGGGGATATGGGGAAGTAAGAGAATTTTGACCATGTGTCAAATTCCTTGAGATTTATGCAAGTACAAAAAGGAAGTGTAGTGTCAAAAATTGCACACCCTTGTAATTTCACACTTTTGTTTTGTGTCCACTTTGGTGTCCATTCTCTTAGTGTTTGTGTAGGCTCATTTCAACATTTGCATTATCCTTTCTCCTTCTTAAGGTGCTCAGGCCTCCTTTCTTGTGTTCACCTTTTTGTATCACTTTTATTTTCACATTATGGTTTTTTATTTTCTCATCATTTTTAAGCCTAAATTTTCTAGACACTAGAACTTAGTATGGATGTCCACATGTCACACTAGCTTCCTACAACAATATTATTTGAAAGCCATTTCCTAGGATTTTTCTACTTTTCACCTTCCCAGGTCAATGAAAATGGATGAAATAAATTCTAAATGGATCATCAACCTCTTCCTCTTCCCTTATCTCTTTTTGAATCTAAATTTTCATTTCACAAGCTCTCTCTTTCTCTTGGTTCTCTCAAGATCTCTTATAACTCTCTATAGTGCTCTTTTAACATTATTTAGAGCTCTCTTATTCTCTTGGATTCTTTTAAGCCCTTATATGTAATATTATTCTTGTTTATTTGTCACATTACAAACATTTTTTGTGCCCCAGATCACCTTGATATCATCACATCCATTCTCTCACATTTTGTAAGCTTTCTTATTTCTAGATGCACTTATAATAAGAACGTGCACACAATATTTTATCTATCTATCTATCTTGGTTGTTTGTGAAGGTAGAAATACTAAAGAGGAGGTTTGATTGAGGAAAATACCTAAGAAACCCCCAAAAAAATTTATCTTCTTTGTGTTTGTAGGTATTTTAAGAGGACTCAAGTCCAAGGAGGTTGTTAGATCCAATATCAATTGGATGAATGATTATACTTGGTTGAGTTGCGAAGTTCATGTAATTGAATTCTCTACAATAGTTAGAAAATGAAATTATGCAAAAAGATGAAATCAATAGCTCAGTTGAATGAATAGAAGTGTGTGTAAAATATACATATAAACCTTGCATGTATAGGAAAGGTATAGTGGAGGTAGGATGGTAGGATACAATGATTGACTACCTCTCCATGGATGTAACACTTGTGAGCTTACTTGAAAAGTGTTCAAGAAAGTGGAAATTGTGCATGCACTAGGTGTCTCAAAAAGTGAGGACACATGTCTCAACCACATGAGGTGAGACAAAACTCCAAAAATCCTTAAGTGGAGACTTAAGCAATGTGAATAGGTCTACCTTGAAAGTGAGATTAACTAACTAGTTATGCAATGACCCTATTTACACTAACATATGTTTGCAAGTGCTTTCTTGTTTATTGTCGATTTAAAATATTTTGAATATTATAATTATTAATTTATTTCATTACATTTCATTATACAATATTTTTTGGCGCATTTTTAGTTTTTGGTCATGTGAGCCAATTGAATCACAAAGTTAGGTTATAATGATTTATGGGTGTTTTTATACATGTTCATATAGTCAACAATGTGACACACTAACATCCTCAAAAATGACATCCAATTTTCAACCCTAGGTTCTCCATCATTTGTACTTTTCATTTTTTTAATATTAAACTAACATTTATTTTTCTGTTTTCATAAATTTTCAATAGTTTGTTTCCCTTAAGCATTTTAGTTATCTATTTGTATTTTTTATTTGAAAAATCAATATATTTTTAAATAAATTTAAGACAACTAGTTTATCCCAGTGTGTTGGGTGTTGTTAACTAGATCAAGAAAGATTTCCTTTGTAAAATTTATCTTTTTCATTCACTAAAGGAAGTTGGGTCTTTGTCAAAGAATATAGAGAATAAAGTTTATAGGATAAAGGGGAAAGTCTAGATATCTAATTAGGGTCTCCAGTCTTGTCAATTGAGAAGGGAAGTAGGGATGGAGGAATATGGAGAAGTTGGAGAAGTTGGGTCTTTGTGGGAAAATATAGAGAATAAAGTTTGTAGGATTAAGGGGAAAGTCTAGATATTTGAATAGGGTCTCTAATATTTTATAATGAGAAGGGAAGTAGGGATGGAGGAATATGGAGAACAATGAAATTTTTATAAAGGTGCAAAAATTTGTGGAAATTTTTCAAACCAAAAAAATATAGAAAATATATAGACTCCATAAAATTTGAAATATTTCAACTTTAAGAAATTTAGACACATGAAAATAATGTAAGAAGGGGCACCAAAGTACTTGCATGTATAACTGATGTTAGTTGATGTTAAATTTAGTGATAAGATAAGTACACAGAAAATTAATTCAAAAATCAGACACAATACACAGCAGATACCCTATGAAAACCCTCCTCTTGAGGGAGAAAAACCCAGCCACAATATAATACTTATATATTGAATCTCAATAAGGAAAGTCTCCTTTTACAATAGGCCAATTTGAAGACCGAATATGAGCACTAAATAAGAATGCAACACAATAAACATAGAACAATATTTCGCTGATACAAGATACAACTTCAAGAGATATTGCACCACCTTGAAGAACACTCACTTGACAATAATCAATCTGAATCAATAACTTCACCTTCTGCACTTGGATTGAACTCGCATGCAATATGAATTGAATGAATGAATGATGAGAGGAAAAACCAAATGGGTATATATACAACTGATTTGAAGAGACACACCTCTTCAAATTATCATGTCAGCCTCTAACAAAAGTTGTCACAATTAAATGCAAGAAGTCGACATTGTCTCTTCAAGGAAGTCGGCCATACTAAACAAATCATAAACTTAACAAATGAGGTTGGCCACAAGTGAATTGCATCTCCTTAGGAATACGTGCCTCTTCATTAAATCACCCCATTAACTAAATGCATATTAATCAAAAGACGTGTCTCTATATTGCTTCAAGTCAGCCCATAAGAGAGAGTGTATATAATTCAAATAGTCGTTGAGGCTCCATTTGAATTATCTCATACGTGGGTCTGGAAGATACAACCTGACATTGCAAGAACATCAACACTCCCTCTTAGCTAGGGATGATACTTCCAACTACACAAGACATATCACCTCAACATGATGTCTACCACAATGGCTACAACCAAATGTGAAAAAGAAGAGTATCACCTCATCATGATATTAGATATCACCTCAACACGATATCAACCATAATGGCTACAACCATACTATGGTGTGTACAAGTGTTTATCACTTGCATGATGTCACCTCAACATGACTTTCACCATGGCTCTCCCAAAGGCTGAAACACAAGTACAAAATGTTGTCATGGAGTCACACACATGACATCCACCATGACTCTCTTAGAGGGTGGAAACAAGGGCTTTCACCTCAAATCTCAAAGAGAAATGCATTAACAAGGGCTTGCACCTAAAATTCCTCCATCTCAGAAAAAAATGCATTAACAAGGGATTTCACCTCGAACTTCTCTCACAAAGAAGAGCTCATTAAACAAGGCTCACTAATATTGAGACTCTTTCTCAGTCAAGGTTGGATTCTCCACCATACCAAGCTTATCTCGAAAGTACACAAACTTTATTCTGGAGAGAGGCTTGGTGAGAATGTATGTTGTTTGCTCATCAGTGCTGATATACCTCAATTGTATAGCCTTTCATAGTACCATATCTCTAATATAGTGGTACTTGATCTCAACATGCTTGGTTCTATCATGGAACACAAGATTGACAAAAAGCTTCACGCAACTCTGATCATCACAATGAATGATAGTAGGCTCCATTGATTGTCCAAACAATCCTGCAAGGAGCTTACAAAGCCACACTACTTCTCAAGCTGCCATACAAGCTGCAATATACTTTGCCTTTGTTGTACTCAATGCTTGAGATGACTGCTTCTTGCTACACCAGGATATCATAGCAGAACCCAAACTGAAGCAACAACCAGAGCTTCTCTTCTGATCTATGACACACCCTACCCAATCAAAATCAGTATAACCATGTAACTCCAAGTCTGCATCTAAAGAGTACCTCAACCCATATCCAATTGTGCTACGCAAGTATCTCAGGATATGTTTAGCTGCAACAAGATATATTTGTCTCGGCTCACACATGAATTGGCTAAGTGCACTCATTGCATAACAAATATCAGGTCTAGTGTTAACTAGATACATCAAGGACCCAATTAGCTATATGTACAATGTAGGATCCACTAAGTCTGAACTAGCTACAGCCTCCTTCAATTTATGTAGGTTGGTCTCCATGGGTGTAGACATGGATTTGCAATCCATCATACCAAATCTCTTAAGTATATCAATGGTGTACTTCCCTTGACTTAGAGTCATCTCATCTGATTTCTGCCAAACTTCTAAGCCAATAAATTAATGCATGAGCCCAAGGTCCTTCATCTCAAATTCAGAGGTCAACTCCATCTTACACTCAAGAATCAAGTGATCTTCTCCAGTAAGAATCAAATCATCAACATATAAGAACAAAATTAATTCTTCACCATTGATTACCTTGAAGTAAAGATTTGAGTCAACATCATTCTTTAAGAAACCTAGGCTAGAAAGGTATCGATCAATCCTTTTGTACCATGCACGAGGAGACTTCTTAAGACCATACAAGGCCTTCTTCAACTTGCAAACATGTGAATCCTTCCCATGAACCTCAAATCCATTAGGTTGCTCAATATAAACTTCCTTCTCAATCACACCATTGAGAAAAGTTGTCTTCACGTCCATTTGATGAATCTTCCATCCTCTGGATGCAACAATGGAAATGATGGTTCTGACTGAAGTATAGCGAGCAATAGGAGCAAAAGTTTCTTCATAATCAATTCCCTCTTTCTATGAAAAATCATGGGCCACGAATCTTGCCTTGTACTTCTCAATGCTCCCATCTACAACATGCTTGATTTTGAAGAGCCATTTCGAAGATACCACTGATTTTCCCTCAGGTCTAGGAACAATGTCCCAAACATCATTCTTAAGAATTGACTGATACTCCTCTACCATAGCATCTCTCCAAACCTGATGATTAGATGCTTCCTCAACATAGGTAGGCTCAGATTCAATAATCTGACTCATTAAGGCAACATAATTGGAGAACTTATGTGGCCTTTTACTTTCTCTGAATGTACCTCTAGGAGTTGTAAATCTCTCAGCCTCTTGCATAGTTTGTCTAGCCCAAAGAGGTCTCTTTCTTCTAAGCACAATATCGGTAGGCCCATCAGTAGGTTCCAAGGGCTCAACTGGATCAACATCTTCCTTTGGTTTGGAAGTCTCCCTCTGAATCTCAGGAGTATGATCAACTTCCATATCCTGAGGAGGTTCATCATTATCAATCTCCATATGAGTTCCCCTAGATCTCTTGAATGCAACATCTTCCTCAAATGTGACATCCCTACTGATCTCGATCAACTTTTGTCTAGGAATGTATATTATGTAGGCTTTTGAAGTCTCACTATAGCCCACAAAGATTCCCTTCTTTCCAGAAGGCTCCAACTTAGTTCTCTTCCCTTTTGGAATATGAACATAGACAAGACATCCAAATATCCTCAAATGACTAACCTCAAGCTTCTTCCAAAGTCATATTCTCCAAGATCTTGTGAGGAATTCTATTCTGAACATATACTGCAGTCCTTGAAGCTTCAACCCATAAGAAAGTTTGTAGATCCTAGTCATGAATAATGGCTTTTGCTACTTCCACGATTGTCCTATTCTTTCTTTTTGCAACACCATTTTGTTGAGGATTATAGGGGACACAAAACTCCCTCTTAATCCTTGCATCAATACAAAAAATCCCTAAAGCTGCCAGAGGTGTATTCTCCACCATTATCTGATATGAGGACCTTGATTCTTTTACTAAAAAGATTCTCTACCAAGGCTCTGAACTCCTTAAACCTTCCTAACACTTCCTTAGACTCTTTATTTTTCAAAAACTAAATCCAACTCTTTCTAGAGTGATCATCAATAAAAAGAACATAATACAAGAAACCACTCAAAGAAGGAACAGACATAGGTCCACATAAATCAAAATGAATAAGGTCTAAAACACACTTAGATCTATTTTCTCTACTGTGGAAAGGGGCTTTTGAATTCTTACCCATAGCGAATCCCTTGAAAATCTCTCCATGCTCCTGATTGAACTTGGGAAGTCCCTTGACCATCTTCTCCATGATAGGTAGTACTCGGAAGTGGAGGTGTGCCAATCTTCGATGCCATTGATCACATAGGCTTGAAGAATCATGAACTAGTGCTTGCAAAGGATGCATACATAGCCTATAGAGGCTTTCATGTCTAACACCAATTACTTGAGCTTCCCTGAAATTGGAATTCCCCATCCACACAAGAACTTTTCCTTTGGAGAAGGTAACTTGATATCCTTCATCTTCTAGGGCTGAAATAGAAATAAGATTGCGCTTGATTCCTGGAACATATAGAACATCTCTCAACTGAAGTGTAATGCTAGAATCCAAAGAGTAGAGGTCCCAATTCCTTTTACAGAATAGCCAACATCATCTCCAATAATAACTTGTTCGAAAAACTCTTTCTCCACCAAACTTGATAAGTGCTCCTTGAATCCCATGATGTGTCAAGAAGCACCATTGTCAATCAACCAAATGTTGGTGTCAGTAGGTACATTACTTGATAGAGCTGAATAAAACAAGTATTCGCATGAATCCTTCTATGGAGAAGCATCATCAACATCTGCAATGGTGGCTTGTTGCTTAGGTCAAGTTGGACAATGCTTAGCAAAGTGCCCAAACTTATCAAACCTAAAGCATTGAATCTTGGACATGTCTCTCTTCTTCTTGGAGGGAGGTGCATCATCATTTCCCTTATCTCGATTCCTCTTGAAGAACCCTTTCCTTCCATATTTTCCTTTCTTCTTTGAAGCATGGGAGGCGAGAAAATGAATGTCTTCATTCTTTGAACTTTGACCAATGCCTCTTGCCACCAACCTTGATTCTTCTTGAATGCAATCAAATCTTAGATGATCAAACTTAGGCAATTTTGATCTTGCACTGATTCCCTGAATGTAGGATTCCCAAGACAAAGGTAGACCATTGAGAGTGAGCATAGTCAAGTCTTTTCATCAACTATATGCCCTATTGTCGATAGCTAATCTCTCAAATCTGAAATCCTCATGAAGTATGCAATCATTGATTCTCCTTTTGCCATCTTCACATGATGTAGTTGTTGCTTCAATGCAAGTGTGTGACTGGTATTATTGTTTTCGTACATTTCTTCCAATGTTTTGAACATGTCTCTTGATTTCTTCAACTTAGAGATGATAGGAACAATATGATCTTTAATGGAATCAACCAATATCTTCATTTCCTTAATATATTTCTTCACCCACTACAACTTCTCTTCTTCCTCCTTAGGTTCAGGAACACTAGATTCCAAAAACTCACCCAAGTCATTTTCACACAAGGTAAGCATGATCCTAAATCTCCATGATGTGAAGTTTGATGTTGCCTCGAGTCTATCCTCAATCTTCAAACCATTCACCATCTTGACTAATGTAGAAAATGGATAAATAAATATGAAGGAGAGAATAGAGTATCACTGTTTAGGAACAAATCTGATCATGATCCTCTCAAACCCGCTCTGATACTATTTTAAATTTAGTGATCAGATAAGTGCATAGAAAATTAATTCAAAAATCAAACACAGTACACAATAGATACCCTAGGAAAACCCTCCTCTTGAGGGAGAAAAACCCAGCCATAATATAATATTTATATATTGAATCTCAATAAGGAAAGTCTCCTTTTACAATAGGCCAATCTGAAGGCTGAATATGAGCACTAAATAAGAATGCAACACAACCAACATAGAACAATATTTTGTTGATACAAGATACAAACTCAAGAGATATCACACCACCTTGAAGAACACGCACTTGAAAATAATCAATCTGAATCAATAACTTCGCCTTCTGCACTTGGACTGAACTCACATGTATATAATATGAACTGAATGAATGAATGATGAGAAGATGAACCAAATGGGTATATATACAACTGATTTGAAGAGACACACCTCTTCAAAATATCATGTCGGCCTCTAACAAAAGTCATCACAATTAAATGCAAGAAGTTGACATTGTCTCCTCAAGGAAGTTGGCCATACTAAACAAATCATAAACTTAACAAATGAGGTCGACCACAAGTGAATTGCCTCTCCTTAGGAATACGTGCTTCTTCATTAAATTTCTCCATTAACTAAATGCATATTAATCAAAAGATGTGTCTCTATATTGCTTCAAGTCGGCCCATAAGAGAGAGTGTATATAATTCAAATAGTCATTGAGGCTCCATTTGAATTATCTCATACGTGGGTTTGGAAGATACAGCCTGATGATATAAGAACATCAACAGGTGATGCTAGTTGGTGGAGATGATGAAAAGGGTGGCAAGGGTCTAGGTGGTGCAATTCAAATGGAATTAAAATAGTTTTAATTTCAAAATTTTAAAGTTTGGTGGGAGCTTGTAGGGCTTGTCAATTTGACACTGCTCACTTGGGGGCTAAGCCCCACCAAATTGGCTATTGCTAGTTGGGGGTTGAGTGAGGTTCAATTAGGGATAACAACCTTGCATTGGCTTTGTACTAATAAATAGCATTGTTAATGCATGGGGGGCATGGATGTATGTAGACCCTCATCCCCCAATATTTTTTTTTCTATGCAGGGTTTAAATATTTTTTCTTTTTTAATTTTTCTATCAATTACATAATCGTACGACGTACACCAATAAAGGTGAAGGGGATACTTTTATTAAGGCCATAGAGATCAAAATAGGTCAAGTTTTATGTCACTATTAATCTCTTGAGCCTCCTAGATCCAATGGTGAGGCTTATTTTGTCCCTAGGGGTCATTTGTAAAACTTTCCCCATAAAACTCTCATGGTGAACACTCATAAAAAATGCCCTTTTTGAGTTCTTTTTTAAATTTTAGCTTTTCAAAAATAACCATAAATTTGTAAACTCCATAACTTTAAATGTATAAATCTCAATATACACAACATATTTAAAACCTTGAGATGTCTAAAATCTCTCAAAAATTGTCATGACTTGAACTTTGCATTAGATCTACTCATAAAAGGGTTACAAAAATTAGGGAGATATACTCTCATAATCACAACCATAGCTTTGATACCACTTATTAGGAAAATAACTAGGTTGATAAAATCATATCCTACTTAACCTCATGATAAAAACAAGCATACAAGCTTACAAAATAACCATAATGCAAAGTTCAAAGACATACCACAAGATTACATAAGATATACCTTGGAAAAATCCTCAAGAGGGAAAAACCTATAAACCTCCAAAAATATCTACACTCAATGTATTATTCAATAACAAAAACAATGAAATACACTTATAAAGTCTCCATAAATACTTCTAAGACATCAAAATCCTCCAATGTATCCTCCATGTGTCCAAGCATGTATCAACACTGTTAGACATACATGGCGACTGAGAGGGGGGGTGAATTAGTTGTACATCAAAACCTTCAAACCCTTATTAGTCTTTAAACCCTTATTAAACATCTACATGGATGCAAAAAAATTAAACATCAACACATCAACAACCATACACAATATAACACCAAATTTTACGTGGAAAACCCTAATCAAGGAAAAACCACGATGAGGATTAACTCACATATATATGAATAACAACGTTGATTACAAAAGTTTCACTATCGAAAGGGCTCACTGTCCAAAAGAAAGAAGGGTTCACTACCAAGGGCTCACTTCCTGCATAGAAATAGAATAGAAAGAAACTATTATAGGGAAGTTTTCTACCTCAAGGCAATAGGAGAATCCACCACATCTCTTCACCATCTGCAACCTTCGGCTCACTACCTCCAACAACTTTAGACACACTGAAATGTAGACACCTTCTACTCATTGATTTTGGTAGTCATAGGCATTCATGCTTGTACTTATATCTCAACACTTGATTACATACACATTATTTCAAACCACACAACATATCACACACTTCTCCAACAATTGACCTTGCATATATACCTTCTGCAACCACAAAATCCTTTTCCAAGTCCGCTTCAATAAAATGTATGTATCTCAAGCATGCAACCACCAAATAAGTCAACACCAAACACTTTTGCGGTGGAAATAAGTGAAGGAAGAGCACACCAATGGTTAACCAGGACCTAAATGTACATTGAAACGCTACACCAAGCTTCCACAAACCATGAAGAACATCCACAAGTAATGCTAACACACTAGGTCGACCAAACCAACATTAACGCTACCAAGAAACCACATTCACACTTCACCAAGTCTAGAAACATCCTGCGAAACACATAGCAACATCACACAATATCCTAGAATATTCCAAATCTAACAAAATATTCAAACACACCATTGTAAGCACCTGTAGTTGAGAGTACCAAACTGCCACTAAGACACAACACATGAACCAATATTGCGGAGAAGTTGAACACCAAACCTTCCAAGGAAAGATAGATACAAGAATCATTAGCACATTCCCAAATCTACAAGACAAGAAACCTCAATGTGGAGAAATGAAGGGAAATTCCATTTCTCCCATACATCCTTCTTTACAGTCCAACACACTATCAAACACATCTTCTACTATCACACGACCTAGAACTTGAAAATATGGATATAACACATATGAACACTTTTGAACATCAAATCCAAAACACACAAGCACATATTCAAGCATGAAGAAATGTGAAGCATAATACAAAACACACCCCTATCACCTTGTACACTCTTTATGCAAATTTCCTCATAAGCACTTAGAAACCAAGTAACCATGTTGCATTTGCAACACCTTCTCAACACCACAAACACATTCTCATTATGGCCAGACTATACGTTTACTTAGGTTGACATCAATGACAACACTAATGAAAACATAGTGCAACAATCTCCTCATTTGTCATTGATGGAAACACCTATTGAAAAACCATCAACAACAAAAGCAACTTTGATCTCAAACTCTCAAGCAACTCTCCTCACTTCAACTCTCCACTTCTCTCTCCACTACTCTCTCCTCCTTTCTCTTTAGTTTTTCAAACATCTCTCTCTCCATGTTTTTTAGTCTTCTCTCATGCTTTGACATCAATGGAAAAGGGCAACACCTATACACTTCACTTCTCTCTCACACACTTTTAGGCACAACATATGCTCCCCTTGATTGCACCAACCAAAGACACCACTACCTACTCCCCTTGGGAGATAGCCTTCACTAGTCAAGGAAAAATATTTCATCTTGAATTGCACCCCTAGATAGATGCACCATCTTATGCATCTACTTGAAAGAAGGAGGGGAAATAACCCCTAGCTTGTTCTTGAGATACTCAAATGTATCTTTTGGAAGATATTTTGTGAAAATTTTTGCTATTTGATCATTTGTAGGCAAATACTCCAACTTTACTTCATTCTCAACAACTTTCTTTCTTAGAAAGTGATACCAGATAAAGATATGCTTTGTTCTTGAATGAATTACCGTCTATTTTGAGATGTTCATAACACTTGTATTATCACACAAGATAGAGATAGGGTCATCATACAATACTCTGGTATCTTCCAATATTTGCTATATCCACAACACTTTTTTGTAACAAGATGTTGCAACAATATATTCTACCTCTACAGTAGATAATGATACTAAATATTGCTTCTTACTCAACCAAGAAACTAGTCTATTTCCAAGAAAAAAACACCTCCACCTATACCTCTATCATTTTCACAACCTAGCCAATATGCATTTGTATAAGCACTCAAAGAAAAGTTAGCATCCTTAGAATACCATAGGCCATAGTCCAGAGTTCTCTTCAAGTATCTAAATATCCCTTTGACTGCTACCACATGTGATTCTCTAGGATCTTCTTGAAATCTTTCCACAAGATATACTGCATGCATGATATCTAGTCTAGTT
Source organism: Sequoia sempervirens (assembly GCA_007258455.2). Taxonomy (NCBI): domain Eukaryota; kingdom Viridiplantae; phylum Streptophyta; class Pinopsida; order Cupressales; family Cupressaceae; genus Sequoia; species Sequoia sempervirens. The sequence continues at coordinate 438,258,175 of VDFB02000003.1, forward strand.
GTAATTAGATATAGTAATCCACCAATCATGAATCTATACTTGGTTTGATCTATCTTAGGAGATTCATCAATTTTTCTCAATTTACAACTAGTAATCATGGGAGTACATACTAGTTTAAAGTCCTCCATTCCAAACTTCTTAAACATTTCCTTAACATATTTTGATTGTGTAATGAATATACCTCTTTCTGATTGACTGATTTGTAGCCCAAGGAAGAAATTTATCTCCCCAAACATTAAAACTCATTTTTCATCTCCTTTGCAAGCCTTTTACACATTACCTCATTTCCTCCAAAGATTATGTCATCAACATACACAAGCACAATCAAAATTTGATCTCCCTCAACTTTGAAGTGAAATTTTTTATCTATGACACCATTTTTGAATCCTTGTTGCAATAAGTACTTGTCCAATCTTGCATACCAAGTTCTAAGAGCTTGTTTGAGTCCATACAATTCCTTTTTCAACCTGAAAACCATATCAAGATCTTCTAATAATTAAAAACCTTTTGATTGTTCAATGTATACCTCTTCTTCTAACTCACCATTAAAGAATGCTACTTCACATCCATCTAATATAATTTGAAGTCTTTATGTGATGTAAAATCCAAAAACATCATGTTAGCCTCCATTCTTGATACATGAGAAAATGTCTCTTCAAAATCTATTACTTGGACACTTGTGAGTAGCCTTTACACACCACCCTAGCCTTGTTTCTGATAACTTCTCCATTCTCATTCAACTTGTTCCTGAACACCCATTTAGTTCTTATCACATTATTGTTTGCTAGTCTTGGCACCAGTTCCCATGTCTGATTCTTATGAATTTTCCTCAACTCTTCTTCCATAGCTTTGATCCAATTCTCATCCTTCCATGCTTCAATAACGGTTTTAGGTTCTACTTCATAAATTTTTATTTATTTTTACCTATTCCTCTTCCATAACAACTTTTCTCCTTGTCAACACACCCTTTCTTTTGTCTCCAATTATTTGATCCTTAGAATGATTCCTTTGTACATAATTAGGAGTCTTTAGATTCTTTTCCACAACTTCTTCCTCTTCCACTAGCATCTATTTTTCTTTTTCTTCTTCTCTACAAGGGGGTTGATTAGATTCATATCCTTCTATTTGTATTGAACTTTGATGTTATTCCTCATCCACTTTGACACTTTTTCTCTCAACTATCTTCTTTAACCTTTTATTGTAACACATGTATGCCTTGCTCTTTGTAGAATATCCAAGGAAAATTCCTTCATTTTATCTTACATCAAACTTTCCTAAGTTCTCTTCATCTCTCTTGATATAACATTTGCTTCCAAACACTCTAAAATATTTCATAGTAGGATTTTTTCCATACCATAACTCATAGGGAGTCTTTGAACTGTTCACTCTTGCTTGACCTTTGTTAAGAATGTAGACTATGGTATGGATTCCTTCTCTCCAGTAGACATCTTCTAGATTTTCTTCCTTCAACATGGTTCTTATTGCTTCCTAAACTTACCTATTCTTCCTCTCCACAACTCCATTCTGTTGAGGAGTACTAGGAGCTGATAAATATCTTTTTATCCCATGATCTTCACAAAAACTATTAAAATCATTGGAGGTGAACTCACCACCTATGTCAGACATCAAACACTTGATTTTCAAATCCATCTTATTCTCAATCATAGATTTAATTTCTTTAAAATTATCTAGAGCTTATAATTTTTCTTCGAGAAAAGTCACCCAAGTCATTCCAGAGTAATCATCTATTAACAACATAAAATACCTGTCACCTTGAGAGATTCTTGTTTTGGTAGGTCCACATAGGTTTGTATGCACCAACTCCAAAGGTCCTATAGTAGAGTATTCATTAGATTTTATCCTCTTCTTTCTCTATTTTCCAACCTAACACTCTTTGCAAATTACACTAATAGGATTTGTAATTCTTGGCATGTCTCTCACAACATGAGAAGAGATGGTCTTCACTAGGATATCAAAATTGATATTACACCTCTTCTATGCCATAGCCAAATTTCATTGATTTGAGTCATAAAAAACTTACCACCAACATCTTTGAGCTGATAAACATTCCCTTGTGTCCTTATTCTTGCATCAACCAAAGTTTTAGAGCTTCCTTTTATGATTTCACAACCATCATCCTGAAACACTAGATTATATCTTGTAGTGTTGAAAAATGTACACCTTTACATTTTCACACTATGTTTGCATCCCCTTAATTAATTAGATTTTATTAACCCTTAATTGGCCCAATTATGCATTCAAAAACCTAATTAATTTCATTTTTTGAAAGGGAAACTCACATTTAATCAATATTGGAAAATGTGTGTTCTAGTTTTAGGGCCTAGGACCCATTCGCCCAAGGGTGAATGGGTCCTCTTTAAGTCTTAGGACCCATTTTTTAATATGTTTTTGGCTGAAATTTAATAACTAAATTCAAATTGCAAAGGTCAACTTGTGGTGTCTAATTATCGAGTAATTAAGGAAACACCTATAAATACAAGGTCTTTTTATCAATTCAAACCTAGAAGCAAGAAGCAACATTAAGACAACTTTCACAAGAGCAAATATTATTGTCAAGAGCATTGGAGAGAAAATTTCTCAGTCATCTACAACAACATTCAAGATCCTATCATGATGTTAATATTTATGTGTGTTTGTGCATATTTTTAGAGCTAACATTGTGATGTAGGTTTAAAGTTTTCAAGCATCAAATCAAGTGTCAAATCAAGCATCCAATCAAGCTATTTCATACAAGAACAAGACCTTAGAGTGATGTGTTTGTCTTCAGTCCTTTAAGGGTAGCCATTAAAGGTTTGGTGAGGTGTAACAAGCTTTGTTCATTCATAAATTCCTTCATTTTTTCATTATTTCATTATCAAGGTTTAATTACCAAAACAGGGTTTGACCAAGACAAACCCCTATTCACCAAAAACAAACAATTTTTTCCTTTCTTTATGTTTATAGATTTGTAGGTGAAGAAGGATTAAAAGTTGATCAAAAGTGCAATTTTGCAAAGTTGTCAAAGTTGTCAAGACATGAAAATTCACCTAAAAGTTTTATTTCTAGCTTTCTAACAATCAAACCTAGTCAAATCAAAAGCATAGATCTAGGATTCAAGGACTACAAAAATAATTTTTAGACCCATGTACAAAGACACATTCACCTTTGGGCGAATATGTCTTTCAACAGAGCCTAAATCCCACTTTTGGAGCCAGGTAAACACCATCCTAACCTTCTCAGATCTATTGGTTAATGGTTTTTTAAGTTAGTGTTATCATAATACTTCACATTCCAAGTGTTATATCTCATAGGTTTGATTGTTAAAGCGCTTTTTTCTTTCTCCCAAAGTTGTTCAATCATTTTTGTCATATGGAAGTCAAGGTAGTATAGTGTCCAAAACTTAGGGTTAACTCTCATTAAGGGTTGTAAGTCAATTATAATCATTTTTGGCACTATCCCTCTTCCTAATGAACATGGGAAAGGTGGACACCCCCTTTTTCTTTGACATACTCCCCTCATCACATTCATTCTCCATTTAAGGAAAAGGATTCCTCCCTTTTTCTATGTTTCATTTTGGTGAACCTAACATTGTACATCCTAAATTATGATTTGGAGACATTCAAATCCTATATCTAGGTTTTCATTAGTGTGTTTTATATTAGTGTACTTTTCATTGCATTTAGGGTTTAATTTTGAATGTTGGCATCCTTTAAATTCATAAAAAGATAGAATTTTTGCATTAATTTTGCATGCATCTTGCATTGTAGTTACATCAAGAGTGTCTTTCATTCATTTACATTCAAAATTTAGTTCAAAATTGTATTTCAAAATTTGTCACTTTGTTCACTATTTTTCACTAGTTGCACTTGCATTAGGACACCTAAAATTGTGAATTATGTCAGAATTCACAATCTACAACTTGAAATAGATAATTCAAACATCAAACCAGAAACACAAAATTTAATTTTTTAAACCCCTATACAAAGACCCATTTGCCCTTGGCGAGCTTGTCCTTGTATAATTGCTTTTTCGCATTTTTGGGCATCATATGGTCTCTATTTGCTTCATTTAGTTTTGTTGTCAAATCTAAATTTCAATTTCAGAAAACATAATTTTTTTGACTTTCTTGCATTAATTTCAATTGGTCAAATTAAGTGCATTGTTTGAAATCAAAATTGGCATTAAAAAGACATCATTTTTCAGGTTTTTCCATAACATAACTAGTAAATTATCATGTTTCAAATATGAAAATTGCAAAATATTTTTACATACTTTCATTGTGATTCATACTTTTGGGTGTTTATTACATTTGCATAGTGCCTTTTCTCCATTTTGGGTGCACTTTTGGTTTGGTGAAACTTGTATGAGATTCACAACCTGGTGTCCTATTCCCAATGCTTCAGTGAGACGTAGTTCAAGACTCATGCCATCTCACACTAGTACATCCACCACAGATCTTGATTTTTATAACTCTTTCACTCATAGTATTGACAATAGTCAACCCATTATAGACCATCGCTTTGATACCACATTCCCCATGACTACCTTACCAACAACCAATATAACTAATAATGTTGAAACAATGGTTGCTAATATCCCTCAAGAGAAGCTCAAAAAAATGGATGAAGCCTTAGAAAAACTTCAAAAATTTGTGTGTGGAATACATTGTTGGTACTATGGTTCCTATCATAGCTAACATGAGGAAAATGCTTGATAATGAACAAGGAATAGAAGTTGTCCATAGCCTAGCCAATATCATTGACAATCATGTTCCTACAATGGCTAGTTGTGCTCAAACTTTGGGGTACACTCAAAGTCAAGGTGGAAATAAAATTCCTCCTACAACTATGGCCTCTATTCCTACATACACTCATCCAACTGTTACAACAACAAGACAACTGACTAGCAACATTAATCAAACTTTAGGTATTTCCATTGGGAATCCTTTCAGCTTTGTGAATTCAAACCTCATATCTCCTAACCCATCACCCCTCACAAAATTGCAATTCACTTGTCCTCCCAACACATATACACCTCCACCTTATTCATCTCTATCTCAAAATACAACCAATGATTCCAACCTTAACCAAATTTTTCAAAATGTTTCATCCCTCCAACAAAAAAATTCCACATTAAACCAAAATCAAAATGGTCAACCTTCTCAATACAACAAAAGAAACCTATTATCCTTAGATATATTAAGAGCACAAATGCCACAAGGTATAGAGATTCCTAGATTTGAGAAATATGGTGGTAAAGGAGATCCTAATAACCATGTCTCGACATATACAACCTCATGTAGTGATTTCATCTTCAAAGATAAGCTCTTCCCTAAAATTTTCCCTAGATCTTTAAAAGATACAACCTTGGAATGATTTTTCTCTTTACCGAATAATTCAATTAGTTCATTCAATGATCTTTTTGATGCCTTCCTCAACCATTTCCAAGTGCACATTGGTCCCAAGATGACCTTAGCTGATTTAATGAAGTGTAAAAAAAAGGATGATGAAAAGATCATTGATTTTATAACACAATACCAATTGCTTTACTCACAAATCAATATTAAGATTCTTGATGCCGGTCTTCAAAGAATGTTCATTGAAAATTTATAAAAAAAAATCCAAGACAAGATTGGGATGATGAAATTTCCCTCCCTTACACATTTGTGCACAACTCTCTATGACTATTAGAATTTAATTGGTCATCATGAAGTGAAAACTCCCTCTAACTGCCCTAAGAAATCTGAAATTATGCCTCATAACAATTTCCAACCATTCAAGAAACATAACAAGAGATTTTTACAAATAAATCTTCCTCAAATAACTCAGCATGTTGAGTCTCGGGTGGCTGCCATAAAACCAACAACTCTATATCAATTCAGAGAGCACAATAGACAATTTACCCCATTACCTGATACCCTCCATTCCATCCTGTTGTAACTCTTGGGTAAGAATTTAATTACCTTACCTCCTGTTAGATCCCTTGATCCTACTAATCCTTTACCTCTGAACTATAATGCTAATGCATTTTTCCATTATCATCGACAAAATGGATATGATACAAAACATTGTAAGCATCTTAAACACATCATCCAAGACCTCATTGATTCTAATCACATCTAGATTGGTTGTGTTAATGACCAAGGAAACAAGTCCATTGTCCCACCTAACCAAAATTTGAAAATCTTTACTAATCCAATGCCAAATCACAATATCTCATTCGTTAAAACTAGTGACACCAAGAATGATATGATGAATGTTGACAACATATGAAATACAACTGATGATGCTAAGAGTGATAATGAATATGATACTCTGATTGGATTCATTTAGGTTCAAACATGTAAGGGCCAAACCAAAATGTCTTTTTACATTTCTTTCTCACCAAAATACATAATCAAACATGCACCTGATGGTCCTCTTTACATTGCCAAAAGCATCAATGACAACCCTACTAATGGGATATTAATTGATCCTCTCTGTATAGAGAATGCGATTATCGAGGAATTATTATTTGTGCATGAAATTTATCAAGATTCTTATGAACCATTGAAAGCATGGATTAAAACACATAATGGTTTTGCTTGCCCCACGATAGGTTTGATCACTCTCCCATTAAAAGTTGGATCGAAATAATTGAATGTATCACTCTCCATCATCCCGTCGTTAGACCAATTCCATGTGAAGCTTGGTTATCCATGGCTATGCTCTATGGATGTCATTATGTCGGTAGTGCATAAATGCTTAAAATTTCTATTTGGAAATGACATCTTTACTATGCATCATAGTGGCTTTAATCATTTATCTTCCTATGGGAATTTCTCATTGAATTTATTTTGGCCCAAACCTATGGAATCTATCAAACCTCATGAGGACTTATTTTTCAAATATGATCAAGAGTTCAAGGCAAATCACATAGCATAATTATCCCTTAGCAACATGCCTCAGCCGATGATTGAGCCTCCTATCATTGATGAAGCCATGATTGAACCAAAATCCCTTCCAAGTAACCAAGACAAACTAGATAAGATTCCCCCACCCATTTCTTATGGAAGACCAAGAGATAACCGTATAAATACTATTGTCCCCCACTAAGATCAAATAGGTGTATAAAGCCAAAGAGAAAGTGGTTGAACAACCTTCCATGGTTCCTTTGATTCATCCCTTGCGGGAAGAAAAGATACCAATGACTGATAAACCTGCTCCTACACAATCACAACTTGAAAATTATGCAAGAATAAACTAAAATGCTAGAGAGCATAGGTGTAGACGTTGTGCTATTGCTCATCAATTAGAAGAAAAGAACAAATCAACAACCCAAGATCAAACACCAATTGAGACAAAGCATGATGAATCTCCACCTTTTCCACAATAAAAATATGAAACCTCCATGGACATCATCATTAGGCCTCCTGTTATGATTAACTTGGATATTGATGATGAGATTGCTAAGATTGATGAGGAAGTGCATAATGAGCTAAATTTATTGTTGAAATAAAAGAAAAGGGGTTCATCAAAATGAGATGATTGGATATATGATGCACCTATCTTTCTTATTTCATTAGGAATAAGAGATCCCAAAGGCAAGATTGGATTTCAAGTCTTAGGTGAGTCAACCCTATTGGAGATATTTTATTGTTTTTCCTTATGAAAAGATGGGGTAAATATGCTTGAAATGCACTTTTGGGAGAAAAAACAAAAATACTAAATGAACTCAATTATGCAATGTGAAACTTGAATCATCAACTTTTTTTATGAATAGGTAGTTATCTATATTAATTATAAAGATAATAATACATATTCACAAAAAAAGAGAGTGGGTGGTTAAAAGGAACACCTCGAGAGTCACATGGGCAGAGCCCAAAAGTCAAAGCCACATGGGTCGAGCCCAAAAGGTAATAAACATTACAAACATCAAAATAAAAATGGCCTTATGAGGCCAGAGCAGTGCCATTAGGGGGCGAAGGGTCCCTGTCATCCCATTTTTTTCCCCATACATCAGCAAGGTTTGGAGTGGCATTAGGAGGACCATAACCATCATCATCTTATTTTTATTTATCCTTGCGTCGGGACGATATTGCCAAGTCAAAATGCAGGAGCCATTTCATAGTATCCAACCAACCAGAGCTGCTACCAAGAGTAGTATTAGTGGGCCACCTAAAAGATCCACCGTCACTTCACGCCACCCCTCTAGAGGGCCACCACAAGTTAGCTCACAGAGGAGGAGAACGTGACCATCGAGGAGGGTAGGAGCCACGACAGGGAGGAGCTTGAGAATGGGGGCAAGAAAAGCCACTCTGTTGTCAGCCCCATGGGAGCGACCGACCGTGGGAAGAGATAGGCAAAGAGAGAACCTAAGCCACAATGCAAAGGACATTGCCCTAGTGGTCCAAAAGCACCTAGAGGTGAGAGACCTTGAGTGCAAATTTGTTAGCTTGAACTTGTATCTGCAAAAGAACATTACAACAAATAATTGCTTCAGAGTATAGAGATACATATTTATCAATTTGTCATGAGCAAAAATGCAAGCATTGCTATCCTTCCAAATATTGAAGAGGATTTCCACCTTGAAAGTGTGCCAAAGTTGGGCATATTTAGTGGGAAGCCTGAGTGAATCACCCAATAGAACCATATGCCAAGAAAATGGTTCTAGCATGAACAATCAAAAGAAGTCATGAATCTAATTCCAAAACTACCAAGCTCTGGTACAAAACCAGAAAAGATGCGTAAACGACTCAAATTGGCCATAGAATGGGAAACGAGGGTCTTGGACCCCCAAGTGGACAAGCCAAGACCCCATAGCTAAGCCTTGGAAAAGAATACACCAAGCAAAGTGGGCGAGCTTAGGCTCAACACTTGCAAACCAAGTGGTAGAGAATATTTTACGCCAAACAGACACCAAAGATTGGAGATGCCACCGCTAGTTCAAATTGTCAATCATAGGAAAATGAGGTGAAAGCCACAAATAACCAAGCCTAGGCTTGTAATTTCTAAAACGGGTGTTTAGGTACCACTTCCATTCCTTTCACCAGGGTTTGGTGCCACAAATACCCACCTTATGAAGCATATCAATTGGAATAGCATTCACTAGACCATCATAAGTATCATAGTCCTAGTTTTGAAGCTTGTAATGCACACAAAAATCCTCCCATGACATGATACACATCGTGGGTTTGTGAAACACGTGTTGCAAGATTTGGATACCTTTCTTGTGAAATCTTAAGGCCTTAATCCAAGGTGATTTGGCCAAAGGCTGACCATTACTGGAAAAAAGAGGTGACCACCACATGTTCTGCTGATTGAGTGAAATCCCATCACGAAAACTAGAACTAGCCCAATAGAGCTAGGGCTTAATAGCCTCCTAGGCTCTCCAAATACTCTTGGCAACAAAAGTTTCCACAATTTGGATTGGTTCCCTCGTAACTAGAAGGGTTTGAAAGCCAATCCCCTTCCAGATAGGTTTGTGAGTAGGAAAGTCAGACTGAATACAATGCCTGAGGAGAATTTTCCAAGCCTCATTGCCAATAAGTGCTCTAATTATCCATTTAACACACAAAGCAATCCCTTCTCATTAAGTAGAAAACAGGCTAAGCCCTCCAGAGTCTTTGGGAAAGCAACAAAACTCCCAAGAAATATGGTGAAACCCTTTGTGAGTCTTAGAAGAGGCCCAAAGAAAGTCGCGCAATAACTTGTCAAGCTTAGAATAAGAAGCCTTTGAAGGGGCCCAACACGAGGAATAGTAAATGTATGTAGTGGCTAACACCTTAGAACAAATCTGGAATTTACCAGCCAAAGAGAGAGGCTTGGTAATCCAATAAGCCAGCTTCTACTCAATTCGAGACAACACTACTTGCCAAAGATCTACAGGAGAAGCCTAGAAGGTAAAAGGAATGCCCATAAATTGAAAGATTTCACCCAGACCAATCCATTTCCAACCATAATGTTGAATCCATTGAGGACTGGGCATAATAGATTGTCTATAACATAAAGTTTTATGCCATTGAATTGCAGAGACGAAGGTAAGGTAAAAAGTCTCAAGGAAGTCCAAAGAAACTTGAACATTGTTTTCCTATTCCAAAAGAGTGAGAAAAGAGTCATCAACGAAGTGGCCATTGACCATTTGGGCTGGTGAATTAGGTAATGAAATGCCACAAACCTATTGTTGGGATATGACATTGGCTAGGAAGTAACCAAACCCTTTAGCAACAAGCACATAAAGTGAGGGGGCAAGTAGACAACCCTGGAAGATGGAACATAACAAGCTGAAGGAAGGGGACTGATGATTGTTAATGGTGATGCAAGTAGAGGTGTCGAAAAAAAGCATTTACACAACCTGAATAAAATTAGGGCCAGACCCTGAAGCAGGTAGCATGAGGAGAATAAAAGGCCATTTAATGTGGTAATATGCTTTAGCAAAGTCTATTTTAATGAAAATGGCTTTTTGATTAGAGTGCCTAGCCCATTCCATTCCTTCCGAAACTGCAATACTATTATCTAGAATAAATCTGGATTTAATGAAACTAGTTTGCTCCAGACGCATAATCTAAGGAAAAAAATTGTGGATTTTCAAGGCAAGGGCTTTGGAAATGATTTTTAAGAAACATTGAGGAGCATGATGAGCCACTAGTTGTAGATATCCTCAGAATTTCCAGACTTAGGTATGAATTTAATATTCCCTTTGTTAATCAAATTTCCTAATGTTTTGGAATGAAAAGCTTCAAGATAAACTTTATGTAAATCATGCTCAACATAGTCCTAAAGGGCTTTGTAAAATTCACACGGGAAGCCATCAATTCTCGAGGCTTTGTCATTTACCATAGAGTGGATAGCTTCCTTAAGGTCCTCAATTGTGAGCATTTTCTCATAGAAATTTTTTTGGACTGAAGATAGCCTATTTGACACAACAACAAGATAATCCTGGAGAGCTTGTTGATGCTCCAGTGTGGAATCCTAAGTAGTAGACACCTATTCATAATGCCTAACAAAGGCTTGAATAATTTTAGGTAGCTTAGAGAGCACCTTGTTGCCATCTTTGATCTTTTTGATGCCAGGAGAAGAGTGCCTGGCATGAAGGGACGTAAAAAATTCTTTGGAGGCACGATCTCCCATTTTAAGCCAGTGCAACCTAGCCTTTATTTTTGCCCCTCTGGCAGCATAATTATCAACAATTTGTTTTTTGTGCCTTAACTTTGCCACTTTGACTTGCAAGGAAGGGGAAAAAGGGCTAGCCTCCAAAGACTCAATGAGAGCAGAGGTCAAACGTGGTCGCCTCATAGGACCTGTGGTGAAAGATGGCCAACCGACACCCATAAATACAGAGAAACCTCACCATGCAAGTGATGGCATCATTCCACCAAGTAATCCAACCTATATTATGAGGTGGCCTGCACTCCAAATTCCAGATTATACGAATGTGGGCCAGTGTGGGTTAATGATGCAACAAAGATGTATTCAAAAAGAATTGGGTCTTGCTGGCACGAGGTTGTCTTAACCCCTATTCAATGTGAAATGAGATGGGGAAATGGTCTGACAATGTCACATCCACTAATGGCTTAATCGGAAGTGAAGAGCTGGGAAAAGAGAAAAAAAATTGAGACGAGATCATGGCACGATCAAGGCGTTTAAATATCCTGTCAGAGCTAGCTTGGTAGTTGCACCAAGTGTGTCAAAGAGAATGAGAATGGTGGTGGCCAACATTGGGATCAAAGAGCCCCAATTTATTATGCATGCAGTACCAAGCTTCTCATTCGCTAGTTGCCCATCTAAATGATAGAGTACCATCCTCATATGTCATCTCAACCATATTGAAATCCCCACACAATAGCTAGGTAGCAACTGGCAGTGAATCAACAATCCAATGCCAAAGAAGAGATCTTTCAATAGCATCATTCGAGGCATAAACATTAATAATCCCAAAATAATGATTATTAATGTTTAGAAGAATCTAGGCAACCTGATGTGTGGGGTAAGACCCATGATCAACCACACAAGCATGCCACTGTGGGGACAAAATGTTGATTGCTCTGCCACGTCCAACCTCATGTTTAGTACAAGACATTTTACTGGCTGGCCAAATAAAACAACAAGCCAAAGCAAGCCAAAGCAAGCAAAAAACCAACAACTTTCACTTCCTGGAGACAAAGCACTTCAACACCAGTATGCTTTTGCAGAGTATCCCTAACGAAATACTTTCTAAAGAGGCCTTTCAGACCTCAAACATTCTAAGAGAGGAAATTCATGGATGAAACTCTTGGAGACAAAGCACTTCAACACTAGTATACTTCTACAGAGTATCCCTAATAAAATACTTCCTAGAGAGGTCTATCGGACCTCAAACATTCTAAGAGAGGAAATTCATGGATGAAACTCCTCCATATCATTGGATTATGACTCCTCATCCAAAGTAGAGAAGCGATTATATAAAAATTCTGGAAGAACTGAACCAATTTGAATGGTTGGAGATGAAAGTCTCCATTTCTCTTGAACAAATTCCCCTTCTTCCAGAGGCTGAGAAGGGATTTGAGACCTATTGTGAGCTCCCAACATGGGAGGAGATTTAGTCAACTATGCTATCATGACGGTAGCAGGCTGGGGCATAGCCTTGGGACGTGGCCACGTAGAAGTATTAGTAGAGCCAACTTGGGCTTCTTCCCCCTTCAACGAAGGGTTTGAAATCTCTTTTGCTAGCTCGGGGACTTTGGAAACCATCCTAGAGCCATTGGACTTATTCTTATGATTCATAACCATTGTCCATTTCTCCTCTAGTTTGGTAGCAAAACTATCCACTTGATGGGGCTTTTTAGTATCCTGTGAGAATGGAGTGAGAGGAACTTCCAAAGGGGAATCCTTAATCTTGTGGTTTGCAAATTGACACCTATAACATGTATTCAACATATTAAAATAGGTGACATTTTGGGTATGCCAAAGAGCGCCAATTTGAATGTCAATGGACTCTTTCAAATCCTATGAAAGGTCCATTTCAACACAAACCCACTTTTGGGGTTGAGCTTGAAAGAACCTATTTGGTTCAACACAAATAACCCTCCCCAAAGAGGACACAATATGTTGCAAAAAAAGGCACACAAGGTAAAGGAAAACCAGGAAACTCAATCTAGACCAGAACCCTTAACTTGGTGTCATCTAAGACAACAAAATCCCAGGTCCATGACTAGAAGACCAACAAAGATGACCTGACATTCCAAGGACCATGGTTCAAGATTGCCTAAACATGACTAACCTTTGAAAAGTGAAAAAGAAAAAAACCTTTGGTCAAATTTTGGACCATATCAAGGCAAACCCCATGAGGGATGTAGGCCTTATGGACCCATTATTTAAGCACACTTTCAGGGGGAGTCCTCCCAACAAAATAACCAACAAGAGTATGTTGCTCAAGCCATTGACATGCATAATCAAAATTTGGAAAGGGTAAAACCACATCAGTAGGGGAGTCAAAAGACTTACCTTGTGAAACACTTTCAGAACAAATTTTTAGGGTCACTTGTTCAGAGGGGGAGCCATTGAGCAGAGCCATCGAACTGCTAACACCAACAAGAACTACTAGGTTAGAGCCAGTTGAAGGCATAATAAAACCAAGAAAACTATAGTAAATACTTACGTACACACAATAAATGAGAAAATCTTGCACCTATGGCATGGTATGATGCAAGAGGGGCCAAGGATGACCACAAACACAAGAAACCCTAGTAGAGCTCATTCCCAAGTCTCCACCCATCCTCAATTGTAATTGAATAATCAATTTAAAGCATAACACAATAAAAAACAATAGACTTCTAACATATTCGAGAAGGGTAAGTTGATGTGTACCAATCACCAAAAGTTGTTGTTGAGTGTCCTCCTAGGACAGATTCACCTTAGGGCGAATGTGTCCTGCTACAAGGGTCCAAAATTTGATTTCATAGTCCTTTGTTCTTGGATCTACACTCCTAATTTGTTCAGATCTCATTGTCAAAAAGTCAAAAATAAATCTTGCAAGTAAGATTCTATGTCTTGACAACTTTGAAAACTTTACAAAATTGCACTTTTGATGAATATTCAATCCTTCTTCACTTGTAAATTTACAAACACACAAATAAGAGAAAAATGTTTGTTTTTGGTGAATGGGGTTTTGCCTTGGTCAAACTCTATTTTGGTAATTAAACCTTGAAATAAAATAACAATGAAAAGAAGGAATGATGAATGAACGCTAGCTTGTTGCAACTCACCAAACCCTTTAATGGTTTCCCTTGGAGGACTAAAGTCTAACACATCTCTCCAAGGATTGGATCTTGCATGAAATGGCTTGATTGGATGCTTGATTTGACATTTGATTTGATACTTGAATGCTTGAAACCTACACCACAATGTTAGCTCCAAAAACATGCATGAATGCAAATAACTTTGACATGATGATCTTGATCTTGATTGTTGATGTAGAAGACTGATAATTCTTCTCTTGAATGCTCTTGACAATAATATTTGCTATAGGAATTCTCTCATAAAAATTCTAGATTGCTTAGGATTATAATTTGATAAGAAGACCTTGTATTTATAGGTAATTTTTTAATTTCCCAACAATTAAACATCAAAGCCAACAATTGCAATTTGATTTGAATCATGAAAATACCACCAAAAACATATTAAAAATGGGGTCCTAAATTTAAGGAGGACCCATTCGCCCTTGGCCGAATGGGTCTTAGGCCCTTAACCAATGAATTTTTTTTTTCAAGATGTGTAATTTGATGTTTGCAATTGTTTAATACAAGTCTCCATTTCAAAAAATGAGATTAATTAGACTTTTAAATGCATAATTGGGTCAATTATAGGCTTAATTAAGTCCAACTAATTAAGGGGATGCAAACATAGTGTGAAAATGTAGAGGTGTACATTTTTTGACACTACAATTATTTTCCTGTTCCATGAGCTTAGATGATAACAACTATGATGATCCTCCTATAAAGAGTGACTCACCACATGTTGAACTTGGTGATGCTCCTAGTACGACACTTGTCATTATCCCTTTCGCTAGTTGTCCACCTTCTGCCTATGACAAACAAGATTAGGATGCAGATGACCTACTATAGGTTGGCTCACATGTGCCATACTAGTATTTTCTTTGTTTTTTTTTCATGTTCTTTATGATTGCATGTGCATAATGTGATCCCCTATATTGTGTTGCTTGGCATGTCTTTATATGTTTGTGAGCCTATTTTGGATGACCCTTGTCACTTTGTTGGTGCAACGATACGAAGGAAGTGAATCTATCCTAACATTCTTCTATTTGTATCTTCATTCTTCTATCTGTCATAACCATTATCTTTTCATTTGTCTTGTGTTTTCCTCTTGGGGATGATGCAAGGCGTTGAGACATTCAGGTCTCTTCCATGTTAACCCAATTTTTTTTCTTTTTTTCCACTCTCTTTGTGTCATTCTTCATTTGTGCTCATTGTTACATGAGTTATTTGGGGAATGATGATGATTCCAAGCTTGATTTTATCACTATAACAAAGACATGCACTAACTCCAAATTCGTGGATCCCTTATGTGTTATCTTAGGATTGCATGTGGGGGGCAACCTCCTTTCATGGCATAGCTCTATTTGGAAACATATGTTTGGCATAGGTCTTTCCAAATAAGCTCTCATGTATTGGCATTTATAATTTTTCTACTTTAAAGAAATTTCTCACATGGTGTTTAACAATTTCTTTAAAGTGGGGGCATACGTGTCCCCACTCATTGTTTGCATATTCCCTTGAAAGTGTGGTCTTCTTAATTCATGTGATGTGTCTTCTTGGTGGTGACATTGGGTTTGGTTTCCTTCAAGAGAATGACCTTTCTTGGCATATGACATTCCTCTTAGTGGTAATGGTATGGCTTGCATTCTATAACGTGTGAATCCTTTATTCCTCGACTATTCCTCTTTTGGTGACATTAAGCACGATGTTCCCTAAAGTGAGACCTTTCATGAATTAAGAAAAACCTCTTTGACTAACCTAACCTATTGCATTTAAATTTTTTTCATGGCCACCAAGCATAACACAACTTTCTTGCTAGTGGTGCCTTTTTGTTTTTCATAAGTGTCTAGCATAACTTAGCTTGCTAGCCTTGTGGAATCTTTGACCATTTTTGTAGTGCCTTATCAAAGTTATTAGGAGGTATAAATTTTGGTATGGTTGAGGTATGGGAGCCTGTAGACTTAGCATGACTTTCCCATCACCACCATTTTGTGGGTACATTCCGACCTAGTGTGTGTTTCTCACTTTCTTGGGGCTCACCTAGTGGACACTAGATTCCACTAGTCCTTGTGAGTATATTTTGTTTGCATAGTGGACAACGGGGTTTCACTTGTGAACACATTTTATGGACAACAAAACAACCCCAACTAGTCCATCCTTCCTTTTCTTTCTTTTGGTATTAATTTTGACATTGTATGATTGTGCATCTTGTGTTATTGTTGCAAGCATGTGTCTCTTTGTGCCTTTGTTGGTTTTCCATGAGATCTTAGATCCTTGGGGCTTGATCACCCTCCTTGACCTTTGTCATCTTATCTTTTCAACACTTGTACAAGTAGACCTCTCTTGACTTATTTTCCTACTTTAGTGTGAGTTTGAGTGCAAGTTCATACTCTCACTAAAGTGGGGGCTAAATGTAGTGTTGAAAAATGTACACCTTTACATTTTCACACTATATTTCTATCCCCTTAATTAATTGGACTTAATTAAGCCTTAATTGGCCCAATTATGCATTCACAAGCCTAATTAATTTTGTTTTCTGAAAGGGAAACCCACATTTAATTAATGCATACACTTAATTGCACATCTTGGAAAATGTGTGTCAGTGAATGGGTCCTCCTTAAGTCTCGAGACCCATTTTTAATATGTTTTTGGTGGCATTTTAATGATCTAAATTCAAATTGCAAAGGTCGGCTGTGGTGTTTAATCGTCGAGTAATTAAGGAAATACTTGTAAATATAAGGTCTTTTTATCAATTCAAACCTAGAAGCAAGGAGAAACATTAAGGAAACTTTCACAAGAGCAAATATTATTGTCAAGAGCATTGGAGAGAAAATTTATCAGTCATCTACAACAACATTCAAGATCCTATCATGATGTCAATATTTATGTGTGTTCATGCATGTTTTTGGAAAAAACATTGTGATGTAGGTTTCAAGTTTTCAAGCATCAAATCAAGTGTCAAATCAAGCATCCAATCAAGCCATTTCATGCAAGATCAAGACCTTAGAGTGATGTGCTTGTCTTCAATCCTCTAAGGGCATCCATTAAAGGGTTGGTGAGGTGTAACAAGCTTTTTTAATTCATCAATTCCTTCATTTTGTCATTATTTCATCATCAAGGTTTAATTACCACAACAGGGTTTGACAAAGGCAAACCCCTATTCACCAAAAATAAATAAATTTTCCCTTTCTTTGTGTTTGTAGATTTGCAGGTGAAGAAGGATTGAAAGTTGATCAAAAGTGCAATTTTTCAAAGTGTCATAAAATTTGTCAATACACAAAAACTCACCTATAGGTTTTATTTTTGGATTTTCGATAGTCAAACTTGGTGGAATCAGAAGCATAGATACAAGATCCAAGGATTGCAAAAAATAATTTTCAGACCCCTGTACAAATACCCATTTTCCCCTGGGTGAATATATCCTTCAGTAGAGCCCAAAACCCACTTTTAGAGCCAAGTAAACACCATCCTAACCTTCTCAAATCCGCTAGTTAATGATTGTTTATGCTAGTGTTATCATAATACTTCACATTCCAAGTGTTAGATCTCATAAGTTTGATTGTTAAAGCACTTTTATCTTTCTCCCGAAATTGTTGTTCATTCATTTCTATCATAAGGAAGTCAAGGCAACATAGTGTCCAAATCTTAGGGTTGACTCTCCTTAAGGATTGTAAGTCAATTGCAATAATTTTTGGTGCTATCCCTCTTCCTAATGAACATGGGAAAGGTGGATTTGTGATTAGGTGGACACCCCATTTTGCTTTGACATACTCCCCTCATCACATTCATTCTCCATTTAAGGAAAAGGATTTCCCCTTTTTTCAATGTTTTAGTATCCTCTACTACACATTGTCCTACAGTAAGAAAAATATGCCAAAGACCCTTGACATCAAGAACATCATTTGTCTTATGTTTGCCATCAAAACTAATTGAACATTTTCCATAGATCTTAGTAGATGTGTCATCACCAAACTTAACAAAACCACCATCATATTTCTCAAGTTTAACAAACTTACTCTTATCACTTGTCATATGATTCGAGCATTTGTTGTTAATTATCTAGCAGTTTCTCTCCTCTCACATGAAAGGTAGTCAACATAGTTCCTTCAATACTGTGACCTATTTTCAGAGCAGTTTCCTTCACACATCTTTCAAGAGTAGTAGAATTAGTTCCAACATTCAAAACCATGAATAAGCATTCATCACTTCCATCATCCAGATAGTTTGATTCCTCATCATCAGATATACCATTGTCTTCTTTAACATAATCACTCTTCTTAAAAGATTTACTTTTATTATGTTTATGCTTGTCATTTGAAACTTTTCTTGGACATTTTGAAGCATAATGACCTATCTTTCCACAATTGAAACATTTGAAAGGTAACTTACCTCTATATTTTCTAGTGCCTTTTTAAAATCTCCTTACAAAATTTTCTTCCACCTCATTAAAATCATTTAGATCAAATTCATCATTCCTCTCTTTCTTGCTGACTTTAAAAGTAGTTTCTTTCCTTGAAACATCTTGGTCAAACTCTCTTAATTCAAAAGTAGTTAAAGCACCAAAATTTGATCCAAATTTTGAGCTTCCTCAATAGCAGAAACCTGGGCACTATAAGATTTAGGAAGAGTTCTCAATACCTTTTTCACAACTTCACTTTCCTCCAGTTTTCCACCAAGATTAGTGATGGCATTGACAATTTCATTCACCCTCAACATGTAGCCTACAATATCTTCATCATATGATATCCTTAGGGTTTCAAATTTGGCTTCAAAATCTATATCTTTGCTTGCTTGACCTTAGCATCTCCTTCATAAATGATCTTCAACTTCTCCTATACCTCTTTAGCAGTTTTGTAGCTTATCACCTTCACAAGTTCTAAATTAGAAAGCCCACTCAAAATAGCAATCCTTGCTTTTTCATTATTCTCATAATCCTTGATATCATCTTCTCTTGTCAGAGTAGTAGCAGGTACAGTATATCCATCTTCAACTAACTTCCATACACCAAACCCTAATGAGACAAGAAAGGTTTCCATCCTTGCTTTCTAGAAGGCATAATTTGTTCCATCGAACATAGGAGCTTTGATACCATTCCTATGCGCCATTCACATCTACCTTAAGTTGTTAAACTTCTTCCAAGGAACTTTGCTCTAATACCAATTGTTAGACACACATGACAATTGATAGGGGTGAATTAGTTGTACATTAAAACCTTCAAACCCTTATTAAACATCCACATGAATGTAAACAAATGAAACATCAACACATCAACAACCATAGACGATAGAACACCATATTTTATGTGGAAAACCCTAATCAGAGAAAAACCATAATGATGATTAACTCACATATATATGAATAGCAACATTGATTAGAAAAGGCTCACTTCCGAAAGGGCTCACTGCCCAAAGGACTCATTTTCCAAAAGAAAGAAGGGCTCACTACCCAGATAGAAAGAGAATAGAAAGAAATTGTTATAGGGAGGTTCACTACCTCAGAGTAACATGATAATCCACTACCACAACTCTTCACCATCCACAACCTTCATCTCACTACCTCCAAAACTTCATGCACATTGAAATGTAGACACCTTCTGCTCACTGCTTCCGGTAGTCATAGGCATTCATGTTCATACTTAGATCTCAATACTTGATCACATACACCTCATTTCACACCACACAACACATCACACACTTCTCCAACAATTGACCTTGTATATATACCTTTCGTAACCACAAAAACCTTTTTTAAGTCAGCTTCAAAGAAAAGTATGCACAAATGTGTAACCACCAAATAGGTTAGCACCAAACACTTCCATGATGGAAAGAAGGGAAGGTGAACCACACCAAGGGTTAACCAAGACTCAAATCTACATTGACACGTTGCACCAAGCTTCTACAAACCATGAAGCACATTCACAAGTAACACTAACACACTAGGTTAGCCAAACCAACATTATGCTACCAAGAAACCACATTCACACTTGACTAGGTTTGGAAAAATCCCGCGGACCACATAGCAACATTACACAACATCTTGGAATATTCCAACACCAATAGAATATTCAAACACATTGTCACAAACCCTTGTAGCTGAGAACATTATCATCTTGTATAACTAGTAAAACTGCCAGTAAGACATAACACATGAACCAAGCTTGCGTTGCAGTTGCACACGAAACCTTCCAAGGGAAGATAGACACAAGCATCATTAACACATTCCCAAATCTGCAAGACAAGAAACTTTAATACAAATAAATGTGGAGCAACTCCATTTCTCCCATACATCCTTCTTCACAATCCAACACATTGTCAAACACACCTACTCTCACATGATCCAAAACTTGAAACTATGGATATAACACTTTTGAACACTTCTAAACATCACATCCAAACCACACAAGCACATCTTCAAGCATGAAGAAATGCAGAGCACAATACATAACACACCCCTATCACCTTGTACACTCTTTATGCAAATTTTCTCAAAAACACTTGGAAACCAAGTGACCATGTTGCATTTGCAACACCTACTCAACACCACAAACACCTCATCATAACCACACTAGAGGTTGACATAGGTTGACATCAATGACAACACACTGCAACAAACACATCCCATGCCATGCTTTACATATCCACACAACAAGATAGCTCAATACAAATGACATCCCACTCAAACTAGCCAACCTTGACCACTAAATATGTGCTCACTTTTATAAAATCAAGCTCACACAAAACAACCAAGTTGTAAGGTAAAACAATGTGCCTCAAAACCATGTACACACAATCATTGACTTCAACATTTACTTTATTGGTAGTAGGGCTCTCAATATTATCCATATTTCCCATGTGCAACCCACATACAAAATATTTAACCAATCTTACATACACCTTTACAAGTGGACTTAAATAAATATTTAATGTGGTTAAATACAACACTAAAGATGCAACACAGATAACTATTTATTTTACATAGTTAAAACAGTTCTTTCTTGTGCAAGGTGTATAATACCTTTTTCCTAACATAGGTGACCTACCTATATAATGATGCAAAATTTATTTATTTTGATATTTTAAAAACTATTGTGTGTTCTAATTGCTGTCCTCTTAATATGCGATCTCTTTATATCAAATTAAGTGTACATCAAATTTCTTCAAATACCATGACATAACAACAAAAATATGTGCTAGGTCAATTCGTAATATTTAATATAAGGGGATGAGGAAGTTGAAATCTTGAAAGTTAGAGATTCTTACTATGCTTCTCACGATTGATTTGGATGAACATCTACCCACTTAAAATAATTTGTAAAATAAAGTGACAATCTCAAGCTAAAAAAATGATATATAAAAACTAATGCAACAAAAATAAATTATAATGAATAAAAATCAAGTTGTAAGCCAAACTTTTTTTTTTTTTTTTAGACTGCAGGAATCGGGTAGCACGACCCCCTATGAACTGCAGGTGCGCCTGGTAAACTTTTTAACGTGACCGGCGGCGCTGGCGCGACACGCCCTCCGGTACCACGGGACGGGGGAGACTAGAACTCGTGAGCAGCAGAGCCGCAACGGAATTACTTAGCCAACCGAGCTAGGGCCCCCGCCCGTAAGCCAAACTTATTATAGAAACATACTTTTTATTAATATATTATTACATTAAAACATTTTTATCAAAAAAATTAAAAATAAATACAACACTAAATAAAAATAAACAAATAATATACACAAGGATCCAAATAAAAAATATAAATACACTATTTTTGCCATTAACATATAAGTGTGCCATATCGCGCTTAAGATTGAAAATAATCATAAGATACGGACTACTGGACCGTTGGGGACCGTTGAGCTGAGTGGCGGGTACACACCTGTTATATAAAAAAAACATAAAAATGAAAATAATCATACAAATATATTTTGCTAGTTTCATTCCTTTGGATTATTGTGGATAAACTCCCTAAGACCCTTACATGTACGATGGTTTACCCATCTGTCATCAAATATTGAATCTAGCTCTGAGATGCTCTTCAACCTGCTATTGCTAATATCAGGTTTACACACCTGTTATTGTTAATATCTGGCATTGCTACCTATTGAATCTTCAACCTGCTACCTAATGTATTCTTGCCTCGTTGCAGTGCTAGTTATTTCCTCCTCTGTATGAGTATTAACAATAGTATCTCCTTGTGCATTAGTTGGCGTGTAAAGTTAGTTAGAGCAGTTTTGGACAGCCCATACTTTTTTTTTTTTGTTGCTGCGTTGTAACTGTAGCTAAACCCACATGGTCCAACTTTAATGGGGGGTTCGCCTTCCAAATTGACTCTTCCAAATTGACTTTTGGTCCTTTTCGAACAGTCTCTCTTGGTCTTATTTCTGTCTGCATTAACACTAATATTATATATTGCATTGGAAAATCCTCAAAGCAAGGGCGTGCTCATGATGGTTGCCAAAGATGTTGATGGATTTTAGTAAAAACTACCACACAACTATTGTTCTAGTTTGTTTGTCTGCACACGACCTCCTGTTGTTGTTTCTCCTATTTTATTATACAAAATATCAATACATTGACATTTATAGAAGAAAACCCTTATTCTGATTTAACAGCCATTACCAATGCTAATGAATGAAGCTTCTTCTTGTATTGTTTATAAAACATGAGCAATATTAATGCCATGGTTTTCTCAAACTTGACTTTGGAATACATTTTTCCAACCAAGCAAAAGGATTCTAGGTCTCTGGCCTTGTTGCCCTGTTGTTCCCATGCCAAGTATTTTTCATCGTCTTCTTTGATGGGCAGATGGCAGCCAAGAAAAAAAAGTTCTGGATCTGTTGCTTGGGCTGTTAATAAACTCAGGGTAGCGGATTCCTCCATTGTGGAGAATGTACAGCAGCATCTCCATGCCAATGTTGAGATTCGTGTCAACTGTTACCAGGTGCGTGGAAATGATTTATATATCTTTCTAACGGTTGAATATGGCGAACTAATTCGTTTTTGGGTCTGCCCTTTTTATTTTATGAAAATATCTTTGTGTATCTAAGGATGAATATGGTAACCCAATTGATTTTCGAGTTTGCCCATATTTTTAAAAGAAATATTTTTCTGTTTTTCTAACAATGAATTTGGTAACCCGATTAATTCTCTAGCCAAGTCATTTCATTCTGGAGCCTTTGCCCTATTATTTACTTTTCTTGAGGGTTGATAGCAGATTTTAGGATTGCCGGATGGGTGTTCCAAAGATCAAGTGGTGAAAGTGGCCATGGAGTTGAAGAGTGCAGAGATTGACGAAGGATACAGTTCCTCTATTATGACATATCGCCAGGTACTCTGGTACTGAAAAACTCAAGTTATTGCGTGTAACCTAAATCGTTTGTTTGTGTGCGTGAGGATATAGAAGATAAAGAACGGTGTAGTTCAATGTGTGTAAATGCGCATAGAAGGTATACAATGGTGCAGTTGAATGTGTATCGGGTTGAATGGGGGCATAGACGGTAAAGAGTGGTGCATTTGAATGTGCGTATGCATGGGCATAGAACTTAAGAATAATCATTGGTCATGTGCATATGTGGGTGCGAGCGTAGGAGAAAAATATTGGTATGTTTGAATATGTGTGTTGAAATAGAAGATAAACACTGGTATAATTGAATGTGTGTGTTTGTGGGGAGGGGGAGAGCTGGGAATGTATGTGGGTGGGCATGGAAGATAAACAATTCTCTAGTTGCTAACAGGGCAATCGATCCCTGTTGCAGTTTTCTTGGCTGCTATCATCCCACCAAGTTACCAATCTGGTAGGATGTTAAGCCTCCATATGTATATGACTTTGGAAGCAAGAAGGCTAAGAGAGAGTCCTGGGTGGATTTTAGAAGACCAGAAAGCTTGTGTGCTTGTTTCTGACTTAATTGAAAACATATTGCTGTAGTTGAATGTGTATGTGTATGAACATAGAGGACACACAATGGCATGGTTGAATGTGCATGCGTGTGAACGTAGAAGACAAATATTGGTATAGTTAAGTTTGCACGTGTGTGAACATAGAATACAAACAATGGTATGATTGAACGTGCTTGTGTGTGAGTATAGAAGGCCAAATAGTATGGTTGAATGCGAGTGCATCTGGGATTCAAAGATAAACGATTGTATAGTTGAATGTGTACCTGTAGGCATGGAAGATAAACGGTAGTCTCTTTGGTAGTTGAATGTGGGTGTGTCTTGGGTTCAAAGATAAACGATGGTAGAATTGAATGTATACCTGTAAGCATAGAAGATAAAACACTAGTCTCTTTGGTAGTTGAATGTGAATGTGTATATGTGTTTGTGCGTATAGGATATGAACTATGGTAGTTGAATGTCATATATGTGGGTGTGTAGGCACAGAAGATGATTAGTGGTGTGGTTGAATGTGTCTGTGGAAATAGATAATGAATGATGGAATAATTTAGAGGTTGGTTTTGAGGGCTTGCAGGAATTGTTGGTGGATGTACGAGATAAGCTTCTTTTTGAGCCAGAGTTTGCAGGGAATGTGAGAGAACATGTGCCCCCAAAGTCTTTGCTAAGCCTTCCTTGGCCATGGCTGCCTGTCGTCTTGTCTCTCCTGCAAGAAGTAAGACTTTTGATGCTTTTACTTTTACTGCATTCCTGAGTTTTTGTTCTGATGAAATGAGATTTCATCTTTTTTGGGGGTGGAATCGGGAGATTGGGGGATGTTTGCTGACAAGAAATGGCAGCGATAGTAATATCTTATGACCAATGGAGGCTCTGCACAGGTAGGGGAGGACAAAATGGTATTGGAAGTAGGCCGAGCCACTATGCAACAAGCCAATGCCAAGCCTTATATCCATGATATTCTACTCTCCATGGCATTGTCAGAGGTATGAGATCTCAGAATTCTCTCTCTATTTCCAGTTTGATTATATTTTATGCCTCTTTAGTTTGTCAAGCCTGTGACAGATGTGTTTTGTTTATAAATGCTTTATTTACAGTGTTCCATAGCTAGAAGAGGCTTTGAAAGTGGTAGGGTTTCAAAAGGCTTTGATGCTCTTGCTCGAGCTCAGCTGCTGCTGAGGAGTAAGAAATCGTTGGCAAAACTAACTCTATTAGCAGAGGTACAATGTTTTGCTTTTTTTTTTTTCAATTTAAAAATCTAGAATTCTTCTTGTCCCTACATTTTAAAGGTTGTCTTAATTTCATTTGGCTTCCTTTTCTCATAAAGATTGAAGCATCTCTGGAGGAGCTTGCACCCACATGCTTGCTAGAACATCTAAGTATGCCTCGAACACCTGAGAATGCAGAACGAAGAGAGGGGGCATTGGCAGCTTTGCGGGAATTACTTAGGCAAGGCCTGGAAGGTGAAGTGTCATGCGCAGTTACTGATTGGCCAGCTTTCCTTAGTCAAGCAATGAATAAATTGCTGGCAGTTGAAATTGTTGGTTTGCTTCTTTGGGACACACTTGCTACTATTCGAAAGAATTATAGTTCTTCCGAAGCTCGACAACAACGGAATGTTATAGATTTTGATTGTTTCTACAAGGCATTGTTAGCCCACATTGCTGTGGGTTTCTCACGCAAACATCCTGAACTGGTATGCTTTTTGTTTTGATCATTTGTGATGCTTTGAAGGGATGTTTTTTCCTTAGAACCCCAGATACTTTCTCTGAATATCTAGTTACATTTGCAGATTGAAAAGGCCAATAATATCATAGAGAGCCTGGAAAGGACCGAAGCTGTAAATTTGAGTTTGGAGGGTGCCATGTGTAAAATACTTCTAGGAGAGGTAACTTTTTCAGCACCCCAAGATCTTTTACCAAATGCACATGTTTCACTGATTTAATCAATGATGATTCAGGATAAAGTTGTACTCACAGAGGATTTTCAAAAGTTTGGTGTGAATGGGAGCTCACAAAAACGACCTTGGGCCAAGCCAGGTTTACAAAAATCAGATGGTAGAGGTGCAGATTTGAATGAATCCTTGGTATCTTTCATCTCTGCATCTCCAATTTCTTTTTCCTTGTATGTTTTGGTTTCTGTTGGATTGCTAGTGGATGGTTCTATAGAGATGTATGGTGGAGCTTGTCTTGCTTAAAGTTGGAACTCTGTCTTATGCCAGAAGACGTGCTGAAATTGATCAGGAAAAATGGCTGAAGGATGCTGTACTCGGGGCCTTTGTGGATACACGGGATTGTACACCTTCTTTGGTGAGTTGTATAGAGTGGCTCCAGGAGAACTGGGATTTCTGAAAGGTTGCTGACAGGTATTTCTGGCTTTTTATTCATTTCAAATGTTTGAATTCTTCTGCAGGTAAACTACTTTGGTAACAAGGTGAAAATGCCTATAAATGACTGGAAAAGGAAAGAAGTTGACCGTTCAATACCTCGAGTAGGACAAAGGTTTCCATTCTATACTTCATCACAGTCACAGGTTTTAAGCTCCTCTGTCCAAGCTTTAACTTGCTCTTCTCCGACTGAAATTCCTGAAGCTAGAGGCAACCTATCACCTCCCAGTGGCCAAAGTCATTCAATATTCAACAAGTCTAAAAATGCTTCATCCTTGATATGGAACCAAAATGTTGGGGTCTCACGAAAGAGACTATCTAGAAGCTGGTTAAGGAAGGGTAAAACAGCAGGAAAATTATTTTTGGTTGCTCTCCTTGGAGGTTGTGCATTTATATACCTTAGGTTGCATCTGCCATCCAGATCAATGCCATTTTCATATAAAAGCATTGCTGCACAACCAGATTGTGCAATGAAGCCATCTTCAGGTCAATCATCAAGTCATTCAACTAGCACTGCTCAGATCCAAAGAGAAAACATTGGAAGCAGGTTAACTATGGCAATTGCAAAGTCTCTGATCCCATTTACAAAGAAGGGTGAAAATCAAGCTGATCAAAATGCATGGCCTGTTACTGATCTCTCACTCTTAATTGGAAAGTCAAGGCACAATGCATTTTACAGAAAACAAATGGTGTTCAGGGAAGCAGAGAGTTTGGTAAGGCATTGGCAAAGTATGAAAGCTGAGGCCCTGGGACCCAACCATGAGATCCATCATCTATCCGAAATTCTTGCAGAGCCAATGCTCTCACAGGTGAATGATCTTGGAACTGTGACAATTGACTTTTACTTTTTGGTTTTGATCGACTCTTTTGTTTATTGTTACTGCCTCTCATGTTGCTGTTGCTTGGACCATGTTGGGATAGTGGCAAGCTCTGGCAGAATCGGCAAAATCAAGGTCATGCTTTTGGAGATTTGTACTCCTACATCTTTCTATTGTGCACGCTGAAATTTCATCTGATGACATGGGTTGGGAGATTGCTGAAGTAGAAGCGGTCTTGGAAGAAGCAGCTGAACTTGTTGATGAATCCCAGCTTAAGAATCCTAATTACTATAGGTTGGTTTATAGCATTACAATATTTTGATGAGATAAACAAATTACACGTGTTCTGAATTTTATCTCTGCAGGGATTTCTAATAGATGTTCTTTTGGTGTTTAACTTGGGCCAATGCAGCACATATCATATAAGGTATGTTTTGAAGAAAGGCAGTGATGGAAAATGGAAATTTTGTGGTGGTGGCATTCAATCTCCGGTTTAGAACCTCATTCAGCAATCTTGGTTTCATCTCCTTAAGCTTTGTACATTATCTTATAATGGTTACAGATTTCCAGAAGTTCTTTGCTTGGGGACATCCTGCATGCATTTATGAGCACAGCAACTGGAAGGAGATAAGTGAATTGGGAAGTTCTATTGCAATTAATTGCATTTGGACTCTTGGAAGACAGTGGCATTGAAAAGGTTAGAAGTGATGAATTTGTTTGATCCACATTGTGGGTGCTATAGTGTTTGTGGGTCAATTCTTTGATTAAATTGCCAGTTTTGTGTTCGTGTTGCTTCACTGAGAATATGATGGATTTAGCCTTTACTGTTTCTTCCTTCTTAATTTGGCCATTGAAGCAAAATGTCCATTGGTTTCCTGCATTCTGCACTTAAGTATGGAATTCTATACTCAGGTGATGTTACATCCTGGATTGTGTGTGCTGCAGTCTATATATCCAGCAATTCTATGGAAATAGACCAGACAATCTTGTGCCGAGCAGACTGTGCACATTGATCATGAAAGAACCAGGCTTCACATACTTATTTGACTGTTTGTTAAGTTGGATTAACCATGTTCTTTTTAACTCACTGACATATAGATTACACGAGCCAAATGGCTAGATCTAGTTGGGCGTACTAATTTCATTCATTGAAGATAACATTGTTGTCTACAGGCTTTTCATCTATTTGCTAGGGCCATTTTTTCTGCACCATATTATCCTTGTGTAGAATGCTTTGTACTGAAATTCTGATTTTTTGCCTAGGGCCAAATATTTTTGGAGTTAACAAATCCTAGCAGGCCATTGCACTATCAGTTGAAATCAGATTTTAATTCAATGAAGGAGTTCCAGTGTCATCTATATTTGAATATATTTGGCAAAATTACTTTTAAGTAAAACAGGGTGGCCTATATATGTGTTTCACAATGGTCAATCTTGACTTGACGATTTTGTAGCGAGGACTATGGCAGCTGAAATTATTGAGCACCTTATGTGACTTTTTCTCAGCATCTTTTTTAGAGGGTGGCCTATATATGTGTAGAGAGGACTATGGCAGCTGAAATTATTGAGCACCTTATGTGACTTTTTCTCAGCATCTTTTTGGTCCTTGACATGCTTCTGCTTTTATTGATGGTTGTTAAACCCAAAGCATGATCAGATGGGCTCAGTTTTTCCTTTTGGAGACAATCGTATTTCTTTGAAATTGCTTAAATATGTAACTAGATTTTTACATAATTCTGTAAATCAATTGCCCTGTGAAGACCTGGCTTTGGTTAAAAGCCAGTGTTAAAAGACGTTTTTCCATGGAACAGAGCAGAAAACAATTAAAATAAAATAAACAGTTGGTGTTATTTTCAAGTCTTTTATTAGTTGCTCCAGCAGTCACTGAATAAGCCATTGACTTCCAGGGAGGGCTATTTATACTTTTAAGTTTATGGCCAAATGGATGTTATTAAAAGAGTTATTTTTTGAAGAAAAATATTTTTCAGTCAGCAAAACTTCTTCAGAACATGTATAGAGAATAAATTTGTAACCTTAATAGACAAAGGGGTAATCAAGATATTTTTAATTAATATTTTTGTATAATACACATTTCTTATTTGATAAACTAGAAAGTTTGACAGTCAGCACATTAACAAAAAAAATGCCAGTAACTTAAAACTTTTGTTCAATGGTATTACAGTGATATATCCCAATAAGAAGCTAGAAATAGGACAAATCATTGCCAGAATGTTCCAAAGGATTCAGAGAAAAAGAGGTTCAATCTCCATTTTGAATTCAAATCTAAACAACAAAATTAGTATTTTTGGGTGGACTTTAGTTCCTTTAATGTTTACATGGGAAATACCGTCAACCATACAATGTTGATATCTAGCCTGATTTATATGTTTCTTTGTGACGATTTATGCAACTATTTATATATTGCACTATCAATGTTTTATTGAGTAGGTTCTATGATGCATATGCTCATTCTATTATTACAAAGTTGCATTACTATTGAAATTTCTAGGCACGATTGGATAGTTACCAAATGAACATTGGCTTCGGTGCAAGACTGGAAGGTTTTCCTTTGTCCAAGCTTATAACTACGATGACTTGGCCAATTAACATGCTGTGTTTGTTACGTTTTTGATTCATTCTGCTAAGCAATGAGGATACTTATAGATCTGCCATTTTGGCACCACTGCCTTATATTACGAGGCAACCCAATAACTTGAAGGTATTCCCCAAGTACGTTATGTTTCGCAAGATCTTTAGTGTCAAACCTGCTCTCTGAGAGAATGTGCACCTATTTGTTTTATGTCAGTAAATTAAGCAGACATGATGGAACATGAATCATTAATGGTCCTGGGATTGTTAAGGCTTTGATAATAGATTAATGTAGAAGGTGGACCATAGCAATTTGCAGTATGAAGGGCATCTCTAAACGATAAATGTATATGCATGAAAATGGTTAAAATTTTATAGCTATCTTGGAATATGAGTAAGTTCCTATTTTCAATTATGGTTGTATTCAATCCAAAGGCTCTTAACTACATTATCAATCATGGGCATACCGCAATAGGAGCAAAAACAGTTTTAACATGTAGTGGCCTTACATGTAATGTCTAAAAACCAAAGAAAAGTGGCGGCTGCTTTTGAGTGGTTGTTAAGCTGATGTCGGCGACAGAGTGTGCATAAATTTGGTTGCAGCCTTCGTATCCAGGCCGTGTTAGAATAACCCAACATTTTGTTACTGACACACATTTTAAAGTTATTCTGTAGTTGTACAATTGTCTCTTCCTATTGTCTGTTGGAATTAACTGAATCATTGGTGGTATATATGCAGCGGGAAGAGCATTTATAGTTCTAGCGTATATTCGCTCAACTAATCTGTAATATAGTAAACTTGGTCACACATGCATTCACCAAATCCAGCCAAAAGTCTCTTGAACTTCTATGAACAAGTCAGAAGCAATAATATAAATGATGATTTACCTCTCAAATTTGCAAGAACTCAGAAGAATGATGGGAGATTTTGTCAGCGCTTTTTATGGAAAGTCTATTGTGTTGATTAGGTAATTGAACTTTTGTTTGTGTGGGTCGGTCTGAATTCACCGTCCAGAAGCTTGAGCCCAACTTTCCTTGAAATTCAAGCAACCTTTGGAGTAGGTGGGTGCCTCTACCTTATTGCACTGTACTAATCTACTCGCTGAGAGGAAAAGAGAGAAAAATGATGTTAAAGACAAAAATAAAAGGGAGTAATGCATTGAGACAGTAATTGAGTTCGATTGATCCGGATGGCCCCTCTCTATTCAGCACGCTCTAACCTTCAACCGTCCTACCTTGCGTGTGGGCCCTGCGCTCACTACTGTTTCCTCCATCAAAGCACACGCTAATGGTTACTCTTACTTCCAACTATGAACCCCCTAAAGCTTCCTTCCTCAATTCGCTTACCTCCTGTTTAACTTTGTGTCGTTCGTTGTCGGTAAATCTTTGAACACATCCATTGTCAGTAGATGGGGTTAAATTCTATACACGCAATAAGCTGCTGGTTAACGATCCCCTTTATGCCCCTTTTCAAAATTAGTGGTATTTAAATCCATCTCCTGTTGGGTTGTGTGACATTTTCATCTGCGAAAAATTGGAAGTCCACGACTGCGACTTCTTTTACTAGTATGACATTGCATACATTCTTGCTTGTGGCTAGTGTTCTTGGAGTTCTTGCATTGCTGCTTGAGTTGAAGGTGACAAAAATCTTATTATTTTGAACAATAGGAAATGGTGTTCGAATTTGCCTCAAAGTTGTCATCTATAAAAGCATAGAAGACAGAGGAATTTAGTCTAATGATATTAAAAATTCCAGCATTTAGCAATCAAGAATTGGTGAGGAAATTCAAAAGGATTTAAAGAAAAGTTATCGACATCTGATCATGCCTTATTTTCAACAAGAACAATTTCATTATCTCTTAGTGAACGCTAATATGTGAACTGCATACAAATGAATCCACAACCAAGGTTCCATTCTAAAGAGTCCCGACAATGATGTATTTTTTACTTTGTATATTTATAATGGTAGTCCTATATGATAATGAGATTTTTTTGGTTTATGATTTTTACAATTATTAAGATCATAGTATTCTTCTTTAGCAACAGGGATGGTAGTGTTGGAAATTATCAATCAACCAAAGTACCATTGATTGAATAAAAAAGGATTTGATCATGTGATAACCTAGGGTTTGGAATTATTGCCTAGTATGTCATACATGATAGCATAGAGAATAGAGGAATCTAGTGAGATGATGTGTTTGAAATTATCGGTGTGAATAAAAAAGGATTTGATCATGTGATAACCTAGGGTTTGGAATTATTGCCTAGTATGTCATACATGATAGCATAGAGAATAGAGGAATCTAGTAAGATGATGTGTTTGAAATTATCGGTGTGAATACTATATTCACAAATAGTATCCACTTGACTTGGCCTTTGATTAATATTGTATAGTAAAAATATAAATCATTTAAACCATGATTGTAGATGACCTCTAATAGAGGGAATCCAACTATGTCTTAGTTGTAACACAATATAATCAAACTCTAGTAGATAGGTATGGAGTATCAACCCATGTTATCAAATTGTTAACCTAGTTATAACCATACAATTAGCTTAAGCTGGCCTTCTTGCTTGGGATTTAATCTTAACATATATTAGACATCCAAATGCTTTTCTTAGTGCATTGTGGCCTAATACCTTTATACCCACTTGGTGTCTCCCAATCCATTATAATCGAGTTTGAATTTCTTTTAAAATGGTTTCCCATACAACTTCCTATTCAACATATACCAAATAAAATTTTCCACACCTTTCTAGGCACTTGTCACATAAGATGAGCTCACATATATTTTTATAACCCATATTGCCACAATTGAAACCAAACAAGACATTTAAGGATGAATTAAAAGAAATTTGTTCAAAGTAATAAGCTTTACAAATTCCACAATTTTTAAGGTTCACACTTGCTAAACTTGGATGATCACCATTTCTCTAACATCGCAACTATAGCCAAAGAAAATCAAGATGCCAACATAGATCCTCTTAATTGAAGGTGGACAAATCATATCAAATATTTGTTTGTTCATTTATGATTTATTTATAGAATTATTTAAAACATATTTTTAAATTTATTATATATAATTTGTCAAGTGGGATATCCATATATAATGAATAACCATGCAAACCACAACTAAAACCAAGCAAAGCATTGCTTTAGGAAGAAGTCTAAAGAAATTTAATCAAAGCAATAAGCCTTACAAATTCCATACTTTTGAAGTCCACACTTGCTAAACTTGGAAGATCGACATTATATTGGCGCCACAAATATGGCTCAAAGTGAAGCAATATACCATATCAAATGTTTAATTATTCATTTAGAATTGTTTATACAATTTCTTTGTACATGTTTTAGTTTCCATGGATGTAATTCCACAAAATAATTTTAAGGAAAAGAAAAATGAATGCAACATGTGAATAAAGTACTACAACAATAGTTTGATTACAAATCTTATCTTCACATTCCATAGGGATAAATTGTAATAGCCTCCTATACCTATAACATAGATTTAATGTTTTAGCGAGCTTTCTCATAGTCGACTCATTTTGAATGTTGGGTATCTTCGAACACTCTATGCTTTATTCTAATTATTAAAATTAAAAAAATATCTAATATGATACTCAGGATAATGCTACATATGTTAATTAAGATAATTAGGAATGCATATGACCATATGATTGTTAAGAATCTTAACCTCATTTAAGTAGAGTTTGACTACCAAATTCAATTAAGAGGTTAGTAAGTCCTTGATGGCTATCCATCTTGATTGGAGAAAACATGCCTCTCAACTCATTGCCAACTTCATACAAATTTATGATTTGGTTATTTGTTCTATTTTCGAGTTATCTCTAGTTAGGTATTTGTAAATAGGTAAAATTTTACCTACTCTAAATTTAACTTCACAGTAACATACACTGAAATGAAAATGCTAATTTACTAGAATCTAAAGTACATAGTTGATAAATTGAGTTCAAAAGCATAAACAACAAAAAATAAAGAATCTAGCATCAAAAGATGGAGAACACTATCTAGGATGCCAACATGTCACACACTTATGTGCACCACACTTTTGTTCATACAACCTAGAGAACTAAAACACTTTCAAAAAATGTACAACTTCAATCTAGTCATTCACCTAGTCTACACAACTAGAAACATAAACACACCAACAACATACTAGACAATGAAAAATGAATAAACATGTGAAATGAAAATATTTGCATTATTTTAATTAAATAATAGAAATGAACAATCAATATGAAAAAACTTGCAAACCTTTGCGTGGTTGTGTGCTCAAGATACTTGCAAATACAAGGAATATAAAATTTGTTTGGGGTTATTTGGGAGCTTGACTTCAAATCAAACCCCTTTGTTGGCCTTTTGACCTCCAAAAACAACCATTGATAAATAGAGTAGAAAAAAAGTGTGCTCCTATCCTAAGTGCATCTAGGAATTAATAGCAGCAATAGTGCAAATATTATAAACTAAAGTGAGAGATTGCAAGGATGTCAATATTCCAAGGTTCTTAGGGGCACTACAAAATAAATACTACAATGGTAACTGGAAAATATAAAAGAAAACAACAATAAAATAAGAACAATATCACGTTTTGAAGTTTGAGGAAGCCAAAGAGATAATAGTATTGTTAAATGCCACAATGCCTTTAATAATAGTGCTAAAGAAGTGTTAGTGTGCTCACAAGGAGGAACCAATGCCAAAGAAGAGTTTTAAGGACCTATAGAGTGCAAGAGGAAGTGAATGTGAGAGATTATGAAAATTAAAAGATAAATTCAAAATGAGAGGAAGGAGGGAAGGAGAAGAGGTTGGTGAGCCATTTAAATTTGTCTTGAGTGATTACCATCAACTTGGGAATGTTATAGGTAGCAAAATACTCAGAAATAGTTGTTGAAGGAGAAACTCACATGATGCTAGTGTGTTATGTGTAGCACTAGTGTCCAAATAGTTTTGGCTTTAACAAAGACAAAACACAAGAAAAAGACAAGGTTAACACAATTGCAACATCAACTTGACAAAAAGGGACCATGAGAGGCAAGGTCTTTACACCATGGAAGGGAAAAAGTGTTGATATGTGGATCTTGATTATACTTGATGTTTAAATTTTCCCTACTTTACTTGGCGTGTTTTCCCCTCAAGTAATTGTGGGGTCCAAGGGGTATTACCCCCTTGGTAGGGGCTTGGGGCCGAGCCCACAGTGGGGGTCTGGAGGCAATGCCCATGGTGGGGGTAGTGCCCCTGAAGCAAAAAATAGTTAATTTTGTTAAAGGAAATTCGTTGTATATTTGTATTTGAAATTCTGTTAAAACAATTGTAAAACTACTTAAAATCTGAACAGTTAATTTGTTTGTTTTCCATAGTTTGAATTCCAAGTCGCATGAGAATTCAATAGTTGCGGTATATGATACTTACAACAAGGAGACCATGTATGTAGATTGAATGGTTAGTAGAAAGTCGTGGTCCTGTGATAGAGATTACACAGGTTATGTGTTGGGCATGTGTAGAAATGTGCATGTGAAAATAGAGCAGTGAAATCATTTGAATCGATTACTACATGTTACAACTATTGTTGTAGGTTATTTGTAAATGTATTTGTTGGAAGTTAATAAATAAATGGATTGTTTTTTGTGGACGTGGCCCAAGAATTGGGTGAACCATGTTAAAACTCTTGCTGTCTTGTTGTTTTCTGTGAATTATTTCATTCTTTTGTTATTTTTGTTCCATTTTTATTACTATCTGCATATAATTGGCAATTGGATTCCTCTGTTCCCGCTTGCAATTCCTAACAAGTGGTATCAAAGCGGTGGTGTTCGATAGTTTTGGTAGGAAGGTCTCATGGTTGAGTGGGAGCAATGTCAGATGAGGGAAAATTGAAGGTTGATAAATTCAATGGACAAAATTATTAGTTATGGAAGATGCATATGGAGGATTATCTCTATTAGAAAGATTTATGGTGATTGTTGCAAGGGAAAGCAAAGAAACTGACGTCATTGTCTAATGAGGAATGATAAATTCTTGATAGAAAGGAACTAGGAAGTGTTCGGTTGTGCTTGGTGCCATCAATGACATTCAATATTTTACAAGCAGAAACAACGTAAGAGTTAATGCAGACATTGGCGAAGATATATGAAAAGCATTTAGCTTCAAATAAGGTATTTCTAATGAAGCATTTTTTAATATGAAAATGGTAGGTGGATTGGTTACTGATAATTTAAATGAGTTTAATACGGTTACCAATCAATTGACTTTTGTAAAAGTAAATTTTGATAAAGAAGTTAGAGCTCTCTTGATATTATGTTCTTTGCTTGAAAGTTGGAATAGCTTGGTAATGGAGGTTAGTAATTTTGTTTTTGGTTCGAATACATTGAAATTTGATGATGTTGTTGGTGTGATTTTAAGTGAGGAAATTTGTAGGAAAAGCATAGGAAAAACTTCTACATTAGGAAATGTTTTGAATGCAAAAAGTAGGGGCAGATCAAAGGAGAGAGGGAAAGGTTCTAGAGATCGTTGCGAAATCATGAGGAAAATCAAAGGATAAAAGGTCACAATCAAAAGGAAAGAAGGATTGTTGGTACTGTGGCAAATTGAGTCATTTAAAGAAAGATTGTTGGTCTCGAAAGAATAAAGGAGACAAAGAAGAGGGCAATAAGGAAGCAAATGTGGTAAGTAAATTTGAAGATGATGCTTTGATTCTTTCCCTAGATAATGTTGATGACTCATGGGTTTTATATTCAGGGGCTTCATTTTATGCTATGCCCCATAGAAGTTATTTTTTTGATTATGTCCAAGGGGATTTTGGGCTGATTTATTTAGGAGATAACGAACCTTGTTAGATTGTTGGAAAGGGAAGAATTAAGATTAAGTTCTAGAATGGGAATCATTGGCTACTAAACCATGGTCCACTCTCCACAAGGAGTAATAATATAAAAATATACTCACAAATTGATATCTCACTCCCCTTGATTTATTTGCCTTATATAACCTTTTTCTTTAATAGACATAATTTTTCATTCACATGCCTTTTGAATTTTCATTAAAACTAAACTTCATTAAATTTTATTTTTTTAAAATATTGATTATTCTCCCTAAAGCATTTCCTTTATAACTTGTATGAGTTGTAATTAGGAGTATATTTAGGTGGGGACATTAGAGTCCACCTATCCAAATATTGCTTGTCCTCAAGCATGTAAATGAAGATGTTTAAGGATTTCCTCACTCTCTTGTGTTGCATTTTTTTTTCAGGAAGACCTTTCCATCAAATTAGATATTATGTCATCGATTTATTTCTTAGCTTTCTTTCTCTAAAATTTATAATTGACTTAGGAAATAAAATCAATTTTTCTCCATTGGATTAGGAAATAAAATCAATTTTTCTCCATCATCCAATGGGGGTAGTTTTAATGAACGAATAATTTGACTTCCTAAAGCTCTCTTTCTTGTAGTGATTGTAGATGTTAATAAACATTGTGTTGCCCATGCTACTTGTCAATTCCTAAAACATATTTTCATTTTTTTTTCTATTATAACTCTAGGAGCTCCACCTAAAATACCTTATAAAACTACATCTTTACCTTCTAATTTGAACTTTCATTCCATTTTTTGATAATTTTGTGCAAACTCTCCCAAAGAGTGTAGCCATTGCACTTGTAACACCGTATCATTTTCTCCTATGCCCACCACATAGAAATCATCTTACATGTATCTATCAAGGGTAACCTTCAATTGTTGGATTTTGTTAGTGCATGGAATGTAAAACCATCAACCACTATAATAGTTAATCTATCGAAATATTGTGTTTGTAACCCACTTCTAGCAACTAATCCTTCATCAATGAAACTGTGTATTGATTCTAACTTTGTGCCCCTAAAAGACCCCTCACAATCGAAAAGGATGATATTTAGGATCACCTGACAAGGTTGCAAGTGTTCCCTTTGAATATTCACTTTCTTCTTTTGATTTAGTTTCACATTTAGCTACTTCAGGTTCTAATTCTTCCTCCTCATCAGACATTACTTTTATGTAATGTGCTTGGTCTTTTCCCATAAAATGGTGTCCAAGTTCCCATGGTAATCTACAAGAAAAGTATAATTTGTTTTGGTACAATTTGTTCTTGGTTACTTCACCAAAAAATATTTGATGATAACACCTTTTATTAAGAAAAACCTTTTTAAAAGGTTCCAAATTTGGCCCTATAGGAGGGTTTTCCTAAAATAAATTATTATTGATTATGAAATTTTCTAAATTGAAAGCTCTTTTAATAGATTTTTGAAGGATTAATATATCAAATTCCTTAATTACACCCCCAAGAGGTTCAACTAGTCCTTTTATAAAAAAGAAAATTGATCTTCTTTTTGAAACATCAGACACCATTATTAATAATCTTTGGAATTCTTCTACTCATCTCTCCTTTGTCCCTTCATGATGTAATTATGCCAATTATCGAAAATGAATTTCTAATTCCTTTCTGTTAAATCTCTCAATTAACCTTTTGTAGAATCATATGTTTATATTAGTCAATTACCTTGGGTAACCAACCTATGGTACCACCATTCATGAGCTAATCCTTCCAAGTGTAAGGTTGCAAATTTAATGGCACCATCCTTGGTCATTGGTTTCATTAATAAGCCTGTATCTAATTTTTGCACCCATGGATGAACAATACTCATCTTAGATCCATCAAATGTAGATAATGTTAACTTATCCTAAACTTGATGGTGTTCCTTTTGTCTTTGTTCGGGTCTAGGCTCCATTCTTGATCCATTTCTTCCTCTCTTCATATTTATGTAATTTCTGAGAGACATTGCTTCTTGAATTTCTCCAAGGGGATTTCTATATTCTACATGACGAACAATGATATCATATTGCATCAATTTTTTTGTTTCTTCAGTGGAAACTTCTTCTCCCCTTTGATGAATGTGGAACAAATGGATCCATCCACAAACCCAACCTTGGTTCTTTGTGTGTAACTTTTATGCTCATTATTGTTACTATTAAAAGCTTCCCCACTATCTTGATTATTGGGAATTTTTGCATTATTTATCTTATGTTAAATTTTCCTCATCATGTCTAACACAAGGTAAAAAAAAATTCTATTTTATTTGCATAATTACAATTGTTTTTGATAAGATAAGCAACATTTATAGGGTGTTGTACCCTTCACATAGAAAGCCCAAAGGGCCAAAAAGAAGCTAGTTCAAACCAGAACATGAATTAGGAGAAAAAAAAATAAAAACAACTGACCGACAGCTGTAGAACAACAAACAAGGATTAGACAACCCCAAAACTAGAGGGGACTAATCTGACTCCCTAAACCCAAGGCCGCGAAGAAGCAATAGATTTGGGGAGTCCCTTCTTCTTCCTTAGCACAACCGACCAGGAAGACTCACAATCGAAATCCATCGAGCGAGGTGAGGGGAGCGGATCCACAATAGCCACCCCAGGTGAGGAGCCACCACACAGCGAGGGAGCCGACAACAAAGAAGAGGAGATATGAGCTAACAAAGGACCAAAAAAGTTGTTCAACGAGGGATGGGTAGGTTCTGACTGAACAACGACATCAAATTGAGAAAGAAAAGGTTTCGTAGAAGGGATAGCCGGAAGAAGAGCCTAGAAAGACTTTGACTCCAAGGGAGAAAAAGTCAAGGGAGGGTCGCCCTCCTCGGAGGAACCATCTGAAGAGGGAGAGCCAACCGTGAGATGCTCTGAGAGAGCATTCTTCCACCAAGTAGTAGCGCCCTTGCGGCGAGCAAGAGGGAAACCAAAGGCCAAATGACTAGCGGAGAAACACCTCCTACACCGAAAGGGGAGGCCCTCATAGTCCAACAACTGCATCCAAGGTCTATCCTCCACCATTAAGATCATATCGTCATGGAGAGGTTTGGAGATGTCCAAATCAACTAAAATACGAGCCATTGTAGTATACCCAAGATCCCGAGTTGTAGAGTCCACCTTCAGAAAGCTTCCAATGGTGTTGCCAATAGCTTCATAACAAGAATCCTCCCAAAAATGGAGAGGGAGATTTGATAGTCAGACCCAAACTGGTATGATATTCAGTGACTCAGTAAGAGGATTGAATGAGTGAGACCAAGGCTTGATGGATAGTGAATGAATACCCCACATCCACCCCCTGTCCAACACACAATCCCTCTCTGTAGAGGAGGAAAAGGTAGCTAAGAACCCCCTGGCACTGAGATAGAGCTCTATCTGCCTAGAGACAATAGGCTTCCAAGAGACAAAAACCCAATCATGGAGATCGGGAAGGGACGGCCACAAGTCATTAAATCTGTAGACTACACCCTGCTTCAAGTAGTAATCCTCATTTTTAGCAACTTCAGGTCCACAGAAAACAACAGGGGAAGCACAAGCACAAGGAAAAGGACGAACCTTAGTCGAAGCAGGCATAGAACGTGCACAATCCTTTGAAAGTTCCTCAAAAAAAGACTTCTTCTCAAGGAAACCAGAAACAATCCCAACTCCTGCAGAAGGGTCACCAGAGATAGGAGTAGGAGGCGACACCAAAGAGGCCGTGTCCAAACCAACCAGTGTAGCATCTCGTTGACACTCCACCGCAAAAGCAAAGGATGTGCCCAAACCTTGCGCAACAACCTGTTGAATGCACACTCCCACTTGATGAACACATGTACCAAGCAACAAATCCGTATTAGCCCTTGGAGTGATAGTCCAACAGAGGGAGAAGCGGCAGATAGGGCCCTTCCCAAGCAAACCGACTTTGCAACTTTCAACAGATCCACATTTTCCCGTTGCATAGCTCTTGAAAGTCTCCCGCTCAATGACATTTCAATTTTTTGTTTCTTCTTCTTATATGTTGCACCCAGATGAAACCATTAATTTACATAATCACAATTGTTATTTTCTAATAATTTTCTTTTTCTATCTCAAAATCCAACAAGTTTTCAGTCACTTTGTCTTTAGAATTTTGAGTTTTTCTTAGTTATCTTTGATAATATCTACTAGCTCTATCACTAAATTGCATATGATGGAAGACTCATAGGTTGGCAAGATTCAACTTAAATGCTAGATTTATAATGTCTCTTTTTAAATTTTCCTTATTTTTCTTTAAATAATAAAATCAAACTCACAATAATAGTTGCATAATTAATTATAAGTATGCAATCAACCTAGAAGTTGTAGTTCTAATTGTTTATTATATAGTTCTAATTTAATGCTCTAAATGCATCTCATCAAGATATAATTTACCCACTATATCAACTTTTAATTTTTTCTCAAGTCTATAGTGATCTATCTTTATTAAAGTGCTTTTGAAATGTCTTTGAGCCTAGCTAAATCTAGGGTTTTCATTCAATAACTCAACAATAGAAATTAAGGGGTTTTCATCCTTTAATTTCAGACCTTGAGGGGTTTTGTTCTCAGATTGTTGAACCACAATTCACTCTCCACAAGAAGTAATAATATAAAATGTCTTCACAGATTGATGTCTCCTTCCTCTTGATTTGTCTTCATTAAAACTAAATCTTATTAAATTTTAGTTTTTTATAATGTTGATTATTCTCCCTTAAGTCTTCCTTTATAACCCTGTATCTGTTGTAATTAGGATTATATTTAGGTGGGTGAATTACATGTCTAACATCAACTTCAATGCAATTGAGATTGTTATGTAGGGTTTAGATCCATGAACAAGGAGATTAGTTCCAAAGGCACAAAAGTTATCCAAAACATTAAATAACAAAATTTTCAATCTCAAAAAAGTTATCTAACAAGGCTTAAATTTCTAATGTTATGGCGAATTTAAATTGAAAACATTTATCATAATTAAATCTTCATCAAACTTTTTTTTATTAGAGGGGTAAACGTTTTTGATCCAGAACTATGAACTGGTCAAGTCACAATCAAGAGACCTCATCCCCAACATAAATTCTCAACAATTACACCTCAATGGTGTTTGAACCTTGATGGCAAGAACAACAACTTAACCATCACACCATGCCACTATTGACAAATCTTCATCAAACTTAAAACTAAATACTATAATTTTATTTATTTATTTTTAAACATTCATTTCAATAACATTCAATCTCAACTCTTCAATTGGTTAAAGTATTATAAAATTAATATTCTACTTTTAACTTAAAATATATATAATTTCATTGCAACACCATATGGAAAGGAGGAACAGGAAAATAATTTTAAAAGCATCTAGTTCTCCATTTCTTATGGGAAAAGCCAAGCTACAATCATGGAGTGAAGAAAATATACAAAATTCTTTGTATGACAAACTGAGATCCTTATTTCTCACAATGATGGCTCTATATTTATAAATGTGCATGTTTACAAAGAAATAGTCAAAACTACAATTAATCAAAATAACCTTCTCCTACCAACAAATCAAGACAACCTTCTCCTCCCACTAATCCACATAGTATTCCATTACAATACTACAATTTATTATCAGATTGTATATAATCGTATCTGACTTAAGTCTTGGGAAGCATATGTCCTCAGATGCAACATTCTTCACACAACCAACAACAACACAAGGCTGCTAGGCTGCAATCACAAACCAAAAAAACATAGGTAAGAATATAATCTTAGTTTATGTATATAAGAGTTACAAATCATAAGCAAAAAACAGTATAAGAGGCATATACCATCCTTCTAAGAAACCTTTCTCCCCTCTGCTCTGTGTTTTGACAGGACCTGCTTCTGCATATTGTGATGGTGCAGCCTGAGTGGGGTATCCTGAAAGTAATACCCATTTTAATATTAATAATTAAAGAAAATACATTTTATGGCCTTCCATTACATAAATGAATAGTTTGTTTATAATAATGAGAAATATACCGAATATGAACAAAATAAAAAGGTCTCATATAAATTATGAAGTTTCTAGTAGAGAATTGTGCATAATTTATTTTTTGGCTACCTTTCCCATCATACTACATAATTCATCATCATTCATTATCAGAAGAGGATGAAAAATAGAATCTTAAATATGTGCACGGATAAAAAGTCATTCATATCACACTACTTGCACAGATAAAAAGTCTTTCAGATCACACTACTGTGCACCGATAAAACGTCTTTCGGATCACACTATTGTGCACCGTTCGGATCACGCTACATAATTCATCAACATTCATTATCAAGAAGAAGATGAAAAATAGAATCTTAAATATGCACGTACCAATAAAAAGTGAAATCTTAATAAAGAGAATGAAACAAAGCTTGGTAAATACTGTAGAAACCAGAAATAGACAGAAGATAAAACCATTTCTAACTCACAGAAGATGGTAAACCATTTTCTTGCCCAAGAATATTGTTAAATCTAATTTCCAAATTCTTCATAGCAGATCTAAATTAAGTATCCCTTCGGTGGGTTCACAGACCATTAATCATCATGAACTCCAGACTGAACAAATCTTTCATAAACAACCAGAAGATGTAAGAAAAGAAGAGCACATAAAGAATTACCTGGTGGAGGATATCCTTCTGGATAAGTAGAAGGCGGTGTTACAGCAGTGGGCTTCTGTTGCTCAGACATGGTGTACAAGTACTGATTTCACCTCTTCACTTACTGGATGATAAATGGGTTTTTCTGCCCTTTTATTCTTCAATTGAGTTGTATTATATTGTATTTGGCTATGTGTTATATAGATGAGGGAGAGCTTCCCAACCGACCTTGCTTACTGTCAAGGATAGTGACCTGAAAAGAAAAGATGTATTCACAACGCGTTATATCAAACAATATAATATATTAATATCGGTTGTGAGATCTTTTCTTTTGGGCACACCAGTACCTAAAAAGAATTGAAATAGACAATCATGTTGGGTGATTTAATTCATTTATATAATGAGGATCCAATGGGCTTTTAGCATTCAGTTATGTGTTAGATCATAACTTAGATAACAAGCTAAGTCCGATGTATCACCGCCTCCAGAATATTACTGTGGCTTCTTGATTCAATTGGCTACCCTTTATTGTTTTTTTCAGGATTTCCACAAAGTTTAGTCGGTTATAGCCTCGAACAATTAAATTAAATTATTTTTGAAGCAACCTTCCTTAGATATAATAATGGTGAAATTTCTCTATTTTGGTGGAATGTCTTAAAATATAATAATATTTTGG
This sequence comes from Sequoia sempervirens, assembly GCA_007258455.2. Taxonomy (NCBI): domain Eukaryota; kingdom Viridiplantae; phylum Streptophyta; class Pinopsida; order Cupressales; family Cupressaceae; genus Sequoia; species Sequoia sempervirens. The sequence continues at coordinate 438,302,200 of VDFB02000003.1, forward strand.
TAAGTAGTACATTTTGTGTTTGATTTAGCTTATACCTTCATTTCTATCTGTTGTTATTTGCTTTATATTTACACTTATTCTTGTATATTCAGAATTATTCATCATTATTGCACTCTCGTTCTTACTTATTTCTTTGCATTTACCACTTGTTGTGAAATTACCATTTTAGTTCTAGGGTCATTTTCAAGTGGTGTGAGATTGCTTTAGTTCAATCCCACAACACCCAATTATAAAACTTAGAATATAAATTTCCCTATTTGATTTTTAATTTTCATGCCTCTTCCTACTTATTATTTTGAACCAACTTAACACATGTTAGTATGACATGTTACCATATAATAGTATCTAAGACATTCAATATGCAATTAATTTGTATCCAAGAAGTAAGAGAGAAAGAAGAATAACTAGAGATTACAAGGAAAAAGTCATTAGATCACATTTTGATTTCTAACTATGCATTGTCATCATATAGGTTATTTGCATGATTGTCTATATTGTACTTGATATCATTCATTGTTGTTAATTCGGTATGCCAAAGGCGTTGACCTAGGAGAACAACTTATTGGGTCAACAACCTCCCCGATACTATCCCTAGACACCACCTTGACAAACTTATCTATTAAGAAGATAAAGACAAATAGGTTTTACAAGAACACGTTTTGATAGATTGATCTTGTATGCTGATCATTTTCATGCATTAAATTGAATTTGCATAGCTCAAGTCAGTCCCTAATTCTCAAATCTAAACTACAAAGTTTTATATGACTTCAAAGGTTATAACAAAGTCCTTAATTCAAGGACATAAATTTCTAAACAAGAACAAATCAATTCAACAATACATCTACACAACTCTTCCACTATCAATTCTAAAACTAAATACCCCAATCCCTTACATTTAATTTCTAAAAAAATATTGTAATTATCAAATCTCAACTCTTATCTAAATTAATTATTTGCTATCTAATTATATTTATTAAATTAAGTTAAATAATAAATAATCTAAAATAAATATTTATTTAATCAATATAATTAATTTAATAATAAATTTCAACCAATTTAATTTATCTATTAATATATAATATTGCTAAATGAATTGGGTTAGGCACACAAGAGTAACAACAAAGGAATGTTGAAGCTCAAATTCAAGTAACATGAAGTTCACCAAATCCATCAAACTAAAATTATCTTATCTAAATTCCTCATACATATATAATGCAACCTTATGTATTGATATTAAAAGAATTATATGGTCTATCTCGACTATACATACCATGGCCTAATCCATAGTAGAAAAGAGTTATATGTCTCACTAGCTAGAAGAGGATCAAATTTTACCAAAAAAAGGGTCCCACCCAAAATAGAGATTTCCTTACTACAAAACACCATACATAAATAGAGGTGCTTAACACATTATGATAATCTACCTTCATAACACAAAAATCACATAGCAAGCAAGGGCCTCCCGATATCCTCCTCACAACATATGACTTCCTCCATTTTTTCTTCTTCAAGGAACATGTCATATGCAAAAATTAACCATTGTAATAGAACATTTGAATAATTTACCCCAATTCTTCGTTATAGTTTTGATGTGGGAAAAGAGGATCTAGGGCTTAAATCACACCTTTTCACACATCAATTTTGGGGGAAACAAAAATTATCATACAAGACCACTTAACTACTATCCTCAAGGAAGAGCTAGAATGATTGATCATGGTTTTGGTCCCCTTTTGGGGTTGTGGGTTGTATCGATTAAGAATTGAATTGATTTGATTTTATAAATGTAAACAAGGTCAACTATGCAACTATAGCAAACTGATGTAAATAAAAAAAACATAGAATTGGTAAGCATAAACTAAGAACAACAAAGCAAAGGGCAGAGACAGAGGAACCTAACATTCAAATCTATGTACAAACTGCCTGGTTAGGGTTGTGGGCACCCTAGATAGAGAATGATGTTTTTGGAATCTTTGAACATGTATTAGTAGGTTACATTTTGTAGGTGCTTCCCTGTCATACTTAGCTTTGGAACTTCGTATGTTGATGAATAATTGTTCTTTCCCTAATTTGATGGGTGTATGTGCTTAAATGCTTGATCTTGATGAACTGAGTCCTCAATCTTCTCTAAATCCACTTTAGATATTCCACCTACAAGAAAGAGAGGAGATGAAGGGTTGTTTTTGTATAGGGGCTTGCATACGTCAAACCCTGTTGTGGTGTTTCCACCTCCACAATGACTATGATGATGTTGGATAAAGATCACTTACCCTAGGTCAGATAGAGTCAAATGGATAGAACAAATGATCAATCACAAGTGTTGCAACTTACCACTCAGATCTTCTTTCCTTGATGGAGTGAAGTCATGTCACACATCTCATGCAAGGAGAATTTTATGCTTGATTGAAGGTCTTGCAAGTGTTAGTACTCACAAAACAATGAACATAAAACATGAAATAAATCTTACATGATCCATTGCTAACATGAATCTTGATTGATGGAAATGTTGTAAAATGATGCTTATTCTTCTCTTGAATTATCTTGACCACTTTTTAAGATGCTCAATTGGAATTCAAATTTTCCTTCTAGATTGTTGAGATGTTCAAATGGTGAAAAAGACTTATATTTATATGTATTCCTTCATTTCCTACAATAATTATTTTGAAAAGATGACAAATGAATTTAAATTTATAAAAAAATTTGACAATAAAATATTAAAAATTTGGCCAAAATAGGGTGATCAAGGGTGAGGGCGCCCTAGACCAAATCTATTTTGGGATTTAAGTTATTAAATAAATAATTAATTTAAATTCCCAAATCTTGATTTTTTGAAAATGATTATAAAATGGGAAAATAATAAACATAATTAGGTGCAAGCATTAAGGGGGAGCCAAAATTAGTGTGAAATTGTTAGGGTCAACAATTTACGATGCTACATTTAGCTCCCACTTTAGTGAGAGTATGAACTTATGCTCATGCTCACACTAAAGTAAGGAGAAGTTTGGATAAGTAAGATGACACTGAATCTAGGGGATGAGCTAGCCCCCAAGCTCAAGACCATTCTAAACAATAATGTAAAGATAAAGGAACATGTATACATGAGGTGCAATACAGTTGTGGGGCCAACTCTAATGTCTAATTAACTTGGTGCAACTAGGTGTACACACAACTTAGAGGACCTAAGGATCCCTAACTAAACAGTTCATCATTCACAAGAGGGTTACATTAAATTATTAACCAAGGAGTCATAAAACTTTAGATAGTTCTTGCAAAGTATATGCATTCATAGATTTTGAACATCTTACATCAATGGAGTATAAGCGACTAAACATATGCAAATACAGTAAAAGCTTGAAATCAGAATAAACTTCTAATTCAAAAAATAGAGTAAAAGAATATAAATTGCTACCTTATGTAGTAGGTACCTAATGCTTAAGATTGTAACTCTTAGCCGTTAAACTGTAGTGTCCTAACTTAACTAATCCTCTGAAGTATGACACAAAATATTAAGCTAAAAAATCTAATTCATGAATTATAACACATTCATTCATAAGCATATAACTGGAAACTACTGATTGAATTCAAAATGAACCTAATCTAATAATTGAAATTAAAGTGGTTCAACAGTACCTCAAGTGGCCCTTGCTTGAGTTACTACTTCCAAAAGATTTTTTCAAGCACTCATTTACTCAACAAACTATAATATCAAATCAACTCTCTTTTATTGTATTTTAAAACATAGAACTATTACACAAAATCTACCAGGAAATTTGTTAAAGATATTTGTTCAATAACACACATTCATAATACTGTTGATACTACTAGTGCTACTACTAGATATCCTCCTCGATAAGGGATCCTACTAAATAGGGTCTATGAGGGAGTCCCATTATTCATGAACTAAAAACAAAATATAAAACAAATGTCAACTCTTCCTCAAGAATAGGAAGAGAACTTGAGTTTTGAAATAGAAAATAATAACTACTTGAAATAGGAGTAGACAAATCAAACATGAATTTTATATCTAACAAACTTAACTTCTTATAATAGAAATGTGCTCAATAGAATAGTTCTATCATAATTCAGTTATGGTGAAATTAGACCCCTTCTCCTCGTGGTTGTCTTATTGGTAGGTAAGAGTAATATTAGATGATCCATGAACTGATCAATAAATGATCACCTTCATATTCATTTGAGAGTGGTGTGCCCCATTCAGTTGACTTCTTCCTTGCAACAATCTACATTCCTTATGCTATGGGTTGAAAAGCCTGTTGCTACGGATTGATAGTTCTCATTGTTGCAAATTTTAGTCTTATTTCCCAAGGCATTCTCATTATCAACAATCATAAATTAAAAATAAAATCTAGGTACTAAAATTCATAGACATTCATGCATTCATACATGCACACATTAACATCACATCTTTCTATTTCCAAATGCTTAAAACTGCTTAAAAGTATATAAAAGGCATAAAAGGATTTGGTAATGTCTTGAAGCTTGGCATAAAGAAATGATAAAAAAGTATATGAATAGTAATGGGAATCTAGCCAATTATCAAGATCATCATTCCCCCCAAACAAAGTAATTGCTTGTCCTTAAACAAGCTTTAAGCTGGCAGGTTATAGTACAAGGAAATCTCTCTGTAGTTCACAACACTGGTCACTCCTTTACCCTTCTTGTTGGAATTGTTTTCATTGATGTCAAAGGGTAGTCATGATGGTCATTGATGCCAGTGGACTAGATTAGGAAGATTGTTTGTAGCTGCTTAGGATAGGTCTTGAAAAGTTGCAAATGTTGTCAATCAACATTATAAAAGTTGCTTAGATGTTGCACAGTCTTGATGTAAACTATTTCTAGAGTTTTACAGAGAAAACAAATGTTAGATTTGATATGTATTTTTCGAGTTCTATTTAGAAGTATGTTATGTAGGTCCATATGATTATTGAGATCAAAATTAAATTATCTTTGCTCTTGGCCATTACGAGGGTTTCTTAGAAAAACCATAAGGGTTTTAGTCATTGAATTCATAGGCATTTCTATTTCAGTGCTGATTGGAAATCGATGATAACAAGTTGCTTAAGTTATGACTTAAGCCTTACGGGTCATTGTGTTACCGACCCCTTCATCCTTGTGATTACCAACTCGACAAAGTGTGTATAGATTTTGATTTTTCCCAAGTTTGGTGCCTAATTCTTTAGCCTAGCTTGATCAATGGTGGTGATCAGAGATAGTAGAGATCAACAGTTGTTGTTGCATTGCACTTGATCTTCACAACATATTTGTGATTCACTTTGACATGATTAAAAGAGCGACAACATAGAATCACACCACGTGTCTAGTGGGACTGAGTTCAAGGAAATTTTCTTTGGAAGATCGATGGTCAGTGTATAGGGTGTTAGAGATCAACAACTGACAAAGGATCACATTTCCATGTCTTTTTGACACAACAATATATATGATAGCGTGAAACGGTGACAGGTGCCCAAAGGTGATTGCAACACAAAGTTTATATGCATCAAACCTTTAGTTTTTGAGTGCAAAAGAGAAAATATGAAATGTGCTAACAAATGGTGTGATGACACATAGTAGTCATCTATTGCATCACATAGTTCATATGTATCACATATTTCATTCTACAAGCACAAAGCTAAAATGCGCTAAGCATACGATATGCCATATAGATCTACGACACATATTCAAAGGAGTCTTGATCGAATGGTCGTGTTTTAAAGATGAAGTATACTGAATGAAGACCATTAGATCATGGCAGCAAAGGCAAGATCAATGGTTGATATTAAAAGTGAGAAAACAAATACTTCTTGAAGACAAATTTTGACGGGCAGTTATAGATTTGAAGCCAATTTAAATTTATTTCTAAAAAATCATAAAAGTGACAATTTCAAGGGATTGAGAAGTAGTTAGGGTTTGTGTAACTATAGAAATAGTTATTGTTATGGTTAGAATGGTGGAATGAGTGGTTGTTGAATATATAATTATTTCATTGATTGTGAATAGTGAAGACATAAATGCAGATCATTTGAATTCATAGAGGTTATTGAATTGCAGGGTTTTTTAGGTTGGTGGCAGAATATATGGTTTGTGTCAAAAATCTATCATGGTGATGATATTAGCAATGGTGAATTGAGAGAAGTGTAGAGACGAGAAAGAGAGTCCAAATTAATGAATTGAAAAGGTGCATTTCAGGTTGAAGAAGCACTAGTATTGACATATATGAACTTGTAATGTTGTAGAGATTGGTTCCTCAAAAAGATTGAGTTGGTGATCAATTAGGTGAGTAGTGTACCTTGAGGTTGGTGCCTCAAATATTGTCTTAGGTGTGTAGTGTACCTGGAGGTTGGTGCCTCAAAACATTGTCTTGGGTGTTAATGTACCTGTAAGTTGGTGCTCACAAAACATATGTAATATCTTTTATTGTGAGGTTGGATTAGGACAGTAGATCCTAGCCGCTATTCTCACTATGGTTTTCCCACATTGGGTTTGCCACGTATTTCTGATGTATTCTTTGTGTGTGATATTAAATCTTGTCTATTGTTATAATTTGGTAAAAATTTGAATATATTGATTCACCCCCCCTCAATGTATTGGTGTTCTTTCAACACTGCTTCAAATAGAACCCCTATTGATATGAGATCTTTGCCAGTCTTTTGTTCTCTATTGTAGCTTCTTCCTCTCTCTTCCTCCCTATCCAATGTGGTATGGGAAATAGGAAAGGAGGATGAAAATTTAAAGGAATCCAAGCAATTTCATTTTTAAAGGTAGTTGTAATATTGTATTTATGTGATCTGTCGATTCTACCACATAATTGTAAACAAAATGAGGCTCCTTTATTTTAAGCTCTGGAGTGAGTTCTTTCCATCCGCTCTAGAAAAATTCAAGCGTTTCTTTGATTGTGCCTACTACTAGTCCCTTCATTATTTTATATTCCCTTTCTTTGCAATTCATAATTTTTGTTACAACTCCCCTCTTCTCTCTGAGTTCTATCGATTCGTCTACCACTGCATTTGGATCTGCTACTTCTTCTCTTAATTGTAGAGGGAGTGATTTTTATTTATCCTAATATTATTGCATCATCTAAAAAATATTATGTTCAATTCTAATGTAGGAAGCTAAAGCCCTAATCTAAACATCTCCCATAAATATGAGTGGGTTCCTTGCAGTATCATATGAAAAAATCAAGTTGTGCAAATAAAATTCACACAATTGATCTTGCATATCTGGTGTAGGCCGTTGGAAAAATTATTAAAATAATGACATTGAATTCAAAGCAAAGGGAAGATCACTGATTATTTGACTGAATTAAAAACATAGAATTTTTTCTTGCAAGAACAAAGTGTATACCCTAGCAGGAGGTCTACACCTCATCAATTGAATTGTCTTATCTTCCAATTCATCAATTCTTACCTTTAATTTCTTTATCTATGTATCTTGTTTCTCAATTTCTTTGGCATGTGTGGATATTGATTTGATTTTATCTTTTTCCCAATCCTTTTCTTTATGAGAAAACTCCTTATTTTATTCCACAAATCAATACCAAGTGACACAACAGTGGGAACAATGGGTGTTCTTATGTATCTAGTTAAGCTCTCAGGGTCTTGATCCTTCCCAACTAGGGTTGTTCCAACACTTCTAACCTTGATCCTTGCTCAAATTTCTAGATTTTTTCTTCCAATTCCTTAATATTTGCATCCATTTCACTTTCCCTCTATTGATATGATTTCAATTGTTCTTCTAAATGTTTTAGTATTTCCAAAGCTCATTTCAATTCCTTACTGGTATTTCTTACTTTCAAAAAGAATTCTTCTTCTTTCTCCAAAAAATGTTCTTCTCCTACCTCCTCTTCAGACACAAACCCTTCTAAATCATGGCTCTTTGGAGGTTTACTTTTCTTCTTTTTAGAAACAAAAATATCTTCTAAATTTGAGTCAAAAGTATTGCTCATATATAGGGGTTGCACAATTAGTGTTCTAGTGTCAGTATCAAGAATATTTTCCTTAGAATTTGTATCAGTATCAATCATAACATCTTTTTTCTTTTTATCTTTACTTTTCGTAGGCCCTCTTTTCCTTAGGCAATGTGAGTACATTATTGATGGTGTAGGCCTTCTTTGCTTCTTCATAGATGCAAAGGTAGAGGCCACACTTTTCATCTTTTGTGGCTTAGTAGGGATTTTTGTAGAAGCAAGTTTTTTGTATCCTCTTCAGCTATAGGCTACTTAGTAGAAGCTGTAGGTTAAGCTTCATTCTCTTCTCATTTTTTAGGTTCCTCCATGTTGTGGATAGGTGTTATAGTAAGGGAACCAAAGCGTATGTCTCCCTCTATTACAATTGTAGGATGTTCTTCCATTTCCTAATTTTCACCCCTTTCTTCTTCATTTTGTATGGGAATGTTGTTAACAATGTTGCTATTTAGAAAATCCTCCCAAGATTTATTAGGTGTTGCAAGGTGTGCGCCCTTGATGTCCTTGTGTTGTGAAACACAACGCTTGGGTTTGTGACATGGTTTAACTACCTCTTGTGGATTCATGAACTCTGGAAGTTGTATTGGGCATTAATAGGTAGATCTTTTGGTGTAACGAAAATTGTCTATGCAACAATTGGTATCAGAGCCTGGGTCACGAGTTCAAACCCCTTGCTTTCACTGGGGGGGATTGTTGCAAGGTGTGCTCCCTTGATCTCTTTGTGTTGTGCAGTGTAGTGCTTGTTAGGGTTAGAAGGAAGATATCTAACAGTTAAATGCAGATTTAATCAATAAACAGAGAAATAAAACAAACACAGAAAAATTAACATAGAGAATTTAACGTGGTTCACCCAATCCAGGCTACATCCACAAAATTGCAGCCATCAAATGAATTTATTATCCAGTGTAAAACATATTACAATATTGCTAATAATGCCATACTGCAACCCCCATCCAAACTGATTATAACAATATTTTTAGAAGCTTCCAGAATTAGGGTTTTATAAAGTGATTTTTTTTCTTTTTCGGTGGCAATGCGAAAAAAATGAGAATTTTTTTTTCTTAGGGGTTGCTGCCCCCGAAACCTCGCCTAGGGCCCAGCTCGGCCTCGGACCTCAGTGAGGATACATGAAGAGTGTACAATATAGCATGATCAGTCGCCACATACCAACAATCTCCCACTTGGAGACTGATCAGGCTCCACACCAACACAATCTCCCACTTGGAGACTAATCCTGGACGACACTATTGCACTTATAGTTCCCACTAGAAATAAGCACCTTGGACCCTGCTGCTCTGTTATACTTGAATTCAACCTTGAAGGCTAGCCGAAGCTGAAGAGGAGCTCAGCTTCTCCCTTGTCATTTCCTTCATAAACATATCCACTGGATTGACATCTGTATTTATCTTTTCTAGCTTTACCTGTCCATCCTCCAACACTGACCAAATGAAATGATATCTCAACTATATGTGTTTGGTTTTAGAGTGCAAGGAAAAATTATTTACAAAATGTATAGCACTCTGGCTGTCTGTAAACAAGTAATTTTCAGCTTGTTGTTTTCCCAACTCTTCTATGAAAAGTTGCAGCCATATCATCTCCTTTGCCACCTCTATTGCAACAATATACTCTGCCTTTGTGGTGGATAAAGCAACCACCTTTTGCAATTGAGAAATATAAGTCACTACTGTCCCACCAACTATAAATACATAGCATGTGGTACTTCACTTGGTATCTATATCCCCTGCCAAATATGAGTCAACATAGCCTTTTAAATCAATATTAGAGCCCCCATAACATAAAAATTTATTTGATGTACCTCTCAAATACTTGAGAATCCATTTTACCGCATTCCAATGCTCAACTCTAGGGTGACTCATATACCTACTAACAACTCCTACAACATGTGCAATATTTGGTCTTGTGCATACCATGGCATACATTAAACTACCTACAACTGAAGCATATGGTACCTTGGACATTTTTGCTTCCTCCTCTTGTGTCTTTGGATACATATCCTTAGTCAATTTAACATGACTGGGCAAAGGTGTGTTGACAGCTTTTTCATTTTCCATATGAAATCTCTGCAACACCTTCTCAACATAATCAGTCTAAGATAGAAACAATTTTCTATTTTTCCTCTCTTGTAATCTTCATACGAAGCATTTGTTTTGCTGCCCCCAAATCCTTTATAGCAAATGAATTTTCTAACTGTTGTTTTAACTCCTTTTTGTGATCCATGTTAAACCCTGCTACAAGCATATCATCAACATATAAACATAAAATAATGTAGCTATCATCATCAAACCTCTTAAAACAAACACAATGGTCTGAATTACACCAACTATAGCCTTGCTCAACCATAAAACTATCAAATTTAATATACCATTGCCGAGGTGTTTGCTTCAAGCCATATAAACTTTTCTTCAATCTGCACACCGATTTCTCTTGATCTTTGACCTCAAATCCTTGTGGTTGTTCCATATATATTTCCTCTTCCAAATCACCATGGAGAAAGGCTATTTTAACATCAAGTTGTTCTAAATGCAAATCTTCAACAACCACAATACTTAAAATAGTATGAATAGAAGCCATTTTAACAACTGGAGAAAATATTTCATCAAAATCAATACCCTTTTTCTGTGCAAATCCCTTTACAACTAATCTAGCTTTAAATCTTTTTTTATCTCCATCCTCCTCTTTTAGCCTATAAACCAATTTTTTTGGTAACTCCTTTTTACCTGCAGACAACTTACATAATTCCCAAGTCTGATTTTTCAACAAGGAGTCCATTTCTTCTTCCATTCCATGCTCCCACTGAACCTTGGTATCCACCAACATAGCTTCATCCTAACATTCTGGTTCACTAACATTAGTTAATAAAATAGAATACAAAGAGGGAGAAGATCTTTTTGGAGGTCTACTTATCCTTGAAGATTGTCTAACATTCACCGGATTTTGTGGTATTTGTTGTTGTTGTTATTGCGAAGTATGAGGAACCACTGGAACATCGTTGTTTGGTGTATCATCCAACATTACACAATCATTTTCTTTCTTCTCATGCTACTGCAACTGATCTTTGTACAACACTTTCTCATTGAATATGACATCCCTGCTTCTCACAATTTTTTGATTTTCAAAATCCCAAAGCCTATAACCAAATTCATCAATGCTATATCCAAAAAATATACATTTCTTTGATTTTGCATCAAGCTTGGTTCTATTTTCAGAATCTACATGTGCAAATGCTTCACAACCGAAGGTCTTTAGAAAAGAATAACTCACCTTCTTACCTGTCCATGCTTCCTCTGGAATACCGCAACCCAAAGGATTAGAGAGACCTCTATTGGTTAAATAAACAACATTGTTTACAACCTCTGCCCACATGTTTAAAGGCAACCCGACATGCAATCTCATAGTTCGTGCACACTCCATTATTGTTCTATTCATGAGCTCAACCACTCCATTTTCCTGTGGAGTCCTTGGAACCATTTTTTGCCTACGAATACCATTTGAGGAACAATAATCTTCAAACTCTTTGTTGCAATACTCACCACCATTATCAGATTTGAGACATTTTAACTTTTTACCCATCTCATTCTCAACCAAGCTTCTCCATGTTTTAAAAGTTTCAAATACATCAGATTTCTGCCAAAGGAAATAAATCCATACCTTCCTTGTTGCATCATCAATAAAAGTGACATAAAACTGAGAGCCATCAAGAGAAGATACTTGAGCTGGTCCCCATACATCCGTATGCACAAGCTCCAATTTCTCATCTTTCTTTTGCTTCCCATCCTTGAGAATATTAACTCTCTTTGTTTTCCATACACACAAATTTCATAGAAATCCATATTAACACATTTCACACTTGGTAAAACATTCTTTGAATGAAGTACTTTCATACCTTTTGCACTCATATGCCCACGTTTATTATGCCACAGTGCTGATTCAGAATCCATAGCAACTGTCTAATTTTCTACCCGCTGAACTGCAACAATTGTTCTTGAACATTGATTTTTATCTACAATGGCTAAAGTAGAAGGAATAGTATGACTTGTACAAAGATATAAGGTTCCTACTTTCACACCTTTTGCTACCACTAAGGCACCTTTTGTAACCTTCCAATTTTTATCACTAAATGTAACAACACAACCTTCATCATCTAGTTGCCTTGCTGAAATTAAATTTCTTTTTATCTTTGGAACATGCCTTATCTCATGTAGTAGCCAATGATTCCCATTCTGCAACTTAATCTTGATTCTTCCCTTTCCAACAATCTGATAGGGTTCATTATCTCCCAAATAAACTAGCCCAAAATCCCTTTGGACATAACCAAGAAAATAACTTCTATGGGGCGTAGCATGAAATGAAGCCCCTAAATCTAACACCCAAGAATCATCAACATTATCAAGGGAAAGAATCAAAGTATCATCATCAGATTTATTACTTATCACATTTTCCTCTTTATTGCCTTCCTTTTCCTTTATTTTTCTGAGACCAACAATATTTCTTTAAATGACCCAACTTACCATAGTACCAACAATCCCTCTTGTCTCTAGATTGAGATTTTTTGTCCTTTGATTTTCCTCATGACTTCCCACGACTTCCAAAATTGTTTCCTCTCTCCTTTGTTCTGCCCCTGCTTTTTGCATTCAAAACACTACCTGATGTGGATGTTCCACTTGATCTCTTTCTATGAATTTCCTCGCTCAAAATAACACCAACAACATCATCAAATTTCAATATATTCAAACCAAAAACATAATTGCTAACAACCATTACCAAGCTATTCCAACTTTCTGGCAAAGAACACATAATCAAAAGAGCCCCAACTTCATCAAATTTTACATTTACAGAAGTTAATTTTCTGGTAACCGTATTAAACTCATTTAAATGATCAACAACTAACCCACCTCCTACCATTTTCATATTAAATAAACGCTTCATAAGAAATACCTTATTCAAAGCAGAAGGATTTTCATTTAACTTCACCAGGGTTTCCATCAACTCTTGAGTTGTCTTTGCTGTTGTAATATTGAATGCCACTGATTGTGCTAGGCATAAACGAATGGCTCCCAATGCCTTTCTATCCAGAAGATTCCATTCCTCATCACTCATTGTTTCCAGTTTCTTGGCTATTCCTTCCAACGACCTCCATAAGTCCTTCTGATAGAGATAATCCTCTATCTACATCTTCCATAATTGATAGTTCTTCCCATTCAGTTTATCTACCTTTAATTTACCCTCATCCGCCATTGCTCCCACTCAACCGTAAGACTTTCTTGCAGATGATAATCAAACAAAACCCGCTATGATACCACTTTTTAGGGTCAGAAGGCATATATCTAACAACTAAATGTAGATTTAATCAATAAAAAGAGAAATAAAACACACAAAAAAATTAACATAGAGAATTGAACATGGTTCACCTAATCCGGACTACATCCACAAAACTGCAGCCATCCAATGATTTTATTATCCAATGTAAAACATATTACAATCTCGCTAATAATTCCATACTGCAGCCCCCATACAAATCGATTATAACAAGATTTTTAGAAGCTTCCAAAATTAGGGTTTTACAAAGTCGATTTTTTTCTTTTTTAGTGATTTTTCCTTTTTCGGTGGCTACGTGAAAAAAAAACACAAGATTTTTTTTTCTCGGGGGCTTCCGCCCCTAGACCCCATAGAGGATACATGAAGAGTGTATAGTATAGCATGATCACTCGCCACATACCAACAATCTACCACTTGGAGACTGATTAGGCTCCACACCAACAAAGTGCTTGGGTTCATGACATGGATTAACCGCCTTCTGTGGATTAATTAATCTAGTAGTTATATCAGGCATTAATAGGTTGATCTTTTGGTGCAACAACAATTATCTGTGAAACATTAGGAAACTGAATCTTGAGACTTCTTTTAAAAAGTAAAGTGACTAAACAAAAACGGGAAAGAGTTGATTGATTTCTTTTCCTCTTATACTTTGATGACATCCTTTTTAACAAATTATATAAAAAAGTTAGTACATTTACCAACCTCTGATTGCGAAGGTGGCTTAGGATCTTGAAATGCACAATATATAACAACATTTGTCTTCCATCACAAGTTAGGTATCTAACAATATATGCAATGACTGATGCCCAGAGCCAAGGTAAAGAAAGAGGTTTAGTACCCTATGACGAACAATCCAAATTCTCACCTGGCAATGGAAATTCATTCCTAGCAATAATTGTGTCCACTTTGACTAGGCATTATTCTCCTATCCTTGGTAGACCGGATACCTCTGCAATGGTTTCCTCTGATGCATCAATCCTCAATCCCCTCACAATGGCCTCATCATTTTGCAAAGTACTAAATTTTTTTTGGGTCATGAGCTCATTATATTCTAAGTTTGAGGAAATAATCTAGCCAACCTACCTACTAGAAGATGAACAAACATTCCCTATCTTCTAGCAGTATATTATGAGCTACATGATCTCTTCTTACTATATCACCTCCCATTTAACCAATTCTACTTTTTCCAATTTTGCTTCTGCTTGTTCTTTGAATGATCAATCAATTCTACTTCTATCTCAAATCTATGCTCTATATTTTTTTGATCAACCAATTCAACTATGGATACTTGTGTTATGCTATGAACTATCATTTTCTTGGTAATGGAAGAAAATTTAGGTATAATATTGAAACAAATAAAGACAATAATAACCTTTTATCTACCCCTCCCCCCAACTAAGGATACTATTTGTCCTCAAATAACAGGTACATAAAGGGTGTGGGAAATAAATTTTAAGCATTGAAATGATGAAACAAGAAGTTTAAATGAGTGTATAAATAATAAATTAATATAAATTAGCAAGCTTAAATGTTAATTATGATAGTTAATATGAAAAATACCTATTGGCATGCTACGAAGTGAAGTTTAGTGAATGCCGCCATGCAACATGGGAAAATATTTTGAAATAATATGAAGTGATGGCAAAGTACTGTGGGTGATCGTGTTTTGAAAAGAAACTTGACATGAGCATAACACATGCCAAAGAAGTGGAAGTGGTGAGAATAAGGCTATTGAAATTATGTGAGATGAAAGTGAATAATGGAATTTATTGCATGGTACGAGTGAAATGAAAATTGGATGTGATTGCAATATGTTATGGAATGAATAAGCTATATGAGATGAAAATAACTTAGATCCACCCATCAATCTAGGGATGATAGGTTGAACTAAACCATAACTCTATTCCTAGATTATTCCACAATGTGCACCAAAAATGGCCAAAAAACTTAGTGTCCCTATCTAAGATAATGCTCTTGGCAATCCATGAAACCTAACTACCTCTTTGAAAAACAAATATGCTATGTGGGAAACATCATTCATTTTTTTGCATGGTATAAAATGAACCATATTTGAAAATAAGTCAAATACAACAAAAATAGAATCATTACCTCCCCATGTATGATGCAATCCCAAAACAAAATCCATGTTGATGTGCTCTCATGATGTCTTTGATATAGGTAAAAAATGATATAGTCATGTATTCTACCTTACTCCTTTTGCATGCTAAAAATTTCTACACCTTGCACTATCTTCTTCACATATGCAATCATTACAAGCCAATAGTATCCTTCATTCAATAGTGTTGTTGTCTTTTCCACACCATAATTCCACTCAAAAATCCACTATGCTTCTCTCTTATCAGGTTCTCTTTCATCGAACCCTTGGGTATGCATAATTTCTTGTCCTTTCAAACAATAAATAATCCTAAAAGAAATACTCCAACCATGGAGTCCTGTTCTTTTCCATTGGACTGTTACTAGTTTTCCATGCATCCTTAAATTATTATTATCTAGATACAACTCCCTCATTGCATCAAATCCAACAACAGTAACTCTTAGTTCACTCATCAACAAACATATTTTTCTAAGTGCATCTTATACCCTGATGGAACTACCACTTCTATGTTTCAAAACAAAAGTATTTAACTTTGTAATAACTCCACCTATTTCATATGTCTTTGGTTTAAGTTATCTTGCCTATTGATGAACTACAAGGCATGGTGTTTTGTATATAGTATAGTTTCCTTAAGAAAAAATAACTTGTCTCCATTTCTTCAAGGCTTACACTATAGCATAGAATTCTTGGTTATATATTTGATTATTTCCTCTTGGATTCATTCAAATTCTCACTGAAGTAGGTGATGGGTCATCCTTCCTAAGTTAAAACTCTAATTGGACTTTCATTGGCATCATATTCAACTTGAAATACTTTGCTAAAATATAGCAATACCAACACTGGAATTTATTTTACCTTCTTCTTTAATAGATAAACACTATGCTCTATTGTGGTCATCCACTTAAATTCTCTCCTACCTCCTTTCACGGTCTTTGTGATAGGTGCAAATATCCCAATAAAATTCCTTATGAACTTCATGTAGAATCTCACCAAGCCATGGAAACTTCTAGCCTCAAACATGCTCTTAGGTGAAGGCCAATCCACTATTTCCTTGACCTTCAATGGTTCCATCTTCAAACCTTTTTTAGATGCTAAAAACACTAAGTATATTAAATCCTTCATGAAACTACACTTCTTCAAATTCACAAGTAAATTCTCTTCTTTTAACCTTTACAAAATTTCCCTGAGATTCATCAATTTCCCTGAGATTCATCAAATACTCTTTTTTGTCTTACTGAAAATTAGAATATCATCTAAATATATAATCACAAATTTATTAAGAAACAATTTTAATAACTCATTCCACAATTGCATGATGTTACTTATAGATTTTTTTAACCCAAATGGTATTACTAGCCACTCATACAAACCATCCTTTGTTTTGAACAAAATATTTAATTCATCACCTTCTTTAATCTCTATCTGATGGTATCCACTCTTCAAATCTATCTTGTTGAATTACTTATCTCCACTCCAATAATCCATCATGTTGTTCATCCAAGGAAAAGGGAATTTTTACTTGATAGTGATATTATTTATGGTTCTTGAATCGATACACATCCGCCATTCTCCATCCTTCTTTGGTGTGAGTACTATAGGTACAACACGTGAACCCAAACTTTCTCTAATTACACCCTTATCCAACAACTTCTATACTTGATGACCTTTATTTCTTTATTCTCCATTGGGGTCATTCTACATGGTGACTTGTTTCAAAAACTATCCCTTGGTATCAAATCCATGCAATGGATTATGCTCCTCATTGGTGGCAATCTATTAGGTAATTATTTCATCCAAATATATAAAAAATTACCTAAAATCTCATTTACCTTCATGGGCACCTCCTTGTTCTTTGTTGTCCTAACCTATGCAAGCTTAGGAATGAAAGCATAACATACTTCTCTTTCTTCAAGTCTTTCAAGATTTTTTTTCCTAGTCACCAATAAAAATTTTGAATTATGTTTTAGCTCTTCATCCTTATCCTTCATGGGATTTAATGTATACTCCTCCCCTTTCTTCTTTATAGTATAAAAATTAGTATTACCATCACGAATGGATTATCTATCATATTTGCAAGGTTTTCCCAATAGGATGTGGTAGACGTACATTGGAATTGACACATTGTCTCATCCTTATAACTTTCTATATGAAAATTTACCAAGCATTATTCATTTACCAATACTTGATGTCCCTTTTGCAACCAAGAAACCCTGTAGGGATTGTGTTGCTTCATCCTATTCAATTGCAACTTATCCATCTTTCCTTCAAATACCAAATTTTCGGTATTGCCACTATCTATGATGAATCTATAACAGATCCCTCTAGACTTACATTTAGTCTTGAACATATTTCTCCTTTGTGTTGGTTATTCTTCCTCCTTTATCTAGTTTTAACTAAATTATTCTTAGCGTTAGTGACTCTCAATCTTCAAGGTTTTATTCATGCTTGGGATAAGATACAATTTCATCTTCTACTTGGGCCACATGAATTTTGACCTCTTTTCCTTTAGTATTACTAGATTTTAATTAAGGAAATTCAAATGCCCTATATATAGTTTCACCACATTGGTAACATGTACTAGTGAATCATCTTCCTCTTCCTTTGCCAAAATATCCTCTACCTCTTGAATAATATCCTCCACCTCTATGGTAACCTCCTCTTTCTTGAGTTTCATGTGTAGAAACTTATTTGGGAGGCGTTGGATTCTTCTTGTTTTCCTTGGTAATATTTTTCACAACTAGATTGTCCTCTTTCATGTGAGAACCTTCCTCCACATATAGAGTTACTTTGTTGTTTCCTATCCAGTTTATCCTTTGCCTTCAAGGAATATTGCTAAGCTTCTTCAATAATACCATGATAATATAATATTTAATTGATAATCATATACCTTCTCCACATCATCATCTACATATCCTACCCACACTGGATTCTTTCTATTCCAGGTTTTGTAACTTTCTAAATAGACTTAGGTTATAGTCTATTGGTAAAAATTTAGCCTTCAACTTGGTCACCATTTTGTCCCATGAATTAATCTCTTCTTTGCCTCTAAGGTATCTCTTTTTGTAAGTGTTCCCACCATGATGTATGTATTTTCAACTTAGTATAGAAAAAAATAACTTTTCTATCGTATTTAGTTCCTTGAAAACCAAAATGTTTTTCCATTTCAGATATCCAATCTATGAGTTATTTAGGGTTTAGGCTACCATTATATCTAGAAGGGTCTATTCTTAGTTTGTTTATCATTATGGGAATTTCCCTCAGAAATTTTTCTTATCTTTGGTCTACTTCTCCTTCACTTTCTTCATGTGCTTGATTTATCTTACTTCTCCCAACTCTTCTTCATCTTCACTAACATATTCAACATGTACTCGTTTCTATGTGTCACCTCTATCGCTTCCAATATTAGAGTAATTCTTCTCAACATTTCTATAATTTTCATATCAGTATCTTGTTGTTATGCTCCTTTTTGGCCACATCCTATGTGTTCCATGTCTTATCAAACTATCTACAGTTATAGGTCTTCTCTTTCCCTTACTCATAACCAATTCCTCTAGGGTTTCTTCTCTCAACACAAACACAACAAACCTCCACTCTCAAAAAATTTCTCTAATACCACTTGGTGTAGTTGTGGTCGAGGAATCCTATTGAATTGCCTAATCATGTATCCAACTATATTTATTCATTATCAAGTTAATATTTATAACATAATTTGAATTCAAAACCCTAAGTCTAGTAGAAATTCTATCAAAAGTGTATATTCAGAGTGTTTCTTGATCTTTGTCACCATTCTAAAATGCACAAAATATCCGAAAGCATGTGTATTGATCTTCATTATGTTTGTTGGTGGCTTCAAAGATGAATCAGATTTAGTCTCAAGTGTTCATTACAACCACCAATTCATTGTAGAAACACCAAAGTATAGAGTAGGTCGGGAGTCCATAAAGTGTAGTAGCAACCTTAAAAATTGCAAAATCATTTACAAGAGAAAATATCACAATTTTATAGTTAAAACATGAAATTCTACTTCAGGTGTAGTTGGGCAGTAAAACTCAACAACTTGGAAATGGTGATGCCATCTTCTAGTAGAAATCAATTGATGTCACATTGATTTCATCAACATAACTATTCATTTGAATCGGCTTAACTTGTAAATGTATGGTTCACTTGATTATGTTCGCAAGAGTTTAAATGACCAAGGGTAATTTGCAAACATCTCATTGGACAAGAAATTGCCACATGAAGTTAGATGACCTCAAAGTTCTTACAAGTGTGGAAGGATCCATTAGTATTAGTTTGTGTGGGGAAAGGTATCAAAACCAACTAAAAGTATTTGGTTGATACAAAGGGTTTGATTCACTTAGACATCTTCACAAATATGAACAAACCTTTCGCTATCGGTTGACATGTAGTCAAACACATCAAATTTGGTCCAAACATAAGAACCCAATGAAAACTATTGGTTCAATAAAAACTTCCCACAAAATGTGCAACAAACCAAACATCCGCAAGGCAAGATCCATAGCAATTGAATATTTTGCAAGCAATAACACACCAAAAAGTCACAAAGCCATAAATTGGACATTTTTTTCCTCTCTTCCTTAAATTTGACTCGTAGACATGAATTTGAATCTTATACAAGGTGACACCAATAGATTATCTAAATTATTTATGAAAATCCTCTTGAGAAACTAACCAAAACTAACTTTACTAGAACTAAAAGCGACTGAACTCAAAGGAATTATTTTTTGGTTTATGTAGGATTTATTGTGGAACTGAATGCTCTTGCATCATCTTGGGAATGTTGCCAATGGGACTTTTGACACACTAACTTAGTGATTAAAAAACTAATTTGGAAATGGAATGAATCCTCAAAATACCTATGAATAAGTTATTGAATTTATTGGAGAGTTACAAGATAATATGCACAATATTTTTATGTTTAATTTTGGTTGTGTTGATTGTTAGAGCAAAGGTACTTATTTAATGTTGATTTTTTTGAACTTTCAATATAGACTATCTCTAGATTATATACAAGACTATAAGTTACCTTGGTTATATTTATAATGTTTATAATTTAATTTAATTATAGAAAAAAATTAAATGAATGAAAAATCATCACAAATAGATTTATAAGAATTTTAAAATGCCACACAAATCTATACTATATAATACTAAAATTATGCTAGTCTAAATTAAAAAGAAATAGAAAAAGGTAAATGGAAAGAGAGAAAGAGAAGAAATGTATCTTGTATCCCAACAATTTTTTAATATTGCTATTGATTTATGTGAACCTTCTAACTAACTAGTGCTCAATCTTTGCACAACCTTCTACCATAATAAGTGCAATCTTTTAAGGGAAAGTACATAAAAATTTCTAATTTTATCTCAACCATACATGTGCACATAAATGAATTGTAAAATTTAATTAAATTTATTTTGAATAATATAAAATCTTTAGAGCACATAAACACAAGAATTCATAGTGGAAAATCATACGAATCAATCTATTGCAAGTTATATTGATTATATGTTGCAAGGTCAATTAAACAAGCTATGAGTGTATGTTCTAGTTTCCTCTTATTTTCCCCTTCTCTTTACATATTATCCCAAATTTACAAAACAAAGGCTTCTCCATTTGTTTAAAGCCAAATTTATAAATTGATTCACAATTATAATTTTGTAATTCTAAATGGTAACCATGTCATGTTTGTTTAGTTTCAACGTCAATTGATTAAGCTTCTCATTAGTTTGTTGCTAATCAATTAAGAATTTTTCTAAAGTTTAATCTAGCTTTCATTTTCTTCTTCATAGCATGCATGCTATCAAAAGACAAGTGGTAATATATCATTTATTGGCATTGGTTAACCATTCAATATTGTGATAGGATATCAAAAGATATGGAAAAATTCTAGTTATTTTTTATTAACAAACATTCTAATATTTTAAATTCTTCCTAATTAAATAGATAGTAAATACATATGACCAACTCTAAATAATAATTTCCCCCAAAAACTAAAAAATATTTAATTTTAATTTTTGATCAATCCATATAATACCATCTAAAAACTTCTATAAAACCTAACATTTCACAAGGCATACCAAATATATGTATTTTATTGATCAAGTGTTTATGTAAAGCATTCGAGTCATTTTAATCAACTCATCAAAGATGGACATAAAATATCAAGTTAAATTAATTTAAATTCCTCTCAAGTCCATAAGAGTTTCAAAGAGATTATAATCTAGAAGTAAATTTAAGGTCCAAAAATTCATTCAAATCCAAATGAAATTTAAGTCTAGATTTACACAACACATGAAAGAGACCTTAAGGATAGAGAAAGTCCAAGGGTGACACGTGAATATCACTTGTTTGAAGGGAAGCCGAAAGAAGAAAAGTTAAAAGAAATAGGCTTATATGCAATGAATACCTTTTTGACTTAGGCAAAGGATTCTTAAAATATAAAATTAGATTAAACAAATTTAAATATATTATCACATCCATTAAAGGGCTCACACCAAAAAGAGAGAATTTTTTTAATTCAATGTAAATATCAAATTGATGAAACACTAGGCAAGTAAAGCCTATGAGAGCATTGACCATGAGATGTGAAAGGAAACCTAAACCTTTATTTATGATGAAATTGAGTTTGAGTTTAATACTTGTTTAAATTGGACTTTGGAAGACACCAAGTATAACCGGAACTAGATGGAAATTCTAAAATTAGGTAAAAGTAGGATTAGGTTTGGAAAGTCATACAAATGACTCATCAAGTTAAATAACTAAAATTATGATATGAATTTTGAATTTAAGAAAGCATTGGGGAGTAGATTATATTTTATTAAAAGATTAAATTTAGAAAAAAGATATAAAAAAATTGTAAGTCATAATTATAAAATTTATAAAAAAATATCAAAAATTTGTAAGTAGAAATTTAAGTTACATTCAAATAATGAAAATATGTGGGAAAACAAGTGGATGAACAAGGATTCGGTTGTAATTTGGGAATCACATTAAACTAATCTACATAAATTGGGAGGAAAATACAAAATCAAGGATTTTAACTAATAATACATTCAATTCATCCCAAGAAATGAAAATTTGACAACCTTCAGCAAGATACCTAGGATATTTCTCGAAAGGGCTCTGCAAGTAGTCGCCTGTTAAAAGTACTTGGCCAGGGTTTCGTATGTGTGAGCGAAGGAGGCTTGGTCCTCCTTAGCACTAGTTGTCAGTGGTGGTTTCTTTGCCATGGTGTGGGGTTTGCTTCTTGGTGTCGCTCATGTGAACTAGCTATTCGCAGGTGGTGATTGATGGATGGGTTGTCGGACCCCCCAGATGGTAACCCTTGTTTGCAAAATGTTAATCCAGTCGAGCAAGCAAAGTTCTTTAGAGACATTGTGGCCGAAGAGAAGGTGGTGTTTCCAAAAGGGGCTAAATTCATAGTGGAGGTAGGCGGCGGACTTGACAATGGAAGGGGTGGAAGAGGTAAGTGCTCCTCCGAGCCCTCTAAGGTTGACATCGTTTCTCCGAATTCCATTTTGTGTAAAGCTTTGAGTGAAGATGTAAAGCTTAAAAATGTGGGAATCTTTTTGGCCGCCATGGACATCAATAGGGTCCCGACGAGGAAATACATGGACTCCTGGTTAAATGATGTTTGGGGAAAAAAGCTAGGTTTGCATTTTTCATACTGCAAAATGATTCAAAAAGGGCTCTTTGTGATTTTTTTTCAAAACCATGAAATGCAAAGTAGGGTGCTTAATAAACAATTCTAGACTGTTGGAAAAAACATTTTTAGGGCTCTAGCCTAGTCACCAGAGGCCATAAATGATGAAATCATAGCTCTCTCAAGCCATAGGTGGGTAGTCATAAGGAACGTGTCTCCAAGAATATGGAATTTCCTCCCTCTATTGTTTGAAATGTATGGGAGAATGCTCAGGATCAATAATACTAAATCTGTCCTCCCACACACAGAGTGTCTATCTTCCCGGGAGTTGATTTACCTAACGTCTTGCTACTTAAGCTTGATATTGGTGACATTAAGTGTGCCCTAGAGGTGCTTGGTAGTTTAAATTCCTTCTACCTTTTTCAAAGGGAGGGACATGTAAGGAGACACTTCCCATTGATTTCAAAAAGACACACTGGCTTGAAAACCAATATAGAAAACAATAGTGCAAACCTTAACAAAAGGGATGGCGGTAGCAATGACTTCACTGATTGCATGGGTATGGTTGGCGAAAATGTAAGCCAAGCTAACATTGATAGCCTGGATAGATTGAACACACCTGCCAAAAACTGTGAAATTGGGGGTTGGGGAGATGAAACTCTAGAGGAAAGTATGAGAAATGGTGCCGATAATAAGGGCATCCCTGAGCTAAACCCTGATCCTAACAATGAAAATTTGAAACCCCTTGAACAAAAGGTGGAAGTAAATGAGGGACCCCTTGATTCTCTAATGGGGGATGATATCTTTGAATTCTTGGGTAAAAGCTTGGAACTACTTGAAGGCAGTGATTTTGATAACATGGAAATGAACCTCCCCAGTGACTCTAGTGAAGATGATGGGTCGGACTAGGTTGAGGATGATTCTAGGGATGAAGGCCCCTTGCCCCCCTGGGGAACACAACTTCCATGGAAGATGAACCAACAATTGAAGTTTCAAACACAAACCAGATGGAAGCCACCCCTATAACAACCAAGAAACCCTTAGCAACAAGGGAGTTAAGAAGAATGCCTAGTAGCTTGTGTTGGACGGGCTCAAAAATAACTGCAAATATAATGGGAAACAAAAGAAGGGAGAGCCCAAGGAACAAACTTATTTCCTTAAGAACTTTAGAATTTATAAGGAGGGAAACAACAAACAAGGAGAAATTTCCAACATGGATAAATCAACTAATGTCATTTAAGAGATAATCACTACTTTTGAATCCAACGTTTAGCCCTCCCGCACTCCACTAGGTAGCACTGATGGATTGGCTACAAGTCTGACCTCTGTGGGGACAGGAAGGAATTGGAAGCTTTCCATCTTACCCCTTGTATTCAATGCATTGATGATACTTCGGTGAGTGATGGGGTGGTGGATGTTAGCAGAAGTCAAGTATGCATAAAATATGCCCCAGTTGCATTAAAATTAGACCTAAAGGAAGTGGGTGACAAGGAAACCTCCCATGCTTTCCAGAATGCCCCAGACAACATTGAACCCCATGCAAACAAGGTAGATTCAAACTATGTAAAGGAGATGGCTCCTAATGGAGTCACTGAGGGGGAAACTACCTCTAAAACTGATCAGGTTCACAGGCCAAGGGGGAGACCAAGAAAAGATAAGGATACTGTAATCCCAATAGGGAAAGAGAACTTGGAAGTTCTCCCTCACACAAAGAGGAAAAAGAGAAGCACAATCATCCAAAGCCCGGTAGCAAAAAAGGTGGAAGTTGAGACTAAAATGCCAAAATGATTTGATACTTTCAAAGAAGATAAAGAGACCCCTAACATCCTAGATAATAATGAATCTTAACTATTTATCCTAGAACATCAAGGGGTTAGAATCTCCTGATAGGAAGCAGATAGTTAGAAGATTTCTCAACCAGTGTAAGGTCAAAGATGTGCTACTTCAAGAACTCAAGTATGTGGGGTTTTCCCTCGAAACCAGCCTCAATTTTGTTTGGAGGGGTGCCACCCATTTTACCACCCAAAATGAAAAGGGTAGGGGGATGCCATCTTCATCTCTAGTGAATGAAGCTATTTTTTCTCGAGGTCTGAAACATCTCACTGCAACAGGGTAGTTTGGATCACCTTGCAAAATGATGATCATTCATTCGTGATATGCTCAATATATGCCCCAAATGAGCATGGGGACATAATCAAGTTGTGGAAATGGCTATGTGATCTTGGTGATGTTCCCTGGATTTTGGAGGGGATTTTAACATGATTGAAAACCAAGAGGACAAATTTGGGGGTTTGGAAATCGACTGGAAGGGCAATGAGAAGTTCTTTTGGCTAAAAATGAAATCCAAACTAAACTTAGTTGACCCCATTGAAGGGGAGAAAAAGGAATTCCCTAGCATTTGGTACACATGGTGCAATGCTCAGACGGGCAACAGGAGGATATATTGCCGACTGGACTGGTTTTACTTCAATAAAGACCACTTCATCCCTGATCTTTTCAGAGATGGCTGTAAGGTGGAAGTTCACCCATACACACTCTTTGACCATCATCCAATAAAAATAAGGCTGCTCCTAAAGAAAGGAAAAATATGTGGAAGGAATAAAGGGGGATTCCTCCTTAACACAAAGTTACTCCAAGATAGTGATTGTGTGGCTGCAGTTAAGTCACTTAGGAACATAAATATGTGGATGCAAAAGGGATTGAGTGCCATTGAGAGGTGGGAGTTGAATACCAAAGGCTGGAAATCCTTGTTCCCATTAATTTTTAAGAAAAAAGGTCTTGACAGAAGGAGAAAGGAGGGGCTACTCCAAGAGGAGCTACTGCAAGTTGAAACATGCCTACAGGAAGAGCCCGAAAATGAAGTTCTTGACAACCAATATAAAGCTGTCAAAGACTCCTTGAGAAGGTTGTAGATCTTAAATATTCAAGGGATCAAGATAAGGTCCAAGTTAAATTGGCTTGAAAGTGGTGATAAAGGCTTGAAATTTTTTTCAAGTTCCTAAAGGAGAAAAATATCAAAGAGCACATTGCACAGGTTCAATGTGAAGGTACTGCCTTCACAGATCAAGAGGATATTAAGGGATGGTTTTTCAACTTCTATAAGAACTTGTTCACTTCAGAAAGTAATAGAGAGGGCTCCACCACAAGGGAGGAAATAAAAGCTATCATCCCAAAAACGATAGAGGTGAATGAAGCATTTGAACTGAGCAAGGAAATCTCCAAAGGGGAGATTAAAAAAGCAATTTAGTCCTTACAGAATAATAAGACACTTAAGGCTGATGGCCTTCCTGCCGAGTTCTACAAGGTCTTCAGTGACTGGGTAGTGGATGACTTGTTCCTAGTGTATAAGGAGGCCCTAGAAAGAGGTTCTCTAGGAAGTGAGATAAATAGAGGCATCATAAAATTGCTACCCAAGGAAGGAGGCAAAATAAAAATCATGAATTGGAGGCCAATAACCTTGTTGAATGTACCCTACAAAATCCTTGCTAAGGTCTTAGCAAAAAGGCTAGTTAATATCTTGCCAAGATTCATTAGCAACACCAAAACTGGGTTTATTAAAGGTAGATATATCCTTGAAAACTTAATTACAAGATGGGAGGCAATGGAGTGGGCAAGGGTATCAAATCAGGAGGTGGAAATGGTGCTACTTGACTTCGGGAAGGCCTTCGACAGGTTGAATGGGCCTTCATCAAGATGATGTTGGAGGCATTTGGCTTCCCGAAAACCTTTTGAAAAATGGTGGTCATACTCTTTAGGGATGCAGTTGTCCAGGTGGATGTTAATGACTCTCTTACAGAGGAATTCTTGCTAGAAAAGTCAATCAGGTAGGGGTGTCCCCTAGCCCCGACACTATTTGTGATCACTTCGAATGCCTTACATTACATCCTCAAGTCCAATAGAAGCTCTCAGAAGGTAATTGGAATAATATTACCTAATCAAAGTGAACTAATCAACATCCAACTCATAGATGACAGTGCTCTCTTTCCCTTGCTGAATGAATCTAATGTGTCCAATTTGATGGCAAAGTTGGATATTTTTTGTGTTGCCTCTGGTGCCAATATCTCTCTCTCCAAGTCCATCATGTTGGGTTGGAAAGAGAACTTGCTAGACTAGCTTTCCAGGTTTGGTATGCAGTGGGGTGAACCCCAAAAGCAAGTTAGATATTTAGGCATTCCCTTTGCAGTGTGCCCAAACTTAAGGGAGATGTGGTTTTGGATTCAAAGGAAGATTGATGCAAAACTAGGTAAATGGAACATGCAGTATATTTCCCCGGAAAGGAGAATTTAGATTTGTCAAAAAATATTGTATTCATACAACCTATATTTCTCTTTTGTTTGGATCTTCAACAACTATCAAGTGGATGAAATTTAGAAGAAAATAAGAGGAATCTTGTGGTTGGATGGGAAGGCCAAAAGAAAGAAACACACAATGAAGTAGGAATGGTGCTGTTTGAGCAAAGTAGAAGGTGGTTTGGGTCTAAAGGAAGTAAGAATGCAAAGGATTGCACTAGAAACCAAATGGATATTCAAAGCCCTTGAAGGTGATGAGCCTTGGAAAATTCTGGTCAGAAATAACCTATAGAGAGCAACGCCTAAACATGTAAAGGCTTGGAAAGATCTCCCCCTAAGTGACCTCCTTAGCATCCATCACCCTATTGTTCCTAGGGGTCGACGGTGTTTAAGAGTATATGGAAAGTATGGGAGCATGCCAAGATGCATAACACCAACTCCAATTTCTTCATGAATGGTACATTGTTCACACACAAATCAATCTGGTGGAACCTTGTGCACAATGGAAAACCCTTGGCACTCTTGCAAGGGTGCTTGACTAAGGGCTGGGCCACCAAAGGTATAAAGATCTTCTCCCACATTTTTGAAAATAGACAGTTAAGAGATTGGAATCAGTTAAGTTCCGAGTTCGACCTGCCGGACACCAATTAGAGAACCTTCTCAATCATTAAGGAGTCTTACAAAGAAATCACTGCTCCAATCAATTGTGTTAATAATGATTAACACTATAAGGAGTTTAATTGGGGTGAGGGTACCAAACTCACTAAACTTAATGCAAAGACTGTGTATAATACACTTACCAGCCAACAAGAAACGTTTAATCACCTGAACAAGGTTTGGAACCTTAGGTTAAATAAATGTGAGTGTTCGAAGGTACTAAAATGTTCTTGGGCCAATGCAATTGAGCCAAAGAAGGCCAGCTTCAAATGGTTCCTAATGCTACAAAAATGACCTTGCAAGATAAAAACGGATGACATTGAAATTTGCAGCGTTTGTAGGGTGCTGGAGACAATAATTCATATCTTTTTTGAGTGTATATATGCTAAGGAAATCTGGAACTTGTTTTGTCACAAGTAGGACATTTGGGATACAAATGGAAAACCAAATCCAAACAAAATTCTTTTTACTAAGGGCAATAAAATAGGAAAAGAGCTAACATTGTTTTGGATGTGCATTGCAACTGAAATTCTTTGGATAATTTGGAAATCAAGAAATGATGAAAATTTTAAAGGAATAAGGAGGAAACTTATTGAGTCAAATAAAAGACTCATCTTGTATAATGCGGCTGTGCAGGTAACAATGACAATAAAAGTTACTAAATTCAAGTTCCTTAAATTTCTGAAGGAAGGCACAATGTCCATCAATCTTCGAGAGGCCAATTTCGGGGACAGTTGGCAGCACACTACTGAGACATTCCTTAGAGCCTTGGAGGTTTTTCAAAAGGAGTTCAATGAGAAGATAATCAAAGACAGCCAAAGTGAAGATGTGCCACCGATGCTCAGTATAGAGGACTTTAGTAGGGACGAGATTGAAGCAACTGGGGGCCTTTTGAGGATGAAATACCAGGCCCAGAGGGAGGATGCAACAAACTAATATGGTTGAACCCGCCCGATTTTGATATCATGATCAGATTTTGGCATGGCTCGATTCTTCTTGGCAGGAAAGTCAGTGTCTACTCAGAAATATAGGGCCTATTTTGGTAGCGTAACACCTTCTGGCAGCATAATGATATCTCCCAGCAATGTAGTGATCTTTTTTGGCAGTATGATGTTCTTGTTGGACAATACTCTACATGATGTAATTTGTAAATCTTACTCAGATTTTGATAATATGTAATCATCCACAAGGTGTAAATCATTTTGTGATGGATATGTAATGGGTGGGGCAAAAAAAATAATGTATTTTTGTGGGCGCAGGTAGCTTTTGATATAACTCTCTGAATGTTCCTTTGATGTAATTCTGATGTTCATACGATATTCAATACAAAAAAGAAATGAAAATTCTAGAAATAAAAAAATTGGAGCTCAAAAAAGTGGTCCAAAGATAACTATGTAAAATTTGTGTGTTGTGACAAAAAGTGCCACAATACATTAGCCTTCGAATATAGGAATTTGAATTTGTAAAGAGGATGGAATCACACTAGAGTGGTCAAATACAAGATCATAAATTATAATTACATCCAAGATGTGTAAAAAACTAAAAATTAGGCCAACAAAGTTCTAAACAAGGCAATGTAACATGTTTGACTCATGAATCAAATCTTCTGTTAGTGAGTGTATCAAATTGGAAAAATCGTGCACTAAAATCATACATTCAAAATTTCAACCCAAAGTGACAACTCATGTAATCTTCTTTAATTTGATAACATTCCAATAGTGTGAAAGTACCTAAAATTAACCATAACTCCTTCATACAAAGCCCTCAATATATAAACACTTAAGGAGGCTTAGAAACCAACATAAAACAATACCATGTGCCCAAATATGGTCTCAAAATACTATGGTAAAAAATATAATGACCTATTATATTAGATTTATTTCCAAAATAAAAAGCAACTCATCTTACACACTAATACACCATAGATTCAATCATAAGATTTCATTAAACCCACCTTCTCACTTCTATGTGCTCCATGAATGCATTAATTTGCATTGGTGTTCCCTATCTTGAGAAAGATGCTCTAGATAATTCCCAATCTTTGACCCCTTTTATAACCCCTTATTCAATTTCATTACAATAATACCTCACATAATCCAAATATTAATACTTATAAAATAATATCCCTCAACTCCTCATTTACATCCAAGTTATGCAATAAAGTTGGAGACCCAACATTTTACATTATAATTACAATTTTATATCACACTACCATAAAATTATCCCACTTGATATATCACATTGAAATGAAGTAAACAAGAAAAAAAATTTAATTAGGTGTAAGACACAAATCCCATGGCCTCCTAGAACCAAGATAACTTATTTGTGCTCACTAGTTTCATAAGTCATCTTGTAACATTAACTAAAATGTCAACTTCTTGAATCATTACCTTACTACTCACCTCCATCTCATGAATAAAGTAGTACTAAACATTAATACACTTTATACAAAAATGACACATAAGATTCTTTTCCAAACTCATAACACCTTGACCATCACGTTCAATTTGAACCATCCTACAATAAAAACCAACTCCTAAACATGGTCTCTACAACCAATCCACCTATTTGCAAGGATTTTTAGCAACCATATAATCTACTTCAATAACGGAAAACAACCATGGTATTCCTCTTACTCATCCAAATAACAACACTATCAAATAGGGAACAAACACAGTCATTGGTGGGCCTTTGACTATCCAAGACACCTACCCAATTCACATCAACAAATCCATATATCTCTAATATATTTCCCACATCATTAGAACCATGATAAAATAAGAAATAATCATAAATTACTTGTAAATATCTAAATAGCCTCTTAGCAAAATTTTAATTCTATTTACCAGAGTTAGACATAAACCTACTAAGAAATCTAATTGCTTGTGCAATATCTAGTCTAGTATAAATCATTTCATGCATTTGGTGACCAATAACACTAGAATAATATACATTATATATATATATATATATATATATATATATATATATATATATATATCCTTAATTATCATTAAAATTAGGACACATATCCAATGAAATATTAGTGTCTATATATGTGAATGAATACTCACTAGTTTATAATCATGCACAAAAAACCACCACAAAATAGTGTCAACATACTTACTCTAATTGAACCAAAGATTTCTATGAAACCAATCCTTACTAATTTTATTTTCAAGATATTTTTTTCTACCCTTAAATATTTTATGTCAAACATGCCAAAAATTTAAGTTTTAATCTCCCTAATCATCACTTTGTTGTTACAAATAAACATGTCATTAACATACATGAAAATAATTAAAATTATATCATCAATAATTTCAATGTAAACACAATGATTCTCTTTGATTCTAAAAAATCATAGTCAATACAAAAGAATCCATTTTTGATGTCATATTTCAGGTGATTGTTTCAAACCAAGAAAATATTTATTTTAACCTATAAACCAAACTCTTTCTGTTTTACCTCAACCTCAACTAACTATCATATGCAATTTTTCTCCTTAAGACAACATGCAAGAAATAAATTTTAATATGAACATTTTCTCTACTTTAAAATCACAAGTATTAATAATATAAAGTAGGAATCTAATAGAAGAAAACTTAGTTACAAAGAGGTTCAACAAAAAACTTCTCTCTTTGGGAGTAGCCCTTGAACACCAATGTATCCTAGCACCTCTCCAACCTAAAATCTACTTTAAATAATTTAAAACACACTTGCAACTAATGGGATTCCTTCACTCAAGAAAAATCACAAGATACTATGTGTAACATATGTCCAAGGTAATCATCTCCCCTGCATTTCCTCCATTCAAAACTCATACTCAACTAAAGAGAGAACTTTCCTAATAGATGTTGGTTTATCATCAACACATGATGAAGTAATTGCACAATAAAAATCTAGTGGGCTATACTTTTCAATGGGGTTTAATTGTCTCATAGATCGTCTCAAGGGTAAAGTAAGGGACTCTACCTATTCCTTTGCATGCTCAAAAATATCAGATGAATCACCTTATTCCTCTACCTCCTTTAATCCATCATTTTTTTCTTCAACATGTGCATCTTCTTTCTTCTCAACCTTAGTCTCAAAATACACTATTTTCTTAATTTTTAAAATTTTGTCCTACATCAAAAAAATATTCTAAGTTCCATGAAAACCACATCTTGAGAATATATCATTTCAAGCTTAGATGATTTTAATTCTTGTTACCCTTAATATTCTAACCATATCCAATGTATGAATTTTTTAGGTTTTAGATTTAGCTTAAATAATTTTTATCTAAGCATATCAATAAAATACTTACAATCAAAGAACTTTAAATTGAAGCAAAGGGTTTTTTACCTATCCATACCTCATAAGGATTTTTATCAAGGAGATAAATAAGGAGATATGTTAATCAAGTAGCAAGTGATACTCACAATGTTTGTCTAAAAGTATCAGTTGAAACTATGTACCAATCATTCCTTTTTTGGCTCTTCCATTTTGGTTAATCCTTCCTAGAAACCTTATTCTATTGTGAGTTGTAAGAAATAGTATTATACAATGCAATAGCTACATGTCTATAGAAGTTATCAAATTCTTTGAAACTCACTTGTAACCAATGGGGGTACTTCCCTCTAGAAAATTTATAAGATCCTCTGTGTCATATCTATCTATGGCCATCATGTACCCTTTCATGAATTTTATATAAGAATAATTATTATATGAAGAGAGAGTTTCCTCGAAAGATATTAGTTTATCATCAATATAGGGAAAAGTAGATAAATATTGAAAATAAAGTGGGCTATACTCTTAATTAATTTTGTTCTCATAGATCATCTTAAGGGTGGAGTAAGGGACTTTGCATGTTCCTCTACATGTCAACTTGGTCAAAAATATCAATTGAATCTCATTCTTCATTGTGTATCTTTTCGCTTCTCAACCTTAGTCTCAAAATACACTATTTTCCTACCTTCTTTTTCCTTTGGTTTTCCTTGATAGAAAAATCAAAAGCTCCATGAAAAATCATCTTTAGAATATATCATTTTCAAGGTTAGAGGATTCCAAAGCTTGTAACCTTAAAAATTCTCACTATATTAAATGAATATACATTATAAAATTTGGGATCCAACTCAAATCACTTTTCTCTAAGAACACAAACAAAAGCCATGTGAAACAAAGGGTTTATTATTTTTCCACACCTTGTAAAGATAATTATTAACAAGATTCAAATAAAGAGGCATGATAATCAAGTACTAGTTAGTACTCACAACCTCTACCCATAGGCACCAATCCAACTATATATGTCTCATCATATTTTTGGCTATTTCCATTAAGGTTGAGCTCATCCTTTTTGCAATCCTATTATGCTATGGGATGTAAGGAGTAGTTTTCTAGTACATAATACCTACATTTCTACACAAATAATCAAATTCCTTAGAGAAATATCCATATCTTTTATTAGATCTCAATAGCTTTATCTTAATCTCTAATTTCTTCTTAATCAAAGCCATAAAATCCTTAATATTAGAGAAAAAATTATATTTAAATCTAAAAAATTAAACCTAGATGTATCTTGAGTAATCAATGAAAAATAAAACATAATAACATGATTTACCAATAAAACCCACATCCACTAAAATAAACACATCCAAATGAATGACTTATAAAATGCATCTTGTTCTAGTACTACCAACATAAAAGGAAACTTTGTTATGCTTTCCAAACTTATTAGAATAACTAGAAAAAAATGAACCATCTTTTTATTAGTAATGGTCTGAAGACCATTTTCACCAATGATGCCCAAACATTGGTGTACCAACATACATACATTTTCATAAGCATCAACTACAATATCATAATTATAAAATGTGAAGATTTCAAGTCTAAATAGAGTCCCATATCATGAGCCTCTTGCTACCACCAAACTTCTTCTCACCAAACTACAACCAAAATTATTAAATTTCATGTGCACTACAAAATATTTCCACATGGATACAAAGAGAAAAATTGGTTAGGGCCGAGGAAGAATACCTAGTTCAGGATGAGGTTCATTCACTACTTGTGGAGTAGGAGGAACAACCATCAAAGCCACTGGAGACCAAGGAGCCTTAGGTGAAATATTGGTAAGGGATAATTGGGCTATGCATTTATCTTTAAACTTTCAATATGATAAAAATAAATAATCTTCATGAGGCTGGGCAGGTTGGGTTGGTTGAGGTCAATAGTAATCAAGTGAAAAATTTCCATGTAAGGTCAAAGGTTTAAATCCACTATGATAAATACTATGCATTATTCCTTCAAATGGGAATTTAAGATATTTATGAATAACTAAGGGGATTTCATTCATGGAGGTAAGCCATGGGTGAACATAACATCACATGAAATTGATCTGATATCAAGATTATGGTAAATCAAACATCTAACTATTTAGGTCCAATTTTAACTAGGAGAGTTATAGATCTTATTGTAGGGCGAATATAGCCATAATAAGCTTTTATTCATACTTTTGACTGTTTATAATTATCCTTATATAGCACACATACAAAAATTATTCAGTGATTACATTCACTACACACACTAGATCAATGATTATTCCCCTTGTGGGTTTATCATTAATTCTATCGATGATGTAAAGAGGACCATTGGGTGAATTTATAGAAGTTTAAATATGTGTAAAAGTGATATCAGATAAGAGATTAGGTTGACTTTTGCGAGAACATCAATCATTTTGGTCGTATCATATATTTTATCAACATCCTCTTTATTATCATTTTCTTCAACAAGATTAGTTGAATGATTTGGTAATGGATTGCTAAATATTTGTAAGTTTTGATTAGGAGGTGCTACTAATTTTTTCCCTTTATCGTTTACACTAGCCAACTACATGACATTAGAATCAATAAAGTCTTGCACTTGGTGCTTAAGATGCATACATATTTCTATATCATGTCTAGGTGTATGATGATTTTGACAAAATAATTTTGTGTTAAAGTCAAGAGGTAATGGATTTGTGGTATCAATAAGACGAATAGGAGGAAGTTGGATCATGTTCTTATTAAGTAATTGTGACATAATAACATGAAGAGAATTAGGAAATTGTGAAAATTGTCTATCTCTTGGCCTAAATTGATATGGTGTTGTAGATGTAGCAACAACTTGTGTTTCAATGCTATTTGACAATTGAGGAGTGTTTATTTTAATGAAGTTTTTGTTTTGATTTTTAAATTATTGGTAGTTTGATTGAGGACCAACTTTGTATTGACTATTAGGAGCCGATGAAGGTGTGCCTTCATATTGGCTAACCAAAATTTGGTAATTGCGAAGAGTGGTACATAAGTGTGTAAATGATGGATATTTCATTAATATGATCTTATCTTGAATGTTATGTTGTAAGTTTCCAATAAAGAATTTTTTTTATATATTGGCATATGGGAGGGAATATGATATTTTTGAATAAAGAGCTTGGCATCATTCTATAAAATTAGTCACTTTTTCCTTAGGTCCTTGTTTACAATAGACCAAATTGGTTAATGTACAACCTAAGGTCCAATGTGTGCTTGAAAATGTTGGAGGAATTCATTAATAAGTTGTGTAAAGGAAGTAATTGAATTATTAAAAAATGAACAAAACCAATCCAAGGCCATGTATTTCAATGATCAAGGAACTATTTCAGCTAAGAGAGCATCTTCAAAAAGGAAATAAGTACATAGAGAAATAAAAGCCAACACGTGATTGTTGGGATCTCTTTTTCTTGCATACATCACAATGTAAGGAATCTCAAGTTTTGGGGAATAGGTGTTTTTAAGATTGAAAGGAAGATAGGTATGCAAAAAAGCTTCCGACAATAATCTATCAGAGGAGAGATTATGCAAAATTCTAATGTTTCAAACCCTTATTCAATTACAATAAAAAAATGCACACAACAGGTAAATATTAGCAACAACAAAGGTACAAGAAAAACACATAACACCAAATACATGTGGGAAAACCCTTATAGGAAAAAACCTACATTCCAAACACACAACCCAATCTATATTATTCAATAACAAGGGTTACAATACAATTTTAGAGCAATGCTCTTTGGGAGTCTCACACTACAACACGAATATGAACCAATACTAGCAATATAACGACGTCTCAACAATTATTCAACCTATCATAATGAAAATGCACTAAGACATCAAGTATTTATAGCCTTCAACATGAAGATAAGGTGCCAAAAACTTTCCATAAGAAAATCCCACACCCAAGTGTGAACTTGAGTTCATTATGACATGTTGTCATAGTCAAAACACATAATTTTATGTTTTTTCTAAATCCTGCACTTGTCTCCTCAAAATTAGCTTACACTCAACATGCATGAAACCTAAACACAAGCAACTACCACATGCAAACTTGGGTGCCCCTGTAAATGTATCCTAACTATCATATTGTTCCATAGAAATTGTCATACAAGACTCTTACAACTATCATATGTTGTCATAGAAAGTTTTCATAGTTTTTCATAAATATGACATAGCAACATATGACAAATTCCACTATTTTAGCCCCAAAAATAGGACCTCTAAAGTGGGACACCTATCTCCACTAAAATAGCTTACAAATTATACATGTCACCTTCCATGTAGGATGCCATCTCACCAGTACGTCCCATAAAGTGACAAAACTAATTTGGCAGGCAATAAACATAAGAAATAATTAATTAATCACCTAAATAATAAATTGAATGCTAAGACTCAAAGGCTGAGACACCTTAATCCTAACAAAGATAACAAAAGATAATAGACTATGCGTAAGATATGTCAGAGGATTAGCATTGGATTGGTGTTGGTACATGTTTGAAATTTGTTGTAAATATGAAATATTTTGTAAAAGTTAATTTATTACAAGATTGTTTGGTGACATGTTTTGAGAATGTGTAGAATGTGTAAGAAATTGTTGATGATTGGAGGGTTATTATTTTGAAAGTTGATGAGAGGCGAATAAAATGGAGTTTTGGTAGATGAAGGGACAAAACTATAAGGATTCCCACAAGAAATCCCTAAACTAGAGTTAATACCATTACTATATTGTGTGGTGGATGTTACAACTGGAGGGGTGAACGTAGGAATAGAATGTATGGTCATAGGAGAGGAAACTTGTTTTCTCATTTGGTTTTGAGCATTGGTAAGGGTTTGAGCAAACTAGCTAATGTATGGATATTTGAGTCCATTATATGAACTAGGATACACAACACTTATATTCCTTGTGAATCAAATTGATCAATTTTTCAAAGTTATCCACAAGAGGAACAAATTCTCTAGCCAAGGATTCAATACTTAAGTATAGTTGAAGGTTTTTGAGGTCTTTGTCTAATTGTTTAAGCTTATATTCAAGGTCATGTGCAACAACAACTTACAACTCCAAATGGATAGTTGATGATGAAAAATACATAGGCAAAGTAGGAGTAGGGAGACGATCAAAGGTAGATTGCGTAGATGTGAGTCCTTGAGAGAAAGAGTTATGAAACTCAAAATCAATACTGGATGCAATTGCAACACGAGAAGCCATTAGTTTATAACTATGTCTTGCAAGAGTATTTGATATGGGACACTAGGTCATGAAGCTCATAAATTGATTACAAGATTCAAGACACTTGAGTGTTCATACAATGATAGGAAAAACAGATGATGATAGAAACAAACACAAATCTAAGAAACAAGAAACATGCTTGCACGAAGGTTACAAAGACAAAACTGTGACTAAAATTTGGAGTAAAATTAGCAAAAGGGTGAGGGAACCCTAGAGCAGAGATGTAAATTTTCCCCACTATCTTGATTATTGGGATTTTTTGCATTATTTATCATAAGAAAATTTTTCCTCATCATGTCTAACATAAGGTAAAAAAAAATCTATTTTATTTTCATAATCACAGTTGTTATTCTCCCTAACAATTTTTACTTTTGCTATCTCAAAATACAAGTTTTCAGTCACTTTGTCTTAAGAATTTTGAGTTTTTCTTAGTTATCTTTGATAATATCTACTAGCTCTGTCACTAAATTGTAGATGATGGAAGACTCACAGGTTGGCAAGATTCAACGTTGATACCATTTATAATCTCTTTTTAAATTTTCCATATTTTTCTTTAAATAATAAAATAAAACTCACGATAATAGTTGCATAATTAATTATAAGTATGCAATCAACCTAGAAGTTGTAGTTTTAATAGTTTATTATATAATTCAAATTCAATGCTTAAAATGATCTCATCAAGACATAACTTACCAACTATATCAACTATAATTTTTTTCTCAAATCTACAATGATCTATCTTTATTAAAGTGCTTTTAAAATTCCTTTGAGCCTAACTAAATTAAGGGTTTTCATTCACTAACTCAACAATAGAAATTAAGGGGTTTTCATCCTTTAATTTCAAACCTTGAGGGGTTTTGTCCTTAGGTTGTTGAACCATAATTCACTCTCCACAAGGAGTAATAATATAAAATGTCTTCACAGATTGATGTCTCCTTCCCCTTGTTTTATCTTCATTATATACCCTTTTTTGTAATGGGCATAACTCTCCATTCGCACGTATTTTGACTTTTCATTAAAACTAAACTTTATTAAATTTCAGTTTTTTATAATATTGATTATTCTCCCTTGAGCGCTTCTTTTATAACTATGTATGCATTGTAATTAGAATTATATTTAAGTGGGGGAATTGCATTTCTAGCATCAACTTCAATACAATTGAGATCCTTATGTAGGATATAGATCCATGAACAAGGAGATTAGTTCCAAAAGCACAAAAATTATCCAAAATATTAAATAACAAAATTTTCGATCTCAAAAAAGTTATCTAACAAATCTATGACAAATCAATTGAAAACATTTATCATAATTAAATCTTCATCAAACTTAAAACTAAAAACTATTATTTTATTTATTTATTTTTAAACATTCATTTCAGTAACATTCCATCTCAACTCTTCAATTGATTAAAGACTATTCATAAATAATTATAAAATTAATATTCTAATTTTAACTTAAAATATATATAATCTCATTGATGCCATATAGAAAGGAGGAACATGAAAATGTATAAAATTGTGATCCTTTGTATATTTCTTATAATAATGATTCTATATTTATAAATGTGTATGCTTACAAAGAAATAGTCAAAACTACAATAAATCAAAACAACCTTCTCCTACCAAGGAGACAACCTCCTCCTTCCACTAATCCACAAATTATTCCATTACAATACTACAATTTATTATCGGATTGTATACAATCATATCTGATTTAAGTCTTGGGAAGCATATGTCCTCAGATACAACATTCTTCACACAACCAACAACAACACAGGGCTGCTAGGCTGCAATCACAAACCAAAAAAATATAGGTGAGAATATAACCTTAGTTTATGTATATAAGAGTTACAAATCATTAGCAAAAAACAGTATAAGAGGAATATACCATCCTTCTAAGCAACCTTTCTCCCCTCTGCTCTGTGTTTTGACAGGACCTGCTTCTGCATATTGTGATGGTGGAGCCTGAGTGGGGTACCCTGAAAGTAATACCCATTTTAATATTAATAACTAAAGAAAATACATTTATGACCTTCTATTACATAAACGAATAGTTAGTTTATAATAATAAAAAATATACGAAATATGAACAAATTGAAAAGGTCTCTTATAAATTATAAAGTTTCTAGTAAACAATTGTGTATAACTTATTTTTCATCTATCTTTGGGATCACACTACATAATTCATCATCATTTATCAAGATGAGGATGAAAAATAAAATCTTAAACCTTTCGGATCACGCTACATAATTAATCATCATTCCAAAAGAGGATGGAAGATAGAATTTCTTATAATTCATCATCATTCATTTTCGAAAAGAAGATGAAAAATAGAATCTTAAATATATGCACCCATAAAAAATGAAATCTTAATAAAGAAAATGAAACAAAACTTGATAATTTTGACCTTAACAGTTCTGATGCTATAGGAACCAGAGATAGACAGAAGGTAAACCCATTTCTAACTCACAGAAGATGGGAAATCATTTTCTTGCCCAAGAATATTGTTAAATCTAATTTCCAAATCCTTCATAGCAGATCTAAATTAAGTATCCCTTTGGTGGGTTCACAGACCATTAATCATCATGAACTCCAGACTGAACAAATCTTTCATAGACAACCAGAAGATAGAAGAAAAGAAAAGCACATGAAGAATTACCTGGTGGAGGATATCCTTCTGGATAAGTAGAAGGCGGTATTACAGCAGTGGGCTTCTGTTGCTCAGACATGGTGTACAAGTACTGACTACTGATTTCACCTCTTCACTGACTGGATGATAAATGGGTTTTTCTCTGCCCTTTTCTTCTTCAATTGAGTTGTGTTATATTGTATTTGGCTATGTGTTATATAGACTCTCAACCGACCTTGCTTTCTGTCAAAGATAGTGACCTGAGAAGAAAAGATCTATCATTAGACAACAACGCATCATATCAAACAATTTAATATCGGTTGTGAGATCTTTTCTTTTGGGCACACGGCTAACTAAAAAGAATTGAAACAGAAAATTATGTTGGGTGATTTAATTCATTTATATAATCGGGATCCAATAGCATTGAGTTGGGTGTCGGTTATGTGTTAGATCATAACTTAGACAAGCAGCTAAGTCCGATGTATCACCGCCTCCAAAATATTAGTGTGGCCTCTTGATTCCATTGGCTACCCTCCCTTTATTGTGTTATCATATAGGTTATTTGCACAATTGTCTATATCGTATTTGATATCATTCATTGTTGTTAATCCGGTATGTTGAAGGGGTTAATCTAGGAGAACAACTTATTGGGTCAACAACCTCCCCGATACTATCCCTAGACACCATCTTGACAAACTTATCTGTTAAGAAGATAAAGACAAATAGGTTTTACAAGCACAAATTTTGATAGACCGATCTTGTATGTCATTGATCATTTTCATGCATTACATTGAATTTGCACGACTCAAGTTAGCCCCTAATTCTTCTCAACATTTCTATAATTTTCAATGCATGGGTGGACTGTTGCAGGCAGGCCACAGGCCTGCATGAGGGCGTTGCCCCTTGTGCATACCTCTTCTATTTTTTGATTCGCTGTCTAGGGGGTGTCTTTGGGTGCGGGTGGTGTTTTGCTATGTGTGGGGGTAGGTTGATACTTTTTTTTAATGCTCTTTTCATCTGTTGGGTCCATGCTTCTTGTGTTGGCTGTTTGTGTGGAGGGTGTTAAGGTATTTTGGTTCAATGTTTGGCTGGTGTATGGGTTGGTGTGATCATGGCGGAGCATCAAGTTTCTACTAGTCTGGTGGTGGCTGATCGTGGTGTCTTTCACAATGGATCTTCATCGGGGTTGAAAGCTCAATAGTCTGAGTCATTTTATGTGGGGGAGGGCCCTAAACTGAAGAAAGTGAATGGTTGTTTGCCCAGGAGTCAGGATTGTTCAGTCTTGGTTCTTTCTCCTGAATCTGTGGCTGATGATGTCTCTTATTGGAGTAGACATGCTTTAATCTGCAAATTTCTTGGTATCTGTATTCGTCTGCTGGCTCTAGATGCTTAGATTAGGTGCACGTGGCAGGTTGAGAGCGATATGGAGTTAATGGTGGCTGCACACAGTTATTTTGTGGTTGTTTTTTCCAATATGGCTGATAGGAATTGGGTTTTTGAGGGAGGACCCTACTTTTATAATCATATTGGATCATTCATCAAACTTTGGCATATGGGTTTTAATACAACCAAAGAATTGTTGTCGAGGGTTCCTGTCTATGTCCGTCTGCCGTGATTTCCTCTAGAGTTCTAGAGAGAAGATATTTTACAACGGATTGTTGCTCTTCTTGGTAAGCCTGTTGTAGTTGTTCAACAAACCCTTGAAAGAAAGGTTATTTCTTTTGCTCGGATTTGTGTGGAGGTTGATTTGAATAATCCCTTGCCGAATTCTCTAGAAATTTTTCTTGGTTCTTTGTCTTGGATTCAACAACTTGATTATGAATCCCTTCCTTTTTGTTGGATTTTTCATGAGTATGGGCATCTTTAGAAGCAATGTCCTAGGATTAACAAGGCTCCTCCTTCTAATTCCTCCCCTTTGTCTTTGGCTCCAAATTTTGGTAGGGAGGATGAAGGGAAATCTTCCATGATGGAGGGTGAAGTGGATAAAGATGGCTTTGTGCCAGTTAAGCCTCAGGCTAAGGGTCGTGGCTAGAAGAGATCATTCAAGGACAAGAAGAATGAAGAGGACTTTAATCGGTTTGAGGTGTTGGACACTTCAACCTTGGAGGAAGGAATCCTACCATATATGCCTTTTGATGCTGTTGGTATGGGTTGTGTTGTGGGTCAGGG
Source organism: Sequoia sempervirens (assembly GCA_007258455.2). Taxonomy (NCBI): domain Eukaryota; kingdom Viridiplantae; phylum Streptophyta; class Pinopsida; order Cupressales; family Cupressaceae; genus Sequoia; species Sequoia sempervirens. Next base: position 438,344,590 of record VDFB02000003.1, read on the forward strand.
ATAGGGATCAGGTCAGGATATTCATTTATCTTAGGGTATGCAGGATCATCTGGTATCTCTGAATGATCCTATGCAGGATGAAGATGATATTGTTTTAACAGATTTGGCAAAGGAGGGGCTAGTTTCTGGAAAGAGCAAGGGGTCTTCTTTAGCCTTGGGGGTGCAACAATGCACGATTACGAAGGGATTGTCTGAGAACTCTTCTAAAAGTGGCCGCAAGAAGGATCTTGAGAAGATTAGGCATACTGGAGATTTGTTGGTGGAATCTGGGTCTGTTAAACCCATTGATGTTCATTTTTCTCCATCTCCCCCACGATTGTTCTCTCATGGAATGTAAGGGGGTTGAATAACACCTCCCATCAAAAGGCTATTCATGATCTGGTTGCTGTCCATTTTTCAAACTTTTTTTGTGTTTAAGAGATTAAACTTTCAGTTGATTTCATTATTCAGTGTGCTTCTCGTATTTGGTATTTTGGTCAATGTCAGTGCATTGGTTCTTAGGGGAGTTTTGGGGGTTTGGCTCTTTTTTAGGATCCAAGAAAGATTGCTCCACTTTGGTGGATTTTTAGTCATTCTACTATTTCCATGGTTGCCTCATCCTTGGAAATTAGTGAGACCATTCTGGTTACTAATGTTTATGCCCCGATTGATATTCGAGGAAAAAGTTAGCATTGGGCTCATATAAGGTATGCTAGATCATGTGCTTCGTATCTTGCTTGGATCTTAGCTAGTGATTTTAATTTTGTGTTGAGCTTGGAGGAGAAAAGAGGTGGGCTACCTCGGCTTGGACCTGCTTCTGATATTTTTTGGGAGAATGTCCATTTGCTTGTTTTAGTTGATGTTAAGCCTTCTAATGGGGTTTTCACTTAGAATAATAGACGGAGTGGAGAGGAAGCGATTTCTGAAAGGTTGGATAGATTTCTTGTTTCCTGTTTTTGGGTGGGAGGTAGATTGGTTACTGGATCTGAGATTCTTGATTGGAGGGTTTATGATAATTGGCCAATTAAACTTTCAGTAACCTATTTTATAGTTCCCAAGAATCCTCCCTTTAAATTTTAGCTTATGTAGCTTCAAGAGTTTTCTTTGCATGATCTTATGGCCTAGTGGTGGCGGGATGGCAACCCTACTTATGGTACAACTATGTACACCTTTGTGAAGAAACTTCAGTATGTTAAATTTCACCTTAAGAGATGGAATAAGATGAGTTTTGGAAATTTTAAGGTAATGAAGAGGAATGCCTAGGCGTGCCTTGATGTGATTACTTGCCAAATTTGAGATTTAGGTTTCTCAGATGCTTTGGGTCAAGTGGAATCCCAGGTTGTGAGAGTAGTGGAGGAGTGGGAGCTTCAGGAGGATATTTTTTGGAAGCAAAAGGCTCAGATTGATTGGATTTAGGACGGGGATAGGAATATTGCTTTCTTCCATAATTTTGTGCAGGGTCGCCACAATAAAAGTTGTATCTCCTCTCTAGTTAATGTAGATGGGATCCACATTTCTTCATTGTAGGCTTTGGCTCATGAGGATAGAAAGTTTTATTCTGCTTTTTTTTTGAGGATTCACCCCCTGCAAAAGATGAGGAGAATTTGATCCTCGCTTGCATTCCCTCCCTGATCTCTAAGGAGATAAATGATTTCCTCATCCGCTTGATTTCTTTTCCTGAATTGGAAGAGGTTTTTTTTGGGATGAAAAAAGGTAAAGCCTCTGTTTTGGATGGTTTTCCTATTGAATTGTTTTAGGAATTTTGGGGTATTATAAATTTGAATTTGCTGGAGGTTGCCTGTGAATCTCTTTGCAGCAAGTAGATGCTTCGTGCCTTGAAATCTACTTTTCTGGTTCTCATTCCTAAAAAGGAAGGTCCATATCAGCTCAAATTCTTTTGACCTATTGCACTCTATAATGTGGTGCACAAAATTATTACTAAATTGATTGCAGAGAGGCTCAAAGTTTGTCTTCCTTTTGTAATCTCTGAGGAGCAAGGCAGTTTTGTGACTGGTAGAAAGATCCTGGATGGGGTGGTGGTTGCTTCTAAAGTCATTCACTCTATGGCGACTTCTAAGGATAAATCTATGTTTATCAAGTTGGATATGGCCAAAGCTTATCATAGGGTTAAGTGGAGCTTTTTGCAGAGAATTCTCCTAGGCTTTGGTTTTAGTCCTGATTGGGTTAGTTGGACTATGAATTGTGTTACCTCTTCCTCTTTTTCTGTTCTTATGAATGGGGAGCCTTCTGGTATTTTTGAGGCTTCTAGGGGCCTTCGTCAAGGGGATCCTCTATCCCCTTACCTATTTATTATTATGGCTGAGGGTTTGAGCAGATTTCTTAAGTTGTGGGTTTCTGAGGGTAGGATTCAAGGTTGGTGTTGGGGAAATGGGCTACCACAACTCTCTCATCTTCAGTTTGTGGATGACACATCTCTTATGGGGAGGGCTTGCCTTCGGGAGGTTGTTTCTTTTAGGTGGGCTTTGGATATTTACCTTGCTGCTTCAGGTCAAAAAGTTAATGAGCACAAGTCTTCTATCTTCTTTTTTAATACTCCTCAAGCTATTCAACGATGGATTGCTAATATTTTGAGGTTTCAGATTGGGTCTCTTCCCTTTGTCTATCTGGGAGTTCCTCTTGTTGTTGGTAGGCAACCCAGGTCTTCTTGGAAAAAAATGCTCGATAAGTTGCATAGTAAAGTCAATCATTGGACTCATTGTTGGCTTTCTACTATTGCAAGAGTGACTCTTCTAAAGTCTGTTATCTAGGCTGTCCCTATTTATAGGTGTTTTGTTCAGGCAACTCCTTTGTATTTCCTGAGGGAATTTGATGCTCTCTCATGATAGTTTCTTTAGAGTGGTAACTTGTAGTAAGTTAAGTGGAGTCTTGTTAAGTGGGATATGGTGTACAGGCTGTAGAAAGAGGGGGGCCTTGGATTGCATTCTGCTATTTTGAATGGGAAAGCTCTTGCTGCCAAGTTATATTGGGGTTGGTGTACTAGTTAGCATCAGCTTTGGGCCCATATTCTTACCCACAAGTATCTTAAGGATGTTAACACTTTTGATGTCCCTCATTTCCCTTTAGAAGGAAGGGGATCTATGATTTGGAATACCCTCAAATCAGGGGCTCAGTTGGTTAAGAAGGGGATTTTTTGGATATGTCATATGGGTTCTCAAGCTCTTTTTTGGTGGGATTCTTGGGATGGTCATCCTCCTATTCTTTTTGCCTACCCTCATCTCTAGTATCTTTGTGATCATTTTATTGCTGTTGGTTGGAATACGGTTGAGCATTATAAGTTTGTTCAGAATATTGGAATGGCTGCTAGCCTTAGATGGAAGCACTCCTCGAATTGGCCGCCAGGAGGGTTAGAGGAGGATAGGCAGGAGCTGGCTTAGATTCTGGCATCACGTGAATGCAATTCCATGGTGGGGCAGGATGTCTTGGCTTGTAGTAACAGTGATTTATCTGGTAAGTACTTTGTTTTAGCAAGTTATGGTGAGTTGGTTAGGCAGGTGTTTGGGGACATTGAGGTTCCTTGGTGGAAACAAGTGCAGAACAAATTTTCTTGGCCCAAGTGCAATTTTTTTATATGGTTGGTGGTCCAGAACCGATTTCTTACTTGGGATAACCTATGCAAGATGGGGTTCTAGGGTCCCTCGATGTGTTTTTTTTGCTGTAAAAGTGAAGAGAGTGTCTCTCATCTCTTCTTCCAATGTTCCTTTTCTAGAAGGATTTGACACTTTTGGTGGGTTGTGTGGAACCAAGCTTCTTGACATGTCTCTTATTTGGCAGAGTTCTTTGCTCGGTGGGGGAAGGCCCCTGTTAAGACCTCTTTTCTTCAAGTTAATTAGGCTCTTGGACCAATTTTTATTATTTGGCATATTTGGTTGGAGAGGAATCGCATGATTTTTCAAGATGTGAAGTTGGTTGCCCAACATTTGTGGTGGAAGATTTTGCATTCTTTGGGAGAAACTATTGTGGCTAAGTGTGACTTGGTTGAGGGTGTGGATCCAGTAGAGGCTTCTTGTTGCACTCGTCTCAATCTTCCTCTTTAGAGGGGAGTTGCTCAAAGTGCTGGTTAGATCATGAGAAATAGATGTCGCCATCCTCTTCGGAAGATAAATAGGGAGGGGTGTTGGTGTCCTCCTCCTCAGGGTGTGTTGAAAATCAACATAGATGGTTCTTCTTGTGGAAATCCGGGTGATACTGGTATTGGAGGTGTTGGGCGGACTAGCTTTGGGTTAGTTGAGTTTACCTTTTCTATTTATAAGGGTTGGTATACTAACAATGTGATGGAGGCTCTTGCCATTTTATGTGTTGTGGAGCATGGTTGTGCTCTTAGGTGGAGAAAAACTAAATCTAATTCTCAGGTGGTAGTGAATTTGTTAAAGAGGCAATAGTTAGAGGATGTCAGTTGGCATTTGGTTGTTATTATAAAACAAATTCTTCATTTGTGTGCTTCCTTGGATTATGTTTCTTCCTGTCATATTCCCCATGAATGGAATGAGGTTGCAGATTGTTTGGCTAAATGGGCTTCTGATCATTTGCAAGGTTGGAATATTGTGGAAAGGGGTTAATTACCCTTGGATTTGTCCCAAAAATTGGACCAATTAGTGGAGATAGACAAAGATGTTTAATTTCCTTGGTTTGTATTGCTCTATTTTGTTTTGAATAAATTTTTACCCCTCTTTTAGTTAAAAAAAAATATCAAGTTAAATTAATTCAATTTCCTCTCAAGTCCATAGGAGTTCCAAAGAGATTATAATCTAAAAGTAAATTTAAGGTGCTTTAAAAGCCATTAAGGTCAAAAATTCATTCAAATCCAATTGAAATTTAAGTCTAGA
>VDFB02000003.1:438349512-438369948 GCA_007258455.2 Sequoia sempervirens
GGTGAAGTGGATAAAGATGGCTTTGTGCCGGTTAAGCCTCAGGCTAAGGGTCGTGGCTAGAAGAGATTGTTCAAGGACAAGAAGAATGAAGAGGACTTTAATCGGTTTGAGGTGTTGGACACTTCAACCTTGGAGGAAGGAATCCTACCAGATATGCCTTTTGATGCCGCTGGTATGGGTTGTGCTGTGGGCCAGGGATAGGGATCAGGTCAGGATATTCATTTATCTTAGGGTATGCAGAATGAAGATGATATTGTTTTAACAGATTTGGCAAAGGAGGGGCTAGTTTCTGGAAAGAGCAAGGGGTCTTCTTTAGCCTTGGGGGTGCAACAATGCACGATTATGAAGGGATTGTCTGAGAACTCTTCTAAAAGTGGTCGCAAGAAGGATCTTGAGAAGATTAGGCGTACTAGAGATTTTTTGGTGGAATCTAGGTCTGTTAAACCTATTGATGTTCATTTTTCTCCATCTCCCCCATGATTGTTATCTCATGGAATGTAAGGGGGTTGAATAACACCTCCCATCAAAAGGCTATTCATGATCTAGTTGCTATCCATTTTTTGAACATTTTTTGTGTTCAGGAGATTAAAATTTTAGTTTATTTCATTCTTCGGTGTGCTTCTCATATTTGGTATTTTGGTCAATGTCAGTGCATTGGTTCTCAGGGGAGTTTTGGGGGTTTGTCTCTTTTTTAGGATCCAAGAAAGATTGCTCCACTTTGGTGGATTTTTAGTCATTCTACTATTTCCATGGTTGCCTCTTCCTTGGAAATTGGTGATACCATTCTGGTTACTAATGTTTATGCCCCAATTGATATTCGAGGAAAAAGTTATCATTGGGCTCATATAAGGTATGCTAGATCATGTGCTTCGTATCTTCCTTGGATCTTAGCTAGTGATTTTAATTTTGTGTTGAGCTTGGAGGAGAAAAGAGGTGGGCTGCCTCGGCTTGGGCCTGCTTCTGATATTTTTTGGGAGAATGTGCATTTGCTTGCTTTAGTTGATGTTAAGCCTTCTAATGGGGTTTTCACTTGGAATAATAGACGGAGTGGAGAGGAAGCGATCTCTGAAAGGTTGGATAGATTTCTTGTTTCCTATTTTTGGGTGGGAGGTAGATTGGTTATTGGATCTGAGATTCTTGATTGGAGGGTTTCTGATAATTGGCCAATTAAACTTTCAGTAACCTATTTAACAGTTCCCAAGAATCCTCCCTTTAAATTTTAGCTTATGTAGCTTCGAGAGTTTTCTTTGCATGATCTTATGGCCTAGTGGTGGCGGGATGGCAACCCTGATTATGGTACAACTATGTACACCTTTGTGAAGAAACTTCAGTATGTTAAATTTCACCTTAAGAGATGGAATAAGATGAGTTTTGACAATTTTAAGGTAATGAAGAGCAATGCCTAGGAGTGCCTTGATGTGATTACTTGCCAAATTTGGGATTTAGGTTTCTCAGATGCTTTGGGTCAAGTGGAATCCTAGGCTGTGAGAGTAGTGGAGGAGTGGGAGCTTCAGGAGGATATTTTTTGGAAGCAAAAGGCTCAGATTGATTGGATTTAGGAAGGGGATAGGAATACTGCTTTCTTCCATCATTTTGTGCAGGCTCGTCACAATAAAAATTGTATCTTCTCTCTAGTTAATGCAGATGGGATCCACATTTCTTCATTGTAGGCTTTGGCTCATGAGGCTAGAAAGTTTTATTCTACTCTTTTTTCTTCTTCTGAGGATTCACCCCCTGCAGAAGATGAGGAGAATTTGATCCTCGCTTGCATTCCCTCCCTGATCTCTAAGGAGATGAATGATTTCCTCATCCTCTTGATTTCTTTTCCTGAATTGGAAGAGGTTTTTTTTGGGATGAAAAAAGGTAAAGCCTCTATTTTGGATGGTTTTCCTATTGATTTTTTTTAGGAATTTTGGGGTATTATAAGTTTGAATTTGTTGGAGGTTTCCCGTGAATCTCTTTGAAGCAAGTAGATGCTTCGTGCCTTGAAATCTACTTTTCTGGTTCTCATTCCTAAAAAGGAAGGTGCAGATCAACTCGAATTCTTTTGACCTATTGCTCTCTGTAATGTGGTGCACAAAATTATTACTAAATTGATTGCAGAGAGGCTCAAAGTTTGTCTTCCTTTTGTAATCTCTAAGGAGCAAGGCGGTTTTGTGACTGGTAGACAGATCCTGGATGGGGTGGTGGTTTCTTCTAAAGTCATTCACTCTATGGCGACTTCTAAGGATAAATCTATGTTTATCAAGTTGGATATGGCCAAAGCTTATGACAGGGTTAAGTGGAGCTTTTTGCAGAGAATTCTCCTAGGCTTTGGTTTTAGTCCTGATTGGGTTAGTTGGACTATGAGTTGTGTTACCTCTTACTCTTTTTCTATTCTTATGAATGGGGAGCCTTCTGAGATTTTTGAGGCTTTTAGGGACCTTCGTCAAGGGGATCCTCTGTCCCCTTACTTGTTTATTATTATGACTAAGGGTTTGAGTAGATTTCTTAAGTTGTTGGTTTCTGAGGGTAGGATTCAAGGTTGGTGTTGGGGAAATGGGCTACCACAACTCTCTCATCTTCAGTTTGTGGATGACACGTCTCTTATGGGGAGGGCTTGCCTTTAGGAGGTTGTTTCTTTTAGGCGGGCTTTGGATATTTACCTTGCTGCTTCAGGTCAGAAAGTTAATGAGCACAAGTCTTCTATCTTCTTTTTTAATACTCCTCAAGCTATTCAATGATGGATTGCTAATATTTTGAGGTTTTAGATTGGGTCTCTTCCCTTTGTCTATCTGGGAGTTCCTCTTGCTGTTGGTAGGAAACCTGGGTCTTCTTGGAAAAAATTGCTCGATAAGTTGCACAATAAAGTCAATCATTGGACTCATTGTTGGCTTTCTACTATTGCAAGAGTAACTCTTCTAAAGTCTGTTATCCAGGCTCTCCCTATTTATAGGTGTTTTGTTCAGGCAACTCCTTTGTATTTCTTGAGGGAATTTGATGCTCTCTCATGATAGTTTCTTTGGAGTGGTAACTTGTAGTAAGTTAAGTGGAGTCTTGTTAAGTGGGATATAGTGTACAGGCCGTAGAAAGAGGGGGGCCTTGGATTGTGTTATGCTATTTTGAATGGAAAAGCTCTTGCTGCCAAGTTATATTGGGGTCGGTGTACTAGTTAGCATCAGCTTTGGGCCCATATTCTTACCCACAAGTATCTTAAGGATGTTAATACTTTTTATGTCCCTCATTTCCATTTAGAAGGAAGGGGATCTATGATTTGGAATACCCTCAAATCAGGGGCTCAGTTGGTTAAGAAGGGGATTTTTTGGATATGTCATATGGGTTCTTAGGCTCTTTTTTGGTGGGATTCTTGGGATGGTCATCCTCCTATTCTTTCTGCCTACCCTCATCTCTAGTATCTTTGTGATCATTTTATTGCTACTGGTTGGAATATGGTTGAGCATTATAAGTTTGTTCAGAATATTGGAATGGCTGCTAGCCTTAGATGGAAGCACTCCTCGAATTGGCCGCCAGGAGGGTCAGAGGAGGATAGGCAGGAGCTAGCTCAGATTCTGGCATCACGTGAATGCAATTCCATGGTGGGGTAGGATGTCTTGGCTTGTAGTAAGAGTGATTTATCTGGTAAGTACTCTGTTTTAGCAAGTTATGGTGAGTTGGTTAGGCAGGTGTTTGGGGACATAAAGGTTCCTTGGTGGAAACAAGTGTGGAACAAATTTTCTTGGCCCAAGTGCAATTTTTTTATATGGTTGGTGGTCTAGAACCGATTTCTTACTTGGGATAACCTATGCAAGATGGGGTTCCAGGGTCCCTCGATGTGTGTTTTGTGCTGTAAAAGTGAAGAGAGTGTCTCTCATCTCTTCTTCCAATGTTCCTTTTCTAGAAGGATTTGACACCTTTGGTGGGCTGTGTGGAACCAAGCTTCCTAACATGTCTCTTCTTTGGTAGAGTTCTTTGCCCAATGGGGGAAGGCCCCTGTTAAGACCTCTTTTCTTCAAGTTACTTGGGCTCTTGGACCAATTTTTATTATTTGGCATATTTGGTTGGAGAGGAATCACAAGATTTTTCAAGATGTGAAGTTGGTTGCCCAACATTTGTGGTGGAAGATTCTGCATTCTTTGGGAGAAACTATTGTGGCTAAGTGTGACTTGGTTGAGGGTGTGGATCCAGTAGAGGCTTCCTGTTGCACTCGTCTCAATCTTCCTCTTCAGAGGGGAGTTGCTCAAAGTGCTGGTTAGATCATGAGAAATAGATGTCGCCATCCTCTTCGGAAGATAAATAGGGAGGGGTGTTGGTGTCCTCCTCCTTAGGGTGTGTTGAAAATCAACATAGATGGTTCGTCTTGTGGAAATCCGAGTGATACTAGTATTGGAGGTGTTGGGTGGACTAGCTTTGGGTCAGTTGAGTTTATCTTTTCTGTTTATAAGGGTTGGTATACTAACAATGTGATGGAGGCTCTTGCCATTTTATGTGTTGTGGAGCATGGTTGTGCTCTTAGGTGTAGACAAACTGAATCTGATTCTTAGGTGGTAGTGAATTTGCTGAAGAGGCAATAGTTAGAGGATGTCAGTTGGCATTTGGTTGTTATTATAAAACAAATTCTTCATCTGTGTGCTTCCTTGGATTATGTTTCTTCCTGTCATATTCCTCATGAATGAAATGGGGTTGTAGATTGTTTGGCTAAATGGGCTTCTGATCATTTATAAGGTTGGAATGTTGTGGAAAGGGGTCAATTACCCCTAGATTTGTCCCAAAAATTGGACCAATTAGTGGAGATAGACAAAGATGTTTTCCTTGCTTTGTATTGCTCTATTTTGTTTTGAATAAATTTTTACCCATCTTTTAGTTAAAAAAAAATCAAGTTAAATTAATTCAATTTCCTCTCAAGTCCATAGGAGTTCCAAAGAGATTATAATCTAAAAGTAAATTTAAGGTGCTTTAAAAGCCATTAAGGTCCAAAAATTCATTCAAATCCAATTGAAATTTAAGTCTAGATTTACACAACACATGAAAGACCTTAAGGATAGAGTAAATCCAAGGGTGACACATGTGAATATCTTACAACCTTAGAGAAGATAGATGTTTGAATCTTACAATAAAAAGGTTAAAAGAAATAGGCTTATATGCAATGAATATGTGAGTACCTAGATGTTACTTGGTAAAATCTCAAGCAACAACATAAACTTTGACTTAGTGAAAGAAATCTTAAAATATAAAATTAGATTTAACCAAATTTAAATATATTATCATATCCATTAAAGGGCTCACACCAAAAAGAGAGAAAAATTTAATTCAATGTAAATATCAAATTGGTGAAACACTAGGAAAGTAAAGTCTATGAAAGCATTGACCATGAGATGTGAAAGGAAACCTAAACCTTGATTTATAATGAAATTGAGTTTGAGTTTAATACTTGTTTAAATTGGACTTTGGAAATTTAAATGTGGAGAGTTCAAACATAAGGCATGGACGTATCTAACTATATGAAGACCACACCCAAGTTAGACACGTGGTGAATTCTTAGAGGGAGTCACTTTATAGAAAATAAAAGATTTATAACACATGTGCCCACAAGTTGGGTACACCAAAGTTTGATTAAAATTTAGAATGATAAGCTATAATCGGTTTATCTAAGGTTAGGTTACCCAACAAGGAAGACAACAAAGTATAACCAGAACTAGATGCAAATTCTAAAATTAGGTAAAAGTAGGATTAGGTTTGGAAAGTCATATAAATGATTTATCAAGTTAAATAACTAAAATTATAAATCTTGAATTTAAGAAAGTATTGAGGATCAATATTTATATTTGTGGAAAATTTGTAAGTCATATAATTAAAATATGATAAAATATGCACTCCAAAATATTTCCACACATGGATACAAAAGAAGAATTCTTACAAGTTCTGAAATATATAAAAAAACCATTGGGATTTTTCACTCTCCCTTCACTAAAACACAATTGTACATTTTCCTTACCAACAATCTAATACAAAATATTCTCACCATGTAAAATATCTCCTCCTTCATAAGTTTGGTAAGATGAGAACCAATCCTTGTGGGGAGTCAAATTATAGGAGCAACCTGTATCATCACTATCAACATTAGTATAAATGAATAAAGCATCATTATCACTATCATCAAATTATTTTTTAATGGTGGAATTATCATATATTTTCTTCCTATTTTTGCATTATTTATGTCCCTACTTCCCATAGTTCCAACACTTCATTCTACTCTTTTAGGGGTTTTAAATCATTCTTTATAATAATACCTCTCGTTTAATTACTTTTAACCCCCTTTACAACCACCTTGTCCTTAGTCTTTACTTGAACACGCAATTCATCTTTCAACTCTTCATCCATATATTTTATCCTTATCTCTTTACTAAGAATTTAATTAACAACAAGGGATTTGATTTTGGATTTATCATAGAACCACTTAGAGAAAAAATTAGATTCTCTCAAGCTTCGAAAAAGAGAAAAATAATAAAATGCACTTATTCTCTTCATCTAGCTTAACATTAATAGAAACTAACTAACTCAAAATCAAATTAAATGAATTCAAATGCTTAGATTTGCATTATCTCCCTCTTTAATTTTCAAGGAGAATATTTATTTTTAATTATATCTTATTAACAAGACTCTCTTTATTTGATAGAGATCACCAATCCTCTTATACAAATAGTGTGTGGTAGCCTCTTTTGATACATTCAATATGACATAATATACAAGACACAATTAATTGGTTCCCAATGTCTTGTCCAGTATTGTAAATTCTTAATTCAGCATGCATACAAGGTTTCCTTCCTTTGCAACAACATTTCATTGATCACTTTATTCCAAGATACTAAATTTTAAACTTCCACAATTCATACCCAAAACCATTGAACTTCTCAACTTTTTGACCGAGATGTGCTAGTGATGGCTTCCACCATAACATGTCTATAAAACCCAATAAAATAAAGCCCCCTTTGAAAAAAACTCACAACACTTCTAGAAAGCAACCTCTCTCTGATCAAAAGGTCATTATCTCTAATATCAAATGTTGAGAAAATTGGTTCACATAACGATAGTATATAAGCATAAAGTGTGCAAAACTAATTAACCCAATTAGAGGTACATGCAAAAAAAACCAATAAATATGAAATAGAAAATTTATATAAATATAAAACAATAATAATAAAATCAATAAACACATATGATATTATATATGCATGAAGAAACCCTTTACAAAAAAGAAATCACTAAAAAGATATTGAGTTTATATTCATCAAGTAGAAACAAGTACACCAATATAATGTTAGAATTGTGAATAAACATGAGATTCAAGATCAAACAACGAACAAAAACACCTTCCATGCAAGAGAGTTACAAAATAATGATTTGCTATGTCCTCAACAAGAAAAACTTATAGAATGAACCTTAAGAATCTTCAAGGAGATCTTGAGATAATACAATGAGGATGAGTGTTTTATAGGAGCAACCCTAAATGATAAAGGGGTTAGATCATGACAAGTGTCAACATCCTATGTTATGAGACATAATGATCTAATAATAGCTCACTTCAATTAACATAAAAAAAACACTCCTAAGTTTAGATTACGTGTATGAAATGAATTAGAATAATAATCAATTAAAGATTAATTAATTATTAGCTAATGCATGATTACTCTAACATACAACTTATATAATCTTCTTCAATCTAATAGAGTTCTAGTAACATGAGCTTACCTATAATTAACCATACCTCCTCCATATTAAGCCTTTAATATGTAGACTTAAGAAGGCTAAAAGAATCACCATAAAACAATACCATAGGTCCAAATATGGTCTCAATATACCATGGTAAAAATTTGCACGACACATTGCATTAGAGTGATCTTGAAAATAGAAAGTAACTCTTCATGCACACTAGTACATCAAAGAATCTATTATAAAATGCCTTCAATCACACTTTCTTATTTCTAGGTGCTTCAAGAGTGCATTAATTTGCATTGTCATTACTATCTTGAGAAACATTGCCATTGCTATCTTGAGAAGATGCTTTATAACTCCTAGCCTTTAACCTCTTTTTGTAACTCCTCTAATTAAATATTATTACAATAGTATCTCACATAATTTGGAGAATAATAATAATAAAATAATACACCTTAACAATTCATGGCCATCCAAGTTACCAATAACAAGTTAGAGACCTAATATTATACAATAGGATTGCAATTTAATTACACTATGCTAACAAAATACGATCTAGAGCAAAGTATTGAAATGGATTAGAAAATAAAATATATAAATAAAAGGTACTTAATTAGAAATCAAATGCAAATAATTTGTGATAGATGGTTGTAAACAATTCATCAACATGTAAAAAAAATATTATTTATCATTAATACTTTGAAACTTGCAAATTCATTGTCTATCACTATACATCAATTCACATGAATTGGAGATCTAGCGTGACTTTGTAGATCCAAACTTCTATACATGAATCCAATTTCTGTTAAACCCTAATATTTTTTTGAATTGTCTACATACATGTAAAAATACTTAAAAACAACTTTATAGATTTTGTCAAATAGAATGTATTCTCCCTTATCATACCTTTAAAATATTGATGTATTTTAATAAAGCAATTATACTTTAGAAAACAACGAAGATAACGATGAATATAACTTAATAGAAATTCTATTCTATTCTTATTTTATTAGTTCTAAAAGTGAACGTCTCCATGGAGAAGTTGAAAGAATGTTCCAGATACGAATAAAGCCCATTATAAAATATCAATAAAATCCAATGGTATTTGAAAAATAAAATCTCGGTGACTCACAAACCGCCAACAATTTTTTTGATTAAATTAACTTTAGTGAAAAAAAGACAAATTGGTATATTTCAATGGGCCCACTTTTGGAGAACATTGACTTTTTAATATAAAATCATTAATTGGGGAGGAGGTCATGAATCGTAGATATTTAATTAGAATATTGTTTTTAGTCCTTAAAAAATATAAAAAATATTAAAATATTGCGATGGCGAAATGTGTAGATTAATGTTATTTTTCATTTATTTTTATTCTTTTTGAGGTAATTCTTCTACACATCTATAATGATAAATGATATTTAATCTTGTATAAAGATGGGTTCATTTCCCAAGCCTTTTACTTATCCATACACACATTCATATATGTTAGTCCTATCATATCCTTATGTGCACATACATCTATGCACGTGTCTTATCCATCTACTTATCACTTATGCACCAAACTCCATTTATTTTTTAGCCACTTGGATCTAATTGTTTGCCCATACTAGGACACACTTTTATAAAACATACACCCTTACTTTTTATAATTCAAAACTTAAATTTGGTCGATGTCATTCATCCTTCCGCCTTTAGTCAACTAAACAATTAGTAGTATTTAAAGGAATTCAATGCATTCATTCAAATAGTTAAAGACATGCATCATTCTCTCTCATCCTAGGGTATTGGAGTAATTAATAGCAACACATTTTGAATTGGTACAATGAAAAGAGTAAGAAATCTACATACTAGGATCCTTGCTTTTTTTTATCCTTCTTCACTTTCTAGGAATCGATCTAAATGAACTTGTTTCCTTGTGACAAATTGATAACCTTTAATGTATGTCTAAATACCACCAAGTCCACAGAGCTTTAGAAAGAGTAGAGAAAACACTTATTCATCAAGCGAGAAAAGGAGCAATGCATCATTGTGTGCAAGGATGAGTTTGAACTTAGAGTACATATCCACAACCATGATTTCATCTTAGATCTACAAACTTTTCATTTGACAAAACACAAATCCAACATAGACATCAAGGAATTCCGTTGACAAAGAGGCATTTTTTTTTTAACATACACAATTTGACCATATAATCTTCTTCATTTAGCATTGATTTTGTAGTCATCAAGCTAAGTAATCCTATCTTCTTATTTAATTTCCTAAAATATCAAGTATGCTTGTCAAGGTTCCATTGTCTAGTTGTCACATATTAACCTAAGCTAATATGTCCTTATTTAGTATGTTTGCACAAGTGACCAACTCTACTTCACACGGATGTAATTCTAATTCATGTGATCATCCATGGATACATGTTGATGCATTTGAAGATTTGAGATATATACATAACATTTCATTAACACTCTTCCATGTTGGCTAGGGATCCACAAAGAGCCAAGACAACATAAGGTGGACCTAAATCCAAATTACATGAAACATGTAACACAATGGTCCAAAAAAAAAATATTGTCGCAAAAATAACTTGATATTGTGTGCTACCATAGAGACCTTAACTAGGTCCTATCTTAACACCACACACAAGATTTGAATTCCTCACACTACTAGCCGTTACCACACACATCTTAAACATAAACAGGTTGAAAAATAGGAACAAAAAGCCTTATGTCACTTCAAACTTCTTGTACTCTAAACATCACCTCTGAAAAACTCAAGAAATTGATAATACTAATGTTAACATACTCTTCTTCCAAACCACAAAGAAAAAGTGCTTTTTTGAAAGAAATATTGACCATAATTGTATTGCTAGAGAAATATCTCTACCCAAAATATATCCTTGAACAAAAACATATTGATACAAACTTCTAGACCACCACAGATATAGAGAATAGATGCAAGCAAGATATTGCAAGCATACAATAACAACTGATAATATATATTTCTTGATTTTGCATTCTGATACTAAAATTACCAACACTGAACAGACTAGACTTCTAACACATAACACTTTAAGTCAAGGGGAATACAATGATAATTCAAATATGCTCAAGAAAGGCCAATTAATTAAGTGGAGTGTAGAGCCAATTGAAGCATTTAGTAACATCAAATAGGTAATCAATGAAGAACTTGTTCTAGTAAGTCTTGATTAATCTAACCCCCTCCAATTTCTCTCTTTTGAACCCTTTTACACTATTATTGTGTGTTACTCCAAAATAGTGAAGAAGGATAAGAGAAGCTAGTGTCATTTTCAGTAAATCATTGTAAGCAGTTGAATTGAAATAATCTACAATGGGGAAGAATTCTTATGCATTGGTTAAAGTTATAAATAACTTTAGGTCATACCTTGTAGGTGCTAAAACCATAGTATATGTTCCACACCCAAATTTGAAAGACTATGCATGCAACAAGAGGCTTTAGGTAATAGATGTCATTGGATAAAAAATATGAGTATTCCATGGAGATATATGTCACAAAAACTATTAGAGGTCAAGACTTGGATAAGTTTATTGCTAATTCCAACTTAGAATAAAAAAATGAATTAAATGAAAATGGTGTTGTTGTTCCTTTCCATCTAAGTGAAAACCCATGGTACAAAGATGTTATTTTTACGTTGTGAACCTCAATTGTCCATCATATGTAAATGATAATAAGAGAAGAACCCTCAAGAAATGATTATAGAGGTATGCGTTGATCTAGAATGAGCTAATGTGGAGAAATCATGAAGGGGTATTTCTTAGGTGCCTATACAATGAACATGGTGATACAATGACAAAGGAATGCCACTCTGATGTATGTGGAAGATATTTAAAGGCTGAAACCAATATGCATAAGATCCTTAGGGTTGGGTATTGGTGGTCTACATTTCTTAAGGTTGTAGTGTAGATGATCCAAAGAAGTGAAGAATGTCATAGGTTTCTTGGTAAGTTCAAATTTGATGGTGCACTTCACCTTTTTCCTTTCATACTTGATGCAGATTTTTAGTATTGGGGGATTGATTTCATTGGATAAATATAGGAAAATTATAATGATAAATACAAGTGGATTCTTGTGGCCACCGAATACTTCACCAAATAGGTTAACACAATTACAACCTACAATACAACATCTAAGGTGGTAGTATAATTTATAATAAACAACATAATAACAAGATTTGGTTTTCCTTCCAAGATCCTAGTTGATAATGCAATGTGCTTTAGGTCTTAGGAAATGCTAAATATGTGTTCCAATTTTGGTATCAATTTGTTACATTTATCTACATACCACCCTCAAAGAAATGGATAGCATAAGTCAAGTAACAAAATCGTAATTTAAAAATTATAAGAAGAAAATTAGATCATAATAGAAAGAGATGGTATGACAAGTTGAAATGCGCTCTTTGGGATAACAAAATCACTTGAACAAGGAATCTATAGGTAGGATTCCATTTGAATTGGTATACAAATTTGAGGCTAGAATGTCTATCAACATGGAATCACCTTTATATCAAATATTGTAGGATATACATGGGGACAAATATGACGTAATATACAAGAGGGTTATAGAATTAACTGAGTTATATGAACAACAAAAAACTATACATAGGATATAAATTTGTAGCATAAGAAAACAATGAAGTGCTTATTTGATAAAAGGACATCACCAAGATATTTTTAGGTTGGTCATATGGTTCTTTGATGTAATGCCAAGTTTGAGGAAAAGAGAAATCATGGAAAACTCAACCCTTTGTGTCTTGGACCTTATAGATTAATTGAGAGGTATGAACTTAATTTATACCATCTCATTGATTTGGATGGAGAACTCATGGATTTTCTCATACATAGTTAACATTTGAAACATTAATTTTCATAAGAAATGAAAGTTCATCTTATTGATTAGTGAGTTTGAAGCTATATCTTTCATATTTTTATCATTCATTTATTAAGTAGTTTTAACCTCTTTTGGTCATGATGGTGTGTTATTGTTTCAATCCTATGTTATGTTTTGTTGAGTCAAAATTTTAAGGTCTAATCAAAGATCTAGATTCTTGTGGTTCATATAAGAGGAATTCATCCCAACTAGAACCACTATTAGGGCCTTGTAAAATTTTATAAACTACTTAATGTTCAAGGGTCTAAGTTACATTATGCCTTTAGTTTCTTTGCAGGCTTCAAACCTTTATTAGAACTTTAAACTTTATGTTTCAAGTTCAAGTTTCCTCTCCCACCTTGATTTCCACATAGAATTTTTTGGCTTTGGTTCTTGATAGGAACCTAGAATTGTACATTCCAAGTCCACTTTTCCTTCCAAGGTATGCTTATTGACATGTAATGACTCTTGATCCATTTTGAACCTTAGATCCTAATTGGAATCTAGAACCCTAAGGTTCCATTTCCAATTCCCTCTTCACTCCCCACCTTTGAAATACCATTCTAAAATATTGGTTGTAGTTCCTCATTTCTTTCCAAGGATTGACACCTACCAATTTAATGCACAGATCCATGGTTCCAAGTTCTTCCTAGAACTTGAAACCTTCAAGCATCAACATAAGCAAGGGCCATGTGGGAATCAATTAAAATTATTGATAAGAATTACATATATTATAAATACTAGTTATTTAATATATTTTTAAAATTTCATTGAGTTCTTGATGAGAAATAAATTATCAACATGGCTAAAGTTCTTAGCAATTTTAGAGTTCCCAATGAGCATTGAGTTCCCAACAAAGATTTAATTGTTTAGTAGACTTAGATGAAGCCTTTGAAGGAGTTCTCGATGGATGGAAACCCTCCAATAGTGCAAACATAAGGAATAAATGAATGTATGAGAGCCTTCTAGTGGACTAGAAAACAAAAACCTCCTCTAAGGCGTTTAGTTCCATGTCAATCTCTGTTAAGAAAAAGTAGAGTTTTAGTTTTGTTTGATATTTGAGCTGGTTCTAGAAACTCTCCAACTTCCTAATATTGGTTCAATCACCAATGGTTTGGACAACAAGCATAAGAGCTACAACGCTGCAAATTAGGGTTTCACCCAACATGGTTAAGGGAATGTTCTAGTTAATTTTTTGGTATTGGTCATTGAAGATTCCTAGTAGATAGAGTAGGTGTTAAGGATTTTTATGTTTTAATAATTGAAGTTCAATTGCAAGAAGGTAGTGGATTGTGTTGAAGTGTTGAAAGAGAATATTGCAAAGCGTATTATAATTGTTATGTCTCTAGGACTATATGTACACTTTTAGGGAACATTTTTGAATATAAGAGAGGTTTCCTCTTGGTACATTTACTATTATGAGTGTAAAATTAATTTGATAAATTTGACAAATTTTTGAAAATATTACAATCTTTGTAATAATCATTTTTTATTTACTTATGGACTTATCCATCTCAATAATGGATAACTAAGTAGGTTTTATCTATGATAATCTAATATTTAATGTATTTTCATGATTTAATCAACTATTTCAAGCACTTTGTATTTAATTGTAATTTCTTCTTATCAACTTGACTCTATAACCCATTGATAGGCATCAATCTGGGAATGTGTTGACTCAATCACACAAATAAAATAATAAATAATTAATTTATTATTTCTAGCCTAGTTCCAGCTTTTATGTGGTTCATGATTTCATAGCCACTAGGGAATAATATTGATAAACCTCACATTTAATACACCTTGTAAATTCATGTATCTTCCACCACCTTGCACTCATTGCAATGTTGTCAAAATCAACTATATTGAGGTATTAAGATAGTTGTTGCTCCCATCTCAAAGATAATATTTAGAGTTATATCAATAGATTTGGGTTTAGTTGTCATTGTCTTCAATTGTCCAATTTATTTTTTTAAACCTTTAAGAATACCCCCCTAAATCTAAGTTGAGCTTAAAGCATAGGAGAGAAAGCTCACTCTTGTAGATTTGTCCTTTAACCCTTCATGATCTATGGATGAGTGGATGTCACTTTCACGATGAAAACCCTAGCCTTGGAAGTGAGATTTTATTCTAGGAAGTGGAACAATGGTTTTGGAACCTAACACCTTCGTTATTAGATCTCAACACTTTTATCTTCCTATCTAACTATGTCCCAATAAAAGCCTTAAAATCCTTAAAATTGATGTAAAATTCAAATTTAGATCTAAGAAAATAAACCTAGATGTATCTTGAGTAATTATTGATAAATAAAATATAATAAAATATTTATCAATAAAACCCACATCCACTAGACTAAACACATTCAAATAAATGAATGATCAAATACAAATTTCTCTATAATTTCCAATAGAAAAAAATATATTATATTTTCCAAACACACCATATTTGAAAAAATTAAACTCGTCAAAATGATTAGAAAAATGGTTAGATATTTTTTAATTAGTAATGGTCTACATAATTTTTTAACCAATGTGACCCACACATTGGTGTCACAACATAATTTTTAAAAGTGTTATTATATTAGCATAATTATAAAATGTGGTGGCATCAAGCCTAAATAGTCCCACATCATGAGACTTTTGTGACCACCAAATATATTTCACCAACCCACAACAAAAATTATTAATGTAATATACACTCTACAATAATTGCACTTGAATAGAAAAAGAAGATTTATCACAAGTTATAAAAAATATGAAACACCATAGGGATTTTTCACACTCCCATCACTTAAACACAATTGTACCTTTTCCTTACCAATAATTGGATACAATCTATCAAGTCACCAAAGAGAAATCTCTCCTACATCATAATCTTGGTAATATGAGAACCACTCCTTGTGGAGAGTCATATAGTAGGAGAAAGCTAAATGAATTGGCCAATAATCACCACTAGAAACATTAATAGAAATGAATAATGCACAATTATCACCATCATTAAAGGATTTCTCAATGGAGGAATGATCATAGATTTTCTTCCCATTTTTCATTCATTCTTTACATCTCCCTACTCCCCATAGTTCTAAAACTTCACTACATTATTTCTAGGATTGTAAACCATCCTTTAAACTTGGACCTATCTTTTAATTTATTTTGTTTCTATTTAGAGACACCTTTTTCGTTAGGCCTTCCTTGAACATGTGTAACCTAGAAAAAGGGATCCTAGGTCCTAAATGTAAAGAACCTAGGATGCAAAGAACCTAGGATGCAAGGGCCCTTTTCCAAGTTACATTAAGATATAGATTAACAAGGTGATTAGATTGACTTACAACCATGAAGGTGAGCCAATCAGACCTAGATCTACATCTAATTGAGGATGGGAACATATTGGAAATGATTTGGAATGATTAACCTAATTATACTATGTGTCCTAATATGTAAGTTGCAAGATCCCAACAACTAATAGACGAAAAAAATAATTTATAGGTGGCTATGTGGAGTGTAGAGTGATATGTACCAACCTAGAAAAGCTTGTTTCGGCCACTGTAGGACATAGTTTCCAAGGAGAATCTAAGTCTTTGTAAGGGGGTCATGCTCAAATTTTGGGGGCCATCTAGTGGTAGATTTGAGACTTCTATTTCCATTTGCAAAGTTTCTAGAATGTTGTCATATAATTTTGTAAGTGAGTTTTTGTTTGTTGACAAAATGTAGGGCTTTGAATGCAGCAATGAACAATTTGTCTTCAAGATTCATTCAATCATCTTCAAACCTGAAACCTGCACATTTAAAGAGAGGAAAATTTTTGGGTCATTTAAGGGCTTGCCTTAGTCAAACCCCATGTAAGTGTTTCCACTTCCACAATGCCAATGCCAATGATAAAATGGATAAATGGATAGGAAATAATGATGAAATCATAAAGGGCTACAACTCACCACCCTTCAATGGATTCCTTGAAGGACTAAAGTCATACACATCACCTCGAGGACTTGGATCTTTCTTGCTTGAATGCTTTGGAGACCTACAAAATGGGTCAGCCTTCACAAAACAATAAAAAAAATGATAACATGAACTCACATACACTTTGACATGATGCTTGGATATTGAATTGCTATAATAAATAATTGGAATTTTGCTCTTGAATTTCTCTTAAATTCTCTCAATGTCCAACTCTAGCTTTCTAGTTTCAAAATGGTGAAAAGACTAGGTATTTATCCAATTTCCAAAAAAATAGATCCCAAAAGCTTACACTTGAAATTTGAAATTTGAATGTTAAAATACCACCAACAACATGCCCAAAAATGGGTCATGGCTAGGATGGATACACCCAAAGGCGTATGGGTCCTAGCCCAAACTTTCAGGACATTGAATGTTGAGGGTAGATTAATGATTGGTTGCATTTGTTCAATGCTCACAGTTTGTTGAAAAATGGTACAAATAGGCTTCAAAATACATAATTTTAGAACATTATGGGGTCAATTAGGCTCAATAACTTAAGGGGTGCAAAAAATAGCATGAAATTGTTAAGGGTGACAATTTTTAACACTACAACATGTAATGCATCTTTCAAGACCTCATAAATACATTTTATTCTTATCTCTTCACTAATAAAAGTGGTGAAAAGGGATTCGATTTCAAGTTGGAAGAAAAAATTATATATATATCTTCCATTATCACTTTCCTCAAGTCTCAATTATCTCATTTGTTGATTCTAATGACATTTATAGTTCTTTTCCACCTATCAATAATATTGGTATTAGTTTCTTTGAGTAAATGAATGAACCCTACAATATAGATATTTTTGAGTTTGTGGACATGAAAGAGGCTAAAACATATATTAAGGGTAAACAAATTAAGGATGAAAAAGGGATTGTAACTATGAAATTTTGCTCCCAATATGTTTGAAATAAAAATATTCTTACCAAAATGCTAGAAAGGATGGACACCTTGGAGGTTAAGGTCAATAATATCCTTAATTTTAGCACCTAGGTCATGCATATATACTTCCACTTTCACCATAATTTAGTATACTATTTAACACATTTATAAAAGGAGGCATGGGGATAATTCTAGCAATACAACCTAAAAGAGGAGTAAGAAGAAAGAATTAAAGGAAGACATTTTTTAAATTCTTTTTTGAAGAATAGGGAATTATATCTTGTCCCCAAGATATGCTATAACTTCTTATGTTGTTCACTAGTTGTTTGCATGCTATTTTTACTACTCTTTTCTAGTTGATATCTATGTTTTATGTCTAGTTGTGTTTAGGATTTATTTATTTTTCTCATCCTATGAGCTTGCTTTGTAATAGGGTTGGGACTCTACTTTCCCATTTTATCTTATAAAAACAAATGATTCAATTTTGGATCTATCATAAAACCACATAGTGAAATATTTTGATTCTTCCAATATGAATAAAAGGAACAAAATAATAAAATACACTTATTTACCTCATCTAACTTAACATCAATATAAACTAGCTAACATAAAATAAAGTTAAAAGCATTCAAATATTTAGTAACAAATTCTCTCTCTCTTTTATTTTCAGAGAGAGGCTTTCTTTTTAAATTTAACTCATTAACAAGACTCTTTATTTGATCGGTATCATCCATCATTGTGTACAATAGTATGTGGTAGCCTATTCTAAGATATTTAGGAGGATAAAATCTCAAGACATAATTAACTAGTTTCATGTGCCTTATTGTCCATTTTTATATTTTCTTCATTCAATATACCTACAATATTTCTTCCTTTGGAATAAATTTTCATTGATTTATTTCTTCTAAGATACCCCCCATTTTAAAATTCCATAACTCAAACCCAAAACCATTGAACTTTTGAATTATTGGCCAATGTGCACTAATAGTGGCTTCCACCACAACAAATTGATAAAACCATCTAAAATAAATTCTCATGTTAAAAAAAAATGATTTTTCTTTAGAAAGGTATCCCTCTTTTATTAGAACCATTAAATTTAATATTAAATGCTGAGAAAAATAGTGAACAATATTGGTGAAAGTAAATGCATGAAGAGCGCAAATCTAATTATCTCAATTAGAGGTACATATGATTAACTATTAAATTTGAAATAACATAAGGATAAGAATTTAAAATATTAATAAGAAAATCAATAAACACATATGACACTACATATGTATGAAGCAAACTTAAGAAAAAAAACTCCATAATCACCAAATAGATATTGAGCTTGTATTAATCAAGTAGAAATAAGTACACCAATACAATTCATATAATATTCAATCTAATTGCCTTATAGTAATGCAAGAGTACCTACATTTAACCATTCCTCTTCTATATCAAGCCTTTAATATATAGACTTAATGAGGCTTAAAAAACCAACATAAAACAATACCATGGGTCCAAACATGGTCTTAATAAACCATGGTAAAAATTTGTGTGACCCACTGCATTAATTTGCATTGTCATTGTGTATCTCGAGTTTGAGAAAGATGCTCCATAACTCCTAGTATTTGACCTCCTTTCGTAACTCCCATTGTTTGGTGTCATTACTACAATTTCTCACATAATTTAAATAATAATAATAATAATATACCTTAGCTCCTTATGTGCTTCCAAGTTACCCATTCTAAGAAAGTTGGAGACCTAACATTATGCATTTGGATTGTAATTTAATATCACACTATGCTAACAAATTACTACCTAGAGTAAAGTACTAAAATACATGAGAAAATTAAATAAATGAATAGAAGGTACTTAGACGAAAATCCAATGCAAATATGTTGTGATGGATGGTTGTAAGTGATTTGTAAATATGCAAGAAAATTAGGAATTATCATAATGCTTTAGATTTTTTTAGATTCTTTGTCGATCAATATCAATATGGGTAACTTTCATGACTATAAAAGCAATCAATATGAATTGGAGATCTAAACCATGTTTACATATCAAAACTTTTATGCATGAATTCAATCTCTACTGAATTATAGTACCTACTTTTTTAATTTTCCTGGATACACATGATTGTAATGTCTAATTAACAATACATATAAAACCACCTTTTATGAAATTTACTAGACAAAATATATTCTCCCTCGATCAAACCTTTAAAATATTAATTTAACGACTTTTAAGAAAATCACATAAAATATACAACCAATATAATAATAAATACTTTAATAATAGAATTGACCAAAAGAATATAAGTGTTCAATTTTGATTCTTCCTTAAATAATACTAAAGTAATTGAAAGAATTTGTTAGAGATAGGAGTATAACCGAATAAAGCCCATCATAAAATATAAATAGAATCTTGGTGACTCACTAACCGCCAAACAATTCTTTTAATTATATATTAATTTTAGTGGAAAAAAGGCAAAGTCGGTAGAATTCAATGGGCCCATTTTTGGAGATTACTTATTCCACCCTTTCTCATTCAAGAATCTTTAACAACTGGACTCTATTTTTTTTTTTAATAGTTGGACTTTTCATATAAAATAATTCTTAGTCATTTTCATGTATAATCACTTTGGCGAAGAAGGGGAGGGGGTCATCAATCATAGATATTTATATGAATATTATTTTTATTCCCTTAAATTAATTTATTATAAAATTATTAAAATAATAGTCATGAAATTATTATATTGATGTTAATTTTTATTTTTGTTTTTATATTGAGATAATGTTTTGATGTGCATATAATGATACATGGTATGATCTTATATAAAGTTGGGTTCATTCTTCTTGTCTTTTATCATCCATATATATATATATACATTTAGTTTTGCCTTGTCTTTATATAGACATGAATCTATACATTCATGTATTAATTAAGTTATTGTAGTCATCTATGCAGATATCTCCATTTATTC
>VDFB02000003.1:438370048-438487933 GCA_007258455.2 Sequoia sempervirens
GTAATAGGAAGAATAGTGGATGAAACTACTATGAACTAATACCAGAGAGTTGTATCTCTATTTGTATGTAATTTGTTTGTTATTGTAATACAAAGAGATTCAACTTGGTGTGGTGGGTTTTTTCCCAAAAGGGTTTCCCACGTAAATCTATTATTCATTGTCTTTAAGTATCTTCTCTATTTTTGTAAATCATTCATGTGTGTCTTAATCGGATTGTAATTTGAAAATTAAAAGTACTGTATGCTTACTTCCACAATGGTTTTGGCGTTGGAAGTTGCTTCCACACCTTTTGCTTTCATACAGCAATGTTAATGATAAAATGGATAAATGGATAGGAAGTGATGATGAAATCATAAAGTGCTACAACTCACCACCCTTCAATGGATTCCTTGAAGGACTAAAGTCATACACATCACCTCAAGGACTTAGATCTTTCTTGCTTGAATGCTTGAATGCTTGAATGCTTTGGAGACCTACAAAATGGGTTAGCCTGCACAAAACAATGAAAAAATGATAACATGAACTCACATACACTTTGGTATGATGCTTGGATATTGAATTGCTACAATAAATAATTGGAATTTTGCTCTTGAATTTCTCTTAAATTCTCTCAATGTCCAACTCTAGCTTTCTAGTTTCAAAATGGTGAAAAGACTAGGTATTTATCCAATTTCCAAAAAATTAGATCCCAAAAGCCAACACTTGAAATTATAAATTTGAATGTTAAAATACCACCAACAACATGCCCAAAAATGGGTCATGGCTAAGATGGATGCACCCAAAGGTGTATGGGTCATAGCCCAAACTTTCAAGACATTGAATGTTGAGGGTAGATTAATGATTGGTTGCATTTGTTTAATGCTCACAGTTTGTTGAAAAATGGTACAAATAGGCTTCAAAATACATAATTTTAGGATATTATGGGGTCAATTAGGCTCAATAACTTAAGGGGTGCAAAAAATAGTGTGAAATTGTTAAGGGTGACAATTTTTAACACTACAACATGTAATGCATCTTTCAAGACCTCATAAATATATTTTATTCTTATCTCTTCACTAATAAAAGTGGTGAAAAGGGATTCAATTTCACTTTGGAAGAAA
Organism: Sequoia sempervirens; assembly: GCA_007258455.2. Taxonomy (NCBI): domain Eukaryota; kingdom Viridiplantae; phylum Streptophyta; class Pinopsida; order Cupressales; family Cupressaceae; genus Sequoia; species Sequoia sempervirens. The sequence continues at coordinate 438,371,149 of VDFB02000003.1, forward strand.
AATTTATATATATCTTCCATTATCTCTTTCCTCAAGTCTCAATTATCTCATTTGTTGATTCTAATGACATTTATAGTTCTTTTCCACCTATCAATAATATTGGTACTAGTTTCTTTGAGTAAATGAATGAACCCTACAATATAGATATTTTTGAGTTTGTGGACATGAAAGAGGCTAAAACATATATTAAGGGTAAAAAAATTAAGGATGACAAAGGGATTGGAACTATGAAATTTTGCTCCTAATATGTTTGAAATACAAATATTCTTACCAAAATGCTAGAAAGGGTGGACACCTTGGAGGTTAAGGTCAATAATATCCTTAATTTTAGCATCTAGGTCATGCATATATACTTCCACTTTCACCATACTTTAGCCTACTATTTAACACATTTATAAAAGGAGACATGAGGATAATTCTAGCAATACAACCTAAAAGAGGAGTAAGAAGAAAGACTTAAAGGAAGACATTTTTAAATTCCTTTTTGAAGAATAGGGAACTATATCTTGTCCCCAAGATATGCTATAACTTATTATGTTGTTCACTAGTTGTTTGCATGCTATTTTTACTACTCTTTTCTACTCGATATCTATGTTTTATGTCTAGTCGTGTTTAGGATTTTTTATTTTTCTCATCCTATGAGCTTGCTTTGTAATAGGGTTGGGACTCTACTTTCCCATTTTATCTTATAAAAACAAAAGATTCAATTTTGGATCTATCATAAAACCACATAGTGAAATATTTTGATTCTTCCAATATGAATGAAAAGAATAAAATAATAAAATACACTTATTTACCTCATCTAACTTAACATCAATATAAACTAGCTAACATAAAATTAAATTAAAAGCATTCAAATATTTAGTAACAAAGTCTCTCTCTTTTATTTTCATAGAGAGGCTTTCTTTTTAAATTTAACTCATTAACAAGACTCTTTATATGATCGGTATCATCCATCATTGTGTACAATAGTGTGTGGTAGCCTATTCTAAGATATTCAAGAGGATAAAATGTCAAGACATAATTAACTAGTTTCATGTGCCTTATTGTCCATTTTTATATTTTCTTCATTCAAAATACCTACAATATTTCTTCCTTTGGAATAATTTTTCATTGATTTATTTCTTCTAAGATACCCCCCATTTTAAAATTCCATAACTCAAACCCAAAACCATTGAAATTTTGAATTATTGGCCAATGTGTACTAATAGTGGCTTCCACCACAACAAATTGATAAAACCATCTAAAATAAATTCTCACGTTAAAAAAAAAGATTTTTCTTTAGAAAGGTATCCCTCTTTTATCAGAACCATTAAACTTAATATTAAATGTTGAGAAAATTAGTGAACAATATTGGTGATAGTAAATGCATGAAGAGCACAATTCTAATTATCTCAATTAGAGGTACATATGATTAACTATTAAATTTGAAATAACATAAGGATAAGAATTTAAAACATTAATAAGAAAATCAATAAACACATATGACACTACATATGTATGAAGCAAACTTAAGAAAAAAAACTCCATGATCACCAAATAGATATTGAGCTTGTATTAATCAAGTAGAAACAAGTACACCAATACAATTCATATAATCTTCTTCAATCTAATTGCCTTATAGTAATGCAAGAGTACCTACATTTAACCATTCCTCTTCTATATCAAGCCTTTAATATATAGATTTAATGAGGCTTAAAAAACCAACATAAAACAATACCATGGTTCCAAACATGGTCTTAATAAACCATGGTAAAAATTTGTGTGACCCACTGCATTAATTTGCATTGTCATTGTGTATCTCAAATTTGAGAAAGATGCTCCATAACTCCTAGTATTTGACCTCCTTTCATAACTCCCATTGTTTGGTGTCATTACTACAATTTCTCACATAATCTAAATAATAATAATAATAATATACCTTAGCTCCTTATGTGCTTCCAAGTTACCTATTCTAAGAAAGTTGGAGACCTAACATTATGCATTTGGATTGTAATTTAATCACACTATGCTAACAAATTACTACCTAGAGTAAATTACTAAAATACATGAGAAAATTAAATAAATGAATAGAAGGTACTTAGATGAAAATCCAATGCAAATATGTTGTGATGGATGGTTGTAAGTGATTTGTAAATATGCAAGAAAATTAGGAACTATCATAATGCTTTAGATTTTTTTAGATTCTTTGTCTATCAATATCAATATGGGTAACTTTCATGACTATAAAAGCAATCAATATGAATTGGAGATCTAACCCACGTTTACATATCAAAACTTCAATGCATGAATTCAATCTCTCCTAAATTATAGTACCTACTGTTTTAATTTTCCTCGATACACATGATTGTAATGTCTAATTAACAATACATATAAAACCACCTTTTATGAAATTTACTAGACAAAATGTATTCTCCCTTGATCAAACCTTTAAAATATTAATTTAACGACTTTTAAGAAAATCACATAAAATATACAACCAATATAATAATAAATACTTTAATAATATAATTGACCAAAAGAATATAAGTGTTCAATTTTGATTCTTCCTTAAATAATACTAAAGTAATTGAAATAATTTGTTAGAGATAGGAGTATAACCGAATAAAGCCCATCATAAAATATAAATAGAATCTTGGTGACTCACTAACCGCCAAACAATTCTTTTAATTATATATTAATTTTAGTGGAAAAAAGGCAAAGTCGGTAGAATTCAATGGGCCCATTTTTGGAGATTACTTATTCCACCCTTTCTCATTCAAGAAATCTTTAACAACTGGACTCTATTTTTTTTTTTAATAGTTGGACTTTTCATATAAAATAATTCTTAGTCATTTTCATGTATAATCACTTTGGCGAAGAAGGGGAGGGGGTCATCAATCATAGATATTTATATGAATATTATTTTTATTCCCTTAAATTAATTTATTATAAAATTATTAAAATAATAGTCATGAAATTATTATATTGATGTTAATTTTTATTTTTGTTTTTATATTGAGATAATGTTTTGATGTGCATATAATGATACATGGTATGATCTTATATAAAGTTGGGTTCATTCTTCTTGTCTTTTATCATCCATATATATATATATACATTTAGTTTTGCCTTGTCTTTATATAGACATGAATCTATACATTCATGTATTAATTAAGTTATTGTAGTCATCTATGCAGATATCTCCATTTATTCGTGTATATAAACAAGGGTTGGACTTGTAATTTGGGTGCCCAAATTTTGTTTTTCTATAAGAAATATAGAATATTTTAATTTTATCCTTATTTTGTTTACACATTTTGGAACAATATTGCATGAAACCACCATCAAAATGTCAATTTTCTCCTTAGCTTTCTAACCATATTATATTTTCTATATTTTGAATAAATTAAGAAATTTATTTTTGTTTACTTTTAGTGATGTCTCAATGTCTCAAACACCTATTTATTGTTTTTTTCATATTATTTGATTCGTTCATCTAAATTTGAAAAAAAACATGGTTGTTCTATGCTTCTTTTTCTACATATTGATTTTCTTTTTTATTTTTTATTTTTGTTGATGATGGTGTGAGCCCAAGATCATCAACTGCAACAAATCACCTTCACAAGAAAGCGAGAGAGACACAAGGCCATTTCACCAAATAAAGAGTGAAATAAATGAGATGAATAATCTACATATGGTACAAGCTTTTAAAGCCGTGAAATAGATGACAAGTGAGAAACTTCCCAGCACAGGAAAAAACTACTCAAAAAAATTAAAAGCATAACTAATGCAATGTCCCTAAGTTAAAACTTAAGACGGTACATGTAATTTACTCTAACACCCCCCCTTAAGTGCAATTTAGGGAGAATGCAAGTGTAAATATGAAGATGCGATATGGGTCCCGGCTACACAACCATGTTAGGTACCTATTTACAACTACAAAAAGAAATCTCTCACAACCGAAGAAAAGGAGAAAAACCCTGTGGGAAAAAACCCCTCTCCAAAAGAGAGAAAAGAGAACAAAAAATGATGCATGGATGGAGGATTCAATCACACCCCCCAAGTACTACACACATCATGTGTATACAATCAATAGCCCCCCCATAAGAGGGAAAGAGAAAGACTATATAGCCCCCCCACAATGTGTAATCACCTGCAAAAATGGTAAGTGTGTGAAGGAAAAACATGATCCAATGTCGACAAACAACTTGTCTCCCTTTTGGAAGAAACAAAACCAAATACAAATGCAGGTATGCTTCCCATTCTAGATAGGAATTGAAAGAAAGAAGCATGAAAATGTATGATGGTGTCTTTGAAATCTGCTCATGTGTCGCCAAGACCTTGGAAGATGATGCCAAAAACCAATCAGGAACATGGCCAATCACAACAGAAGGTGACAAACATGGTACCATTGGAAACTGATGTTGAACAATATCCAGAGACTGAGATGGAGTGACAACAGTTGTAGCACAACTATCATCAAATAGGAGGGACATACCCTGAAATGTGTCTTTTAATTCAAAAATGTGAGATTCCATGAAAAATGAACCAATGTCCGATAAATAAGAATCCCAATCATGAAGACAATGAGATACTAGTTGTGATGAATCACTAGATGTGTGCAATGAATCATCAACACAAAATGAATGGTCCTACATAACAGGTAGGATAAGAGCCTCAATCAATGACTCTGCATAATGAATCACTAAAAGTGAAGGTACATCAACTATCCTTGATGGAGAAGAAGAAGCTTCTGAAGAACCCTCATCATCCTCATTTGAATACTCAAAGTATTCCAAAACTTCAAACTCCTGTATAGTAGCATGATCATAGGGTATCCTGTCTGAAAAATGAAGAGGCACAAGACAATCTGAAATAGGATCATCTTGGAATAGCTGAGTATCAGGATCTCCATGTAATTCCAAAATTATAATCCAAAGAGTATATGGACACTCAAAATGATCAATAACATCTAAAAGTGGCATCATCAATATGCATTGTAATAAATCCTAGGACATGATCCCTTTTGCAATTCCATGCAAATTTCTTACTATCAGTACTAGGAAGGAGAACAAGATTATATAGATGTGGCAACAAATGAAGCCATCTAAGATGTTTTATGATACCATCTCTCCATTGTTTATGATTTCCCCTTCCCAACATAATCACAATAGGATGCAATGAAAACCCCATAACAACTATGAAAAATCTCCAAAAATGCAAGGACTTAACCTTCAACAACAAATTAGAAACTCTGAAATACTACAAATGAAGCCTTCTAGAAGAAAAAAAATGCAAATAAAAGGCTAAAAATATGAAAAATTTGAGCAAAATAGGGGCACCTTTACACGCAAACCACCATAGATCGATCTGAAGACCCCTCAAACATTCGAGCAAACTTGAATAGAATTGTGTTGGTGAGGAACAATTTTCCCACACACACATGAGCCTTTTCTCACATCAAGCTATCACACTGCAAAGGTATTTAAGGAGCAAAAACTTCTCCTCGCAACCAATATGGGATAAATTTTCCTAGAATAGGTTCAAAAAAATTCCAGGCCCACCTCCACTTCACGCTGCTCAACAAGGTTGAAACCCTAAATAAATCACTACAAACTTTATAAAGTATAAAGTTTTAAAAAATTTCCTCCAAATCACGCCTTCAATTAGAGAGAAAAACACCTTCAAAGAAGAACAAGCCTCCAATACAAAATCGATGCCTAGATAAATTCTCACCCTCAAGGAAGAAATCGTGCCTTTGCAATAAGGATCGGGCCTTCAGTAGGTAAAATATACAGCACCAGAAGAAAATACACACTTCTACATAGTACCACAACCTCTAATAGGAATGAAACTACCACAAGAAGTAATATGGTGTCTTTCGTGTCGCATCTAGTTCTCCACACCTCCTCAAAGATAACAAAAATCCCACCTCAGATGATTGAAAAATAGACACCTCTTCTCCTTCAAACAAAATCACAACCTCTAGAGGTTTTAAACGATCTTTAATACATAGGAAATTTCTACCCAACACCTAAGGAAAAATGCCTGCCATCTCAAAATTGAGAAAATCATGGCCTCCAAAGATTGAAATCATTGCCTCCAAGAGATGAAAACAAAATGTGTTTCTTTAGTAGAGAACAGGCTCTCACAAATGCCAATCTTCAGAATGCAAAAGATACACCTTCAAAGCATAGATTGAAGCCAACAAAATCATGACGGCAAAGGGAGAAATCACAAGCCCTCTGTCAGGAAAAAAAACTTCAAGGAAAAAAAAACATTTCCTCTCAAATAGATGCCAACTTCATGGGCATGGTTTCATTCAAGCACCCAATTCACAACCTCTTTCAACAAAAAATCCCTCCAAAAGAAAACATGGCATTTGAAAATGCCTCATTGAAACAACAATATCTAGCCTTCACAGAAGATTCGTGTGACCTCTTCGAATGCCTACAATTTCAAACCATGCTTGCAAAAAAAAAGGCCTCTTTGGACTTCAAAAATTCAACGTAGAAATAACATTTCCTCACAATTCCACATGGGATGTGGATGCAATATGCACCCTCCAATAATAAGAAAAAAAATGGCCTTTGAAGCAACAAAAGACAAGAAAAATAGGCTTGCTTGAGAAACATTAATCACAACCCTCCAAATCAAACGACCTGCAATCTTCCAATAGCAGCTTGTAGATAAATCTTGGCCTCCAAACATGAACAACAACCTCTAGATGGAAAATCATGTCAACATTGTAATTGCATTCGCCAACAAATAGAAATTATGCAACTTCAAAATTTTAAAATTTTTAAATGCTGAAATAAACAAATCGATCTCACTCCGATGAAAAATCTTAGAGGAAGGATTCATAGTTGGGTGGCTCTGTTACCATGATGGTGTGATCCCAAGATCATCAACTACAAAAAATCACCTTCACAAGAAAGCAAGAGAGACACAAGGCCATTTCACCAAATAAGGAGTGAAATAAATGAGATGAATAATCTACATATGGTATAGGCTTTTAAAGCTGTGAAATAGATGATAGGTGAGAAACTTCCCAGCACCGGAAAAAATTACCTGAAAAAATTAAATGCATAACTAATGCAATGTCTCTAAGTTAAAAATTAAGACGGTAAATGTTATTTACTCTAACAGTGGAAGCTATATGATGTGCACATTTAGTGATTATTTTTCAAGATAGGCCCACTTCAAAGATCACAATAAAATTACTCAATAAAAATGTATTTAACTTGTACTACATACTCTCAACTATTTTCCTACCAATTGTTTTTTTTGTTGTTGGAGGGATTTTATAGCAACCCAAATAGGTTGAAAGCTTTTCAATTGAGAGCCAAGGGCCAAGGAGTATCCCTTCCACCAAAATCACTTGAGGCATGATCTCGGCCTCATCCCTTATGATGTTAGAACTTTGCACTAAGCAAGACTTGATTTCTAGTGGGCTAATTCCAAAGCATTCAACTTCAGTAGTAGACCAAGGGTCCATTGACACCACCAATTGGTTTTGAAAATAATTAACAAAACAAAAAGAAGACGGGGTATACACTAAACATATTCTATATTTAAGTGATAATTTAATTGAACAAATTTTGTGCACATGCTTGAAATTGTCGTAGAAAAATGGCCCCTTGTCATTTTCATGGCCTTTTACGTCTTGTTTCATGGTGTTGGAACTATTTTGCTTTTATTTTATGTTGCTACATGGCATGAACATGTTTATTTAGGTACTAAAACTCAAAGCACGATGTCTTGTGAAGTTGTTGTGAAGTGTTGTAACACATTTCTACATTCTTCTAGACTCTATTTATTACAATTTACCTAAAACCACCTTTTTATCACTAAACAAGTCCTATTTTGAAGTGTTGTAAAGTCATGTAAAAAGCTTTCATGCTTTTCGAGGCACATCTTCACTATTTATCCTTTCTTATGCTTTATTTGACCCCTTTATGCTCTCATATGCTTAATTAAGTGTATTTTTAAGTATTATCCCGACAAACAACATTAAATACAACATATTTGCCGACACATGTTTTTAGGTCCTAGGTGGGACCCATTCACCATGGGTGGCGAATGAGTTCCCCTTGGCCCCAAATTCAATTTTTTTTAAAATTTCCTTTCTATTTTTTATTCAAAAAAACTTGATGTTGGCCTGTGATGAGGTATGAATAGGTAACTAAGGCACAAGGGTGTATAAATAAGTGATTTTCACCTCATTTTACATCTCCTACAATCCCCATTCATCAAGTTCACTTATTCACCTATTCATTCAAGCATTCAAGCATTTTACATCTTTTCAAGCACTTTGAAGCAACCATTGACATTACTTCATACTTGCATCATAAAGGGTTTGGTAAGTTAATAGCAATTGGATGTTGTTAGTTTAACATTCCATTGCATTCCATTATTTTATTAAAGGTTTGTTTTCCAAAAGCGAGGTTTGACTAAGGAAAACCCCTATTCAGTAACCTTAAACCATTTCCCCCTTATTGCATGTTTGTTTGCAGACCTAGGTATGCAGATTTGACAAGATTCTTGGTGTTGAAGATTGGTTTACAAGTCAACTCAAGTCTATTTCAAGCTTGGAGAAGGTTTTCTGTCTATTTCCTACAGAATTGACTTCGACAACCCGACAAGCAATGATTTCCAGATTTGGTGTTGCAGAGTTGTCTCTTGATTTTTCAAAAATTTTGGAGAGGAATGATTTTCCACCTATGCTGAATTAGTCCCACCTTAGGACTGAAAATCTTTTTTTTTTTAGATTCTGGATCCTGACAGACAAACTTGTTTCCGACAGTTTTTCACCAAGAGGAGGACTGATCTGCCACCCTGGGCGAATGAGTCCCACTGTGAAAAATTATTGATTTCAGCCAACATCCACAACATTCTAGATTCATCATATTTTTCCCAGGTGCAGTCCAATTCATCCATTTCCTTTCTAGTCTGCATATTTTCTTCATTTAGTTCATTATTGCATAACACAATGTGTTTCAAACATAGTGTAAATCTTAGTTTTGCATTCGTTTTCATTCATTTAAATTAGTCAATTGCATTTAGTTAACTTCATTTAGATTAGAAAACATCACACAACATTATTTGAATGAACCATTAGCATTTTTGCTCCTATCTCTCTCCTTTTAGGTGAAAAACCCTAGAAGAGCAAGAGTTGTCCATAGGAGCCAAAAATCAACAGTTCATTTTGGTGAACCCGACTTTTGAAAATTGTGCATTTTTTATTTCATTTACATATTGCATCCTAGTTTACTTTTGCATTTTAGGACATTTTATCTTGCATTAGTGAAAACTTCCTTTAGATTTCATTTTTGCATTGCATCTCATTGAAAAAAGTGAAACCCTGCATTCTGCATCTTTGATTGCATTCTGTAGAGCACTAAAATCATCTTAAAAATTCTAAACAACACACAAAAACATCATATTGGGACTCATTCGCCACCTAGGGTTAATTAGTCCCTCTGCACTTGTTAAACAACATTTTTAGCATTTTTCTGGCATTTGTATGCATTTCTATTTTCTGTAGTTAGATCTTAGTTATCATTAGCAACATTTCTATTATTTGCATTTCAAACTCTTAGGTTAATTTTCATTTGCTTTCACCCCTCCTTTGTGGTACTTGTATGAGTTTTTGGTGCCCTATTCATAATAATTTAGTGAGAAGAAGTTATAGACTCATGGCCTCCCACGATAGCACTTTTGTTGTGGACCTTGCGATCTCACAAGATCCTACTCCTAGTATGGACAATGGTGCATTAGGCCTTGAAAATACCACTTCCATGCCTACATCTTTCCATCCAATGAATGTTGACAACCAAAAAAATCCCTCCCACAAGAAAAGGTTATTAATATTCATGAGGATTTTGCACATTTACAACAAGACTTGTCACTTGAAAACATTTCCACCATTTCCATACCCGCCATTGACAATCTTCATCATTTTATTGAAAGTGATGATGTCTTGCAAGTGATGAAGAGAATTTTTGAGATTTACAATAAACATGCCTCTTCTAATACTCAATCCAGAACCATTCCTATAAGCCAAGGAGGACCTCAAGTTCCTCCCCCTTCAACCATAGCTTCCATACCAACTTATATGAATCTGCAAGTCCACACAACTATGCAACAGGTTAATTATGTGGCCACCTCTTTTCCAATTTCCATTAGCATTCCTACTTCTCTTGTGGCATCGAAAGTCCCTTCCACCACCATCACACCCCATAGTATTCCTTTCACTTCCCATCATATCACCTACACTCCATCACCATTTTCCCTTCCACCTCAACCCACATACCCTGATCCACTTACACAAATCCTTACCACAGTTTCATCCATGCAACATCAACTTTCCACCATTAGTCAAGGTCAATCTGCTCCACCTACATATCATTTCCATAGTAGCCTTATGTACCCCAATGCCAGAATGGATAGAAATGCCTTGGTTTGAGAAATATGGAGGAAAAGGAGACCTTGTAAACCATGTTAATGCATATACAACTTTGTGTAGTGACTTTGTCCTTGATGATAAATTGTTAGCCAAAATGTTTCCAAGGACCTTGAAAGACACCACCTTAGAATGGTTTTCCAACTTTCCTAACCATTCCATCCATTCATTCAATGAATTGGTGGATGCTTTCATAAGTCACTTTCAAGTTCACATGACACCTAAGAAGACAATGGCTGACCTTATGCGATGTAGACAAAACACAAATGAAAATGTAACGGATTTTATCTCACAATACCAATCCGTGTATGCTCAAATTGATGCCAAGATTCCTGATGCACATTTGCAAAAGATGTTTATTGAAAACTTGCACACACACCTTCAAGATAAATTAACAATGATGAAATTCTCTTCGCTTATGCATTTATGTACAACGTTGTGTAAATACCATAACTCAGTTTCAAGTCGTGATTCAAAATCCACTTCTAATAGAGCTAACTAACTTGAACACAATAATCAAAACCAAAATAACCCACAAATTTCTACAAACCAAATCGAGGCTTTTTACAGTTTAATCAACCTCTCCTCAATCTCAATCGCAACCAACCCTGGAACCTGTTCCAAATCAAGTGGGAGTTGTTAAAGCAATGGTGCCTTATACCTATGTGGACCCAAAGAGATAGTTTACTCTCCTATCTGATACCCTTAATAACACAATGAACCAATTAATTTAACAACGCCTGCTCACTTTGCCACCTGCTCGACCACTTGATCCAAACCAACCTTTACCACCCACCTTCAAACCTAATGCTTATTGTCATTTTCATCGCCAAAATGCACATAACATTGAACATTGCAAGAGTCTAAAAAATTTAGTTCAAAACCTCATTGATTCAGGCCATCTATCCATTATGGGTGTTAATGATCAAGGCAATAAGTTTGTTGCACCCCCTAACCATAATTTGCAAATTTTCACTAATCCCATGTCTAAACATACCACCTCATTTGTCAAGGCTAGCGAACCTTCAACCACTGATATAATGACTGTTGATACAAACAATGAACAACATGATACACCTCCCCCTGTTGCTATAGAAAGTCTTATGGATGAGCTAGTAGCTATGGTAGATGTCATCCCTCGTAAGGGCCAATCCACTAAATCTCTTGATATCACTTTTTTCTGATAAAGACATACTACAAGAATTTCCTGATGGTCCTCTTTACATAGCTGGAAGAATCTATAATAAGCCCACTAATGGGATATTAATAGATCCTGCTTGTGGTGAGAACGTGATCACAGAGGAGTTTCTAGTATTACATGAGCTTTATCAAGATGAATATAATAAACCAATTGCATGGATTAAGACACATACTGGTTTTGCATGCCCTACAATCAAATCGATCGTGCTACCCTTACAGATAGGACCTAAAAATTTGGAGGTAACATTTTCAATTATTCCACAATCTGACCAATTTCGTTTGTGGCTAGGCTACCCTTGGCTTCACTGAATGAAAGCGGTCTCATCAGTTGTTCACAAGTGTTTTAATTTTCCACATGAAAATGAGATAGTCACCATACACCATAGTGGCTTTAATCCTTTATCTTCCAAAGGTAATTTTTCATTAGAAGCCTTTTGGACTACACCTATGGAACCCATCACAACTCGAAAGGACTTCTTTTTCATAGCTTATCAAAAGTTTAAAGCCAAAAAGATTGCTCAATTATCTCTTTGGAACTCATCCCTATCCACTTCCAGACCTCCTCTCATAGACGAGACCATGCTTCAACCTGAGTCTAACATTGAGCAAACCATCCAACCTCCTGAACAAGCACCCCTTGATACTTCCCCACCATCGTTTAAATGGCTAAGGGAAAATGAAACCACCTGTCATGCCTCCTCACCTTAAACAAGTTTATAAGGCCAAACAAAAAGGGGTTGATCCATCCTCTTCTGTTTCTTTTGTTCTTTCCTCTTCAGAAGTAGAAGAACCTATGATGACTCAATCCGCTCTTACACCTCAACAAATCCAAAACAAAATTAAATGAAACTGCGGTGCTAGGGAATGAAGGTGTCGTCATCGTCTCCTTGCTCATCAATCTCACATTGAAGAAGGTAAAGAAAATCAACCTTTACCTTTGAATGAAGTAATAGATGACCATCCTCCTTCTCCTGACCTACCACATGACAATCCCATGCAACCTTCACAACAAAATGAACAAATCTAGCAACCTCAGCTTTTGATACATCCATCCTTAGAAATCACCCTTCGTCCTCCTATGGTCATTAATCTTGATGATGATGATGATGATGTGACGATAGAAAAAATAGATGAAGAAGTGCATAACAATTTAAATTCTTTATTTTCATCCACAATGAGCTTAAAAGATACAACCTCTCCACCAAGAGAAGAACCTGGTACGACTCCTGGTTCAACGCTTGCAATTATTTCTTTGGACAATCAATTTCCCTCGCATTACACTGAACATGATTGGGAGGTAGATGAATTGTTAGATGGTTGAATTGCATTTTCCTAACTAGCCTTTTTTCTATTCTCTTTTTATTTTCATTTTCATGTGTGTATCGTATTCCCCTATATCGTGTGTTTTATGTTTTCTCTCTCTTTGTACACTTCTTCTATTTGTATCTCTCTTCTATATATCGTACAATGTCTTTTTCGCTTTTTTTTGGTTTTGTGTTTTCCTTTTGGGGATGACACAAAGCATAAAGATTCCCTATGTCTCTTCGATGTTAACCCAGGAGGTCCTTGTATTTTTCACTTTTTTTTTTTGTCTTTTCCTTGTGGGGATGATGCAAAGTATAGAGACGCCCTATGTCTCTTCCATGTTGACCCAAGAGGTCCTTGTCTTTTTCTCTTTTTTTGTTTTGTGTTTTCCTTTTGGGGATAATGCAAAGCGTAGAGATGCCCTATGTCTCTTCCATGTTGACCCAAGAGGTCCTTGTCTTTTTCGCTTTTCTATTTTGTGTTTTCCTTTTGGGGATGACGCAAAGCATAGAAATTCCCTATGTCTCTTCCATGTTGACCCAAGAGGTCCTTGTCTTTTTCTCTTTTTTGTTTTGCGTTTTCCTTTTGGGGATGATGCAAGGCATTGAGACTAAAATGTCTCCTTCATGTTGACCCAAATTTTTTTCATTTTCTTTCGCCTTTTCATTTTTGTTTCACTTGTGTTTTCCTTTTGTGGACAATGCAAGGCATCGAGACTGCAATATCTCTTCCATGTTGACTCAAAATGGACTTTTGTTTTCCTTTGTTTTCGCTCTCTTTGTATCATTCTTCCAATTCTATGTACTTTGGGGAATGATGACAATTCCAAGCTCTTTCATAAAAACATTGCAGCAATGAACATACTGACCCCAAATCCATAGGTCCCTTATGTGTTTGGTGTGCTTTCTTTTCTAGGGAGCAACTCCCTTTTCTTTGTCTTTCATTTTTCCTTGACATGATGTAGCCTAATTTTGAAACATATGACTTGGCATAGGGATTTCTTGGTTGGCTCTCATGTCTTTTTTTGCTTTTGCATTTTCTTTTCTTCTCTACTTTAAAGTAATTGCTCACAGAATGATGTGTAGCAATTCCTTTAAAGTGGGGGGAATACATTGCCATAATTCATTTGCATTCTTGGTTTGTAGTGCAACCTTGTCATTTATATGATGTGTTTGTAACTTTTTGGATGCCATTGGGTGTGGTGTCCTTAATAAGTGTGATCTTTCTTAGCATATTGCATTCCTCTTGGTGGTCTGATGTGACGCACTGCATCCCCTAAGTTGTGAATATACTATTCTTTGATTGGTTCTCTCTTGGAGACATTAGACACAATGTTCCCTAAGTGTCTAACCTTGCATGAACTAAAAAAGACTCCTTTGAACTTCTTTTACATTTTACATTTTGCATTTTTACCTTTTGCCACCTTGCATAACACAACTTGCATGACTGTGGTACACCTTTATTCTTTGTGTCCATAGCATTTTTCTTTGTGGCACCTTGTTAAATTTATCATTAGGTATAACTTTAACATGGTTGAGTGGGAAGCCCACCTAGCGGCATGACTTTTCCCCATAACCACTTTTGTGTTTGTGAGTGCATACTAACTAGCATATGTATCTTACCTTTTGGGATTTCTCACCCCGTAAACAGTCAAAAGTTTTGTGGCCCCAGAGTTAGTACATTTGGGCCTTCTCACCCAATGAACTGTCATGAGTTATGTCACCCCAGAGTGAGTACACATTCTCTTTTTCAAACAATAAGCCTAGATCTAATCCACAACTAGTTGGATTGACGATCAAAGCTTCATCCAATTCATCTCAATACTTGTGTGTTCCTTTGTTCTTATGCTTAGTTTTCCATGGGATCTTCATCCTAGAGGCTTGATCATCCCTCTTGATCGTTGTCATTCTGTCTTACTAGCATACGTGTATTTAAACCCTCCCCTCAATGTTCATGGCTACTTTAGTGTGAGTTTGAAGCAAGTTCATTTTCTCACTAAAGTGGGGGCTAAATGTGCCATAGAAAAATGGTCCCTTGTCATTTTCATGACCTTTTAGGTCTTGTTTCATGGTGTTGGAACTATTTTCCTTTGATTTTATGTTGCAACATGGCTTGAACATGCTTATTTAGGTACTAAAACTCAAAGAAAAATGTCTTGTGAAGGTGTCGTGAAGTGTTGTAAGAAATTTCTACATTCTTCTAGACTCTATTTATTACAATTCACCTAAAAACCACCTTTTCATCACTAAACAAGTCCTATTTTGAAGTGTTGTAAAGTCTTGTAACAAGCTTTCATGCTTTTCTAGGCACATCTTCACTATTTATCCTTTTTGATGCTTTATTTGACCCCTTTATGCTCTCATATGCTTAATTAAGTGTATTTTTGAGTATTATCCCGACAAACAACATTAAATACAACATATTTCCCAAGACACATTTTTAGGTCCAGGACCCATTCACCATGGGTGGTGAATGAGTCCCCCTTGGCTAAATTCAAAATATTTTAAAATTTCCTTTCTAGTTTTTATTCAAAAACACTTTATGTCAGCCTATGATGAGGTATGAATGGGTAACTAAGGCACAAGTGCATATAAATAAGTGATTTTCACCTCATTTTACATCTCCTACAATCCCCATTCATCAAGTTCACTTATTCACCTATTCATTCAAGCATTCAAGCATTTTACAACATCTTTTTAAGTACTTTGAAGCAGCCATTGACATTACTTCAGACTTGCATCATCAAGGGTTTGGTAAGTTAATAGCAATTGCATGTTGTTAGTTTATCATTCCTTTGCATTTCATTATTTTATTAAAGGTTTGATTACCAAAAGTGGGGTTTGACCAAGGTAAACTCCTATTCACTAACCTTAAACCATTTTACCCCTATTGCATGTTTGTTTGCAGAACTAGGTATGCAGATTTGACAAGCTTCTTGGTGTTGAAGATTGGTTTACAAGTCAACTAGGTGCTTCAAGTCAACTCAAGTCTATTTCAAGCTTGGAGAAGGTTTTCTATCCATTTCCTGCAGAATTGACTTTGACAACCCAAGAAGCAATGATTTCCAGATCTAGTGTTGCAGACTTGTGTCCTGATTTTTCAAAAATTTGGGAGAGGATTGATTCATCACCTATGGTGAATGAGTCCCACCTTTGGATTGAAAATCTAAATTTGGTTAGATTTTGGATCCCGACAGAAAGAAACTTGTTTCTGACAATTTTTCACCAAGAGGAGGACTAATTTGCCACCCTGGGTGAATGAGTCCCACTGTGAAAAATCAATTATTTCAACCAACATCCAAAAAATTCTAGATTCATCATATTTTTCCCAGGTGTACTCAGATTCATCCCTTTCCTTTCTATTATGCATATTTTCTTCATTTAGTTCATTATTGCACAACACAATGTGTTTTCAAACATAGTGTAAATCTTAGTTTTGCATTGATTTTCATTTATTTAAATCAGTCAATTGAATTTATTTAACTTCATTTATATCAAACAACATCGCACATAACATTATTTGAATGAACCATTAGCAATTTTGCACCAATATATCTCCTTTTAGGTGAAAAACCCTAGAAGAGCAAGAGTTGTCCATAGGAGTCAAAAATCAATGGTTCAGAAATGTTTGAACCTCTTAGTCTTAATTGTTTTTTAAAAGATTTAGTAGTTAAGAGACTAGATTCTAGAGAAATACAACTATTTGTCTTGACACATCTTCAAATTTTAGTGTAGGAATCTTAAATTACTCAACAAAGTGTAGATTTTACTAATTTTAGAAAAATAGGTGACACTTTTGACCCCCTTAGACCCCTATTTCCATTCACTTACCATAATTATGATGCACATGTAACTATATAAGATGTTCAATAATAGACATGATAATTTTTGTAGCCCATGTGAATGATTGAGACATTATTTTGTAACAAATATTTATGAACTTTTACATCAACATTTCATATTTACTCCATGATCTATTTATCAACTTACAAATCATTTTGTTATAAATGCATTACAACAAGCTTTATCTCATAAAAAATTAACTAGTCTTTTCTATAATTATTAGTTGATTATCTTTTTGACATAGAAATTTTATAAGATTCTAGATCCTTAATGAGTCTTTCTAGTAGTATATCAAATCGACTTTCTTATTGCAACCTAAATCATACCATTTCTATAGATACCACTACCATAAAACCTAGTGTTATCCCTACTACTTCCATTGTTCTTGTCTTATTCCCTTTTGTCTTTTTTTTTTGTTGAAAAAAGGGGTAAAAATTTACTAATCCCAAAGAAGAAATACAAATTAGAAGGGCAACATGCCCAAATCAAAACCAACCAATAACCAACCTTATCCTTATCAATTAATTGATCTAACATACAAGAAAGATCCAAAGGAAAAGAAATCATGTCAACAATATTCCAACTTTCCATTTGATTAGACGCCCATTTAGCCAAACAATCCGCCACACCATTCCACTCTCGAGGAATATGGGAAAAATAAACCAAGTCAAAAGACCCACTCAAACTAAAGAATCTGACGAATAACCATGGCTAACTGCCAATTATCCCCATCCAACCACCTCTCAGTCAACATTGAAATCATAGTTTGTGAATCGGATTCACAAAGGACCCTTCTCCAACCCAAAGAAAAATCTCTCTCCAAAGCATACCAAATAGCAAGGGCTTCCATAAAATTATTAGTATGAAACCCTTTATAAGTAGAAAAGAAGAATTTGACATCTCTAGAACTATCTCTACCAATACCACCTATCCCCACATGACCAAGATTCCCTCTAGAAGAGCCATCCATATTAATCTTCAGAACCCCAAGAGTGGGAGGATGCCATCTTTCTTCCCTAACAACTTTCTCCTTAACCCGTCTACACCTCTATCTAATAGGAATGCCATTCTCTTGAGAAGGGAATCTCAACCTTCTAAAAATCTCCAAATCAGTAGGATCCATAGGACTAGCAAGATCACACTTAGTCATGACAGTCTCCTAGAGAGCGTAAACAATTCACTGGTACAATTGCTTGAAAACCAATTGTACCCCTTGGAATATCTGACGATTCTGTTCTAGCCAAAGATTCCAAAGAATAAATGAAAGCCCAATATCCCAAGTAACTTGAAGAAAAGAAGTCTTAACTGGTGGCAGACCCATACAAGCCCAAAACTCAACCAACGAAGAGACATGCAAACAGGGCTAATTCCAAACCCCCTACCAAAGATGCCACATCTCCATAGCAAAATGACATTGAAAGAAAAGGTGAGAAGAGCACTCCTCACTATTATGGCACATAACACAAATAGATGGGCCATGAAAACCTCTTTTTCGCAAATTATCCCAAGTGAGACATCTATTCTTAGTTAGCAACCAAAGAAAAAATTTACATTTGGGTCAAGAGAACTCATTCGACACCCATTTCCACCAAGGAACACTAATCCTCCCAAAAATTTGTCTGTCCAACTGAAGATACCCAAAGGCCATCGAAAACTTCCCTGACGAATCATGTCCCCAAGCCAGAATATCCTTTCCCAAAAGAGATGAGCATTCCCTATTAGGAAGAATCCTAGCTAAATCCCGCCACTCCTCCTTAGTCCCTTTTGGGGGCACCTAAATGTTATAATCCACCTTTTATTCCCCCCTTTAATAATGTATCTCCTTTATGATTCCACTTATATCTCTTTTTGATAGTTTGAAAATATTTTCACAATCCATTTAGTTATGAAGGCCTTTTCAATTTATACACTTTAATTGATAATTTTGTCAAAAATAGTAACACAATGGAATTGTAGATGAAACACTATTCCTTGGTTTAAGTTTTCAATGAAGATATTAACCAATCAATTTTTAGGTATGAGCCAATGGAATTGACTTGTTAGGCCTCTCCATTGTTGTAAGAAAAGAAAATATCTAATAAATTATTTAGAATTTTAAAGTTCCATTATGGTGAGTTCAATTTTTACATTGCAAGGAAATGTATAACGAATCTCTTAGCTAAATATTTGAATGTGGTGGCAATGTTCTCTAGTAATTTAAAAAATAATTCTAGTGCTTATTCACATAATCTCCATTGAAATAATCTAATAAAATACATGTTTAAAGAAACTTTTGCTAACCATAAATATTCCTTATCATGCTCTCAAGCATCTCCTTTTCTATTATATTTGTCAAATTTTGGAATATTGAAATATTATGAGAACTAAAATTATGTTATGGATCTATCTAATAGATAGGGACACAATTCTTTGAATGTGTAACCTTTGCATTGAGTTTGGTTTCCTACTTGTAAACCTCTTATTGTGTCTTTTATTTCTTGGAATTCTTGGTCAAATGGGGTATTATGAAGTGGTGTTTTGATGTTTTTACTATCAACATATTGTAGGTATGCTAGATTATGAGATTAGATTGATTTCAAAAATTTATTTGTTTGATTAGATTTTGTTGATTGTTTTGATTGGATTGATTTTTTTGAGTATTTTGTTTATTGGGATTTGTAGACATAGAAAATATATAGATTGGTATCGCACACTCGATCCTGATCTACTAACATTATTTCATCCTGAATTGTCCCTCTGTCTAACCATGTAATTGAATAGCCTTATTTGATTAAATTCATCATAATTCTCCTTTTAATTAAATAAATCCCTCAATTTAATTAAATCATTGTCTTTATGTAATTAGCTAGGTCATTTCATCTTCTTATATTTATAATCCATATTATTTGATTAAATCTCTAAAGTTCATCTAATTAAATTAAATAAATCAAACATTTATCTAATTTAATCCAACATCATCCTTCTTTAGTTAAATAAATCAAAATATCTATTTAATTAAATCTAAATCATTATTCCTCTCTTTTTTATTTAAATTAATCCAAAAATCTAAGTCAAAATCGTCTAATCCCTCATTAAATTAGTCAAATCTTGATTAATTTAATCCTAATCACTCCAATCCTCTAGATTTTGCAACTTGTACAATTAAATCATTTATTTGATTTAATAATTCTCTATTTACTTTCAAAATGGCATAAAAAATGGAATATTCCTCCAAGTTTGAAATCTCCCCCCAAAATGACTTGTCCATCCAACAAAGCATTTAAAGCTCTTACATTATCTCTTACATGTCTCCCACTTGGAATTTAACTCATCTTTCATCCCCCCTAAACATGTCATCTCATCAATTCAAATTTCAAACTTGCACATTGATCAAAATGTGCTCAAGCTTCCTCCATTCACATGTTGACAAGTGGCACCTTGCCATTGGTTGAATGTTAGTCCCACATTGCTCTATTTTGATCATCTCTTCAACTTAGCATTCTATAAATAAGAGGCTAATCTCCTCGTCTCATCATCCACAATTTGAGTAAACTTACTATGCTCAAATCTTTAGCAATCTTCATCCATACTTTTCAATCCATAGCTAGGTTATGCAGGTTTTTCATCATGGAGCACACTTGAATCTTCAACAAAGTGGATCACCATCACCATTCATCATAAAAGCTTGCAAAGGAGTTGGGAAAGGGCCAATTTCCACATCAAATTGGCACCAACGCCTCCATAAGATCAAGAGTTTGCATATTCTCAATAGAATTTAGCTTATTTTCATCTTCTTTCATTGTGTTCTTGTTTTATTTCTATTTTGAATATGGTTAAATGGATTTTATGGGGAACTTCTATTCTAACTTGCATTTGATCTTATTAATGTGTTCATTTGTTGTGTTCTTGCAGGTATAGGATCTATTTCCATGTGCACGTGGTAAATGCTGGAGGATGGGACATGATAAGAGATTAAATTAATCAAAGGTTAATTAATTTAATGAAGGGGATTAGTTGATGTGACAAATTTGACTTAGATTTTTGGATTTATTTAAATCAAATATGAGAGGAATGTGATAAGAGATTAATTAAATAAAGATTTTGATTTATTTAATTAAAAGAGATGATTGTTAGATTAAAATAAATAAGGTTTTAATTTATTTAATTTAATAGATAGACTTTAGAGATTTAATCAAATAAAATAAATTATTTAATTAAATTGGATAATCAGATCAAGATGGTTGATTTAATTATCGAGAAGAGGTGACTTAATTAGATAAAATGAAATATTTAATTAAGGGAAGGAAATTGATGAATTTAATTGAATAAGGAAATTTGATTAAATGGTTAGACCGAGGGATGATTTAGGATGAAACGATGTTAGTAGTCGGGATCAGATGCACAATGTCAATTTGTATATTTTACGTGTCTACATTTTTCCCCTCTTTAAAGCAATGCACTCGTTGCATTGGTTCAAAGAATAAACGATCTCGATCAAAGCCAAAAAATTTTGCTTTATAAAATCTTGCCCCATTGCTGCCTGGTGAGAGAAAACATGCCAATATATTGCCCCCTCGAGAGATTGAACGAAAATTTCAATTTTTGGGTGATCTTGCGAAAAAAAGAGGACAAGGTGCTCGACATGTCCAAAAAGGCTCCAGGAGGCCAAAAACGTGTCTAAACGCCATTAAATGATGTAAAATAGGCCTCAACTGGACAAAAATAGCTTCAAGGGTCCAAACCCTAGCAGGATAGCCAATTAGGGTGAAAAAACCCTAGTTTTCAAGCTTAAAAAGGCTTTGAGGGGTCACTTTCAATTCATTTTCACAAACAACCATCTTGCAACCTTGAAATTTGAGCTCTGACCTCCTGACGATATAGCGCAATGATAGCTTCCGATGCATATTTCTGATCGAGTATGGACGTACCAACGACCACCCAACATTGGGGCACCGGTAAGTGATCCTTACTTGAGCTTTGTTTTTTAATTTTTGATGCTCATTTAATGCATTTAAAGTTAGTCATTCTACAACGGTGCTATATATCGCCGCTCAGAAATCAAACTACGCCGCTCAATGTCAAATTGTGCCATGGCGGTGCAGTTTGGAGTTTGAAAACTAACTCCAAACTACGATGTTGAGGTCATGGCTGGCAGGGTGATTTACAAACTACAACGCGACGGTCCTGTTTCTTTTCAAAGTGCGTCGTTGGAAAGGAAAGTGCACCGTGATGGTGCACTTTTGGCCTTTTGTGCCCTAGCGTCAGAGTTTGATTAAAAATAAAACTGCAACGCCTTCACGGATTGAAATGTTGGAGTGGTTTTTTGGACACCCGACAAAGAATTTTTCAAAATTTTTAACATGATGACCCTTCCTGATGCAGGATGCGGCAAGGGAGCTCTACTCCCAAGAGTACAGGTTGCAGGATCTATTCGGTTACTTGCGAGACCTCAGCGATAGAGATCAGGACTAACTTCGAGACATGGGACTATGGTACATCGCCTACACAACACTCATTCGTACTCACCTAGGGATGATATCAGTGTTGGCCAAGAGATGGCACAACAAGACCTCTTCATTTCACCTTCCCACCGGCGAGGCCACTGTCACCTTGGAGGATGTTTGGCGCATTTTGAGATTGTCGATTCATGGTCGGTGGGTCATTTTTGATATGGATGAGGGGCGGGATGCCTGCCACAGAGTCCTTTCCATAGAGGACATCGTTATTTGTGAGGGGAAAATCGAGCTCGAGCAACACAGGACCCTGGCACCTCCCTTCTGCTTGGTCATTGCAGTGGTTATTTCGGGTCTCGTTGCCTCAGACCGATAGGATCAATACTTCAGTCCTAGTTGGGGACTCTACTAGGAGTGTATGGTTCACGACAGGCCAGTTCATTTTGCTTGGGGGTCGGTGCTTCTAGCCTCTCTTTACAGGGATCTCCATGAGTACGTCTACCTCAACAGCAAAGCATTCGGAGCGGGCGTGACACTTCTCCATGTATGGGCGTGGGAGAACATTGTTGTCCATACCATAAAAGAACTTTGGAAACATCATTCTAGACTTGGGTAAATCATCAAAATCAAAATCACCTTATTTAGTTAGGTGTATGGGAATGCATCCTTTCTCATACATTTAATTGAATTAGCAATCCTTTAAACAAGTTCATCCTAAGATCACATCTAACATCTTAGGGTTTACAAGTCCATTATCCAAATCCAATCAAAACCAATCAAAATCAAATCCTAAAGTCTAGCATTGATCCAAATTTCCTAAGAAAAAAAACACCCATATCATTCACCCCTTTCATCCTTCATCTCATCATTGGTCCTAAACACCTTAGAGGTCACTTTTGCAACAAAGTCAAAATACAAGAAGACCTTGGAATATAAACTTGATCCATACATCATAAGCGATCTAAACCAACCAAATTATCAAAGCCTCACAATGCCAATTGATTTTCAAAACTCACATTTATACAATCTGTACATGGGATCATTATCTCCTACAAACCTCAATGGTACAACAAAGATGAGTATGCCCAGTCAAAATTTTGGATCACCTTTCCTGATGGTAGATTTAAATCCAAGTCCAAACCTACAAATCTATCAACCAAACACTCAATGCACGAGCCTTCAAATGAACAACATCATCCCATCAAATCCCTACATGCCGAATGTGAATATACCAAGTACGACTTTACAAAACATAAACATTTTGAATCCAAACTTGGTAAACTTTGGGATGGATATGTTTGCGAATCATATGAATATTGTTCAGAGTCCAAACAATATGTTAACGACTCCAAGTCAAGGTAACACCATGCAAAATCAAAGTTACCTGAATCAAGGCAATGTGATTCCCAACATCAACAATGTTCAATTTCAACCCATAATGCCAAATTTGAACATCATCCCAAGTCAAAACATTGTCCGAAATCAATTTGTCCATGATCCCCTGCAAACACCACAAGTGTACATCCCAAATCTGCTTGAACAAAAGCCAAATCAAAGGAGTCAAATTCAAAATCAAGATCAGATTTCACTAGAACAACTTGCTTCACATGCCAAACTAATTGAATTATTGAGCCTTGAGAGATATCTTCACTCCAAAATCAGTACACTCTTCCTTTGGTTGAACCATGCCATCAAAATGTTGAGTTGTGTCCATAACCACATCAAGAAAAAAATCTCGAATGTTAAGAGGTTAGATATCAAGATCAACATCAACAACAAACCCAATTACCCCATCTCGAGGATCAATCTCCACATTTCAAAGATCAATCACCACATCTCCAAAATCAATCACCACAAGGTCAAGTGCAAATCCCACAAAGTAACAAACAAAAATACACACCACTTGGGAGACCAATCGAATTAGTTTTGCAACAATTGGTACAAGAAAATCTCACCAAGCTCCCCGTCTATGGGAACTATCAAGAACCCCTAGTTAAACTACCAAGGTATAACGAGGAGCACCATTGTGATTTCCACAAAACAAAGGGACACACAACATCAAGTTGTATTCGACTCAAAAATATCATCCAAGACCTTATTGATCGAAAGATAATCACTATTGGGGACAATGATCAAGATCTATCCATCAAAGATGTTTCCACCTCATCCAATGATCAAATTAAAATACATCAAGATACACTTTTCAATCATGATCAAAATGCACCAACAATACCCAACAATGATCTAATTCAAGAAATGTTAACATCATTTGACCCTATGGTTGAAGACATTGAAAATCCCTCCACCACAATTGTTGAAAACAATGATCAAGACCTCTCCATCAATGAGCACCTTGAAGATGTTTCCACCCCATTTGATGATCAACTCACCATATATCAAGAGCCACTTTTTAGTGATCTATTTCAAGGAGTGTTAGAATTATTTGATCCCACTGACATAATCTACGATCCATCGACCAATGATTATATTGAAAATGTCTCTACATTGCCTTATGAGTTAGAGGACATATCTCAAGAATTTATTCCAAAGCATGATCAAAATCTTTCACCAAGGTCTAGCAATGGTCCTTTCCAAGACATGTTGACCCCCTCTGATCTCATGATTACAGATACTGAAGGAATCCTCAACTTGACACTTGATCCAAGCCCACTCAAAGATCAAGAGGATAATGAACCACTTTCCGTTCCTAATGAAGATATCCTAGAAACCTTTATAAGTAATCCATCCTTTGAAACTAACCCATGTCAATAATTTGATCCAAAGCATGTCAAAAGCTATTTTGAAATCATTCAAGATCAAGAGTTTGTATCTCCAAGCTACTACAATAGTTTAATGGATACTCTCCTATCTATACAAGATGTCACAAATGATGATCACATCCATATAGCACATTCTCCTCCATCTACCCATGAGATGCTTTATGTGGATGGACATGTAGATGATCTTCATTCAGAACATGATCCCTTTACTCCTGACATTATTACACAAAAAGAATAGGTTATTGATTCCTACAGTCAAACTGAGTTATCAACATCAAGATCAGATATATCCCAAATTCGGACTAAGGACATCATGTATTAAGATATCCAACATTATCCACTCAAGGAAACATGTCAGATAGAACAGGATATTCCAGAGTTAGTAGAGTTTCCAATAGAAATAACATCATCTGCAGTGGTCATTTATCAAAGAATGCATTCTAAACAAGAGCTCTCAGAACAAGCAGAATCAAAGCATGAAGGTACTACTTCCACAATACTAGGGGGAACTATGTCTCAAGCAAACGTCAACATAGGAAGCACAAAGAGTCCTTATGATGAAACTGTTGTCAATACTACAACCAACCACTTCATGAATCTTCATCCACCCATCACCCCATCCACGAATTAGGACCAACATCAAAAGAAATAATTGAATCAAAGTATGAAGAACATTATCCAAGAAAAAGAAGTTGGAAAGCATAATGGACAAATCAAATACAAATGGATACCAAAAAATACAAAGAAAGATCATCCCTATCAAACTCCATCAGTCAAAGAAACTATGGGGCAAAATAAAAAAGGGAAAAGTATCCATCAAAGATGTCCACAAAAGCAAAAACAGGCTTTTCAAGCGACGTACAAAGTATATCAAGTAGTTGGTCCTAATTCCACATACACTTTCGTATCCACCCATTATTGCTCATCTTCCCAAGTTTGGAGAGTCAAAGATTCTAAGTTGTCAACCAATCCATCTTTTATCACTCCATCCACACCTCCACGCATGATATCCAATTCTCACATTGACCATGTATTGGCAATGACCCTTCATCATAAGGATTCAGAAGGCACTTTGCCACGATGTACGCATAGAGATAGAGTTAACCCTGATATCAATAAAGCAGATCAGGAATCTCAAAAGTTGTATTCAAGTGCACGTATCCTGGCAAAGCATCTTCTTCAAGTAGGATATCGATGGCACATTATGATAAGGGAATCTACATCAACAACACCTTGTGATTCAACATGAGCTTAAAATCTTTTAGAAAAATAAAAAAAATAAAAAAATAGGAAAATCCAAAAAAAATAGAAAAAGGATTGAAAATAGTAAAGGGAAAAACTCATCCTCTAGTGAAAACCACTACGGTGGCACTTTGGGAAAGACCATGATGAAAACCTGGCAAACAGGCGTCATGTGTAGAATCAAGCATCTACGTGCGCCACTTCAGGAGAAAGCATCTCATCCCATCTATAATAAATCCAACATTTCATCCATCTTATCCATAATAAATCCATTCATCCATGAACCACTTATCAAATCCATTTTCATCTATTTGGATCCATCATCCAAGTTATCTTGATCTTGATGAAATTTTGGGGCACACTTTACACTTGCTTATGATAAACATCTTGACATGGGTTTTTTTCATCCTATCTAGTGTTATTTGAGCCATGGAGCATTATCCAATGAGCATTCTTTATCTGAACACCTTATCTTATCACAAGATAATCCATATCCCTCAATCCATACACCTATCTGAGCATCCACACATCGCATTCCATACATTGCTAGAAACTAGGGGTAGATTTTTACATCTTGCTTCGGGAATAAATCTTGATCTATATCCTCCAACTTATGTGGTGTTCCAAACATTGGAAAATGTGGAATAAAATTGGTCCACCACTTGTGAGAAAAAATCCAAATCACTAGCCCATGGAATATTTTGACAAGAGGATGTTCCTTATCAGGTTTTATCTTCAATCGAACATCAATCCAAACAATTAATATTAGTTGCATCTAATTTACACTTCAAACATCATGTCAAATCATTCAAAAAAAAATTGTTCCAAATAAAGCTTCATCAATCATGATCAATCAAAACCAATCAAAAAATCAATTTCTCAGGATATCCTTGTGTTGCTTAACACTATCCTTGCATTGTTGTGCATCCTCAACAATGTTATCATCATCAATCTTGATCAATCAAATCCTTGCATTGTGGTGTATCCTCAACAATGTTGTCATCATCAATCCATCATCTTGGGATATCCTTTCCAATCCTTGTGTTGCTTAACACTATCCTTGAATTGTTGTGCATCCTCAACAATGTTATCATCATCAATCCTGATCAATCAAATCCTTGCATTGTTGTGTTTCCTCAACAATGTTATCATCATCATTAATCCATCGATTCAATCGGTCAACCTTAGCTTGGTTTCACCAAAATCCTAAAATAAAGCACTAATAGCATCATACACATCCTCATCCAAATCATCAAAATCATGCAAAAATCCAAAAACATCAAAAAATCAGAAAATCCAAAAACATCCAAAACATATCAAAAAATCCAAAAACACTCAAAAATCAGAAAAATATCAAAAACATGTCATCCGAACTACGTCATCTCTGAGCTTAAATGTAGGCAAGGATAATCTTTGATCAGCCCCTGAGACATCAAAATCCAAAAAATAATCATAAAATCTCAAAAAACCCCAAAAAACATTGGAAAATCCAAAAAATCCAAAAAAAATTGTAAAACATCTTGAAAATACCAAAAACAGCCTCAAAACATTTCAAAAACGTCAAAAACATCCAAATATTTGAAAAAATCCATCCATCCCATTTCGCTTTTACCCACGATAATCAATCATCCATAATAAATTGATCGTCACCTTCATCCTTTGGCAAAAAAAACAAAAACAACCACAACAATCAGCAAAAGCAAGCTTCAAATGTAAAATCAAAATCAAAACAATAAACCTTTAAAACAAAATCAAACTCTTGATCATTTTCAGTCATGTCAGTCAACCTTATATCAACAGCCTATCAATCAACTTATCAACCCATCATCATCCTATACAATGCATATCCTAGGATATATCGTTCTGACAATGGGCATCATTTTGGATATCACTTTGGATTCTTATCCTATCAAAAAAAATCCCTTTGGCTGAAGGTATGAAGAACATTGGCTTATTTGCATACTTGATCTTTTCTTTTGATTTATCTTATTGCGCTCATTCCAAGGACCTATCAATGATATCCGAACAAAGGATTTAGAGAGATAGGAATGGGGCAATGATCATTACCTTTTTATCTATTGTGCTTGTTGGACGTTCTTTTAATATAACTTGGCGAATATTTGCTTTGTTAGGTACGTCCTAGAAAGGTTTACGTATGTCAAGTGTGAACAAGAATACTCCTATCTATTTGTCGAGTCAAAGTACATCGCACTAGGTACAATGCCATCCTGGTTCTTTATACCCTGATGCATCGTGCCTACATGTGTTATCAAACATAAGGTAATTGGTCCTTTGAAAATCCCAATTCCTCGACAAGTAATCATCATCATCATCATCATCATCTCATGTCTTTTTGGAATCTCTTGTTTTCTTCTATCTCTTTCTTTTCGAGCTAACATGGTACCATGACAGTTAATTGTAAATCATCGCTAATGCATCCATCCTACATCCACAAACCATCTGCATATCATATCATATCATATAAGAAACATTGATCATCTCACATGCATTGAATTTCATCATTGCATAATATAGATTGGTTATTCTAGGCATCTCATAAACCATACATTTATTATCCATTGCATAATCATAAAAGTGTCATCATATCATATCATTCACATCCATATCATCCATGCATCATCATATCATCCATTGCATATAAACGTCATAATCATCTCATATATATCATCAATAATGTAACTATCATGGTACAAATCAGGATCAACTGGGTGTAATATATCAAAATAGGCATGAGGCTACCCATGGCTGATGACTGTCTACATCAAATATTCGAGTTGAACTGATCTTGAACCTCTTTGTCGAGAGATCAACCCTCAAATCAAACCTCTTCGCCTGATCTCTCGAGGGGGCAGTATATTGACATAATTCTTTTCACTGGGGCAACAATGGGGCATCTGAAAAAAATCAGAGAATTTTTGACTTTTGATCATGGCAAGATTATTCTTTGAACCAACGCAACAAGTACGTTTCCTCAAAGAGGGGCAAAATGTAGACATAGAAAATATATAGATTGATATCGCACACTCGATCTTGATCTACTAACATTGTTTCATCCTGAATTGTCCCTCTATCTAACCATTTAATCAAGTAGCCTTATTTGATTAAATTCATCATAATTCTCCTTTTAATTAAATAAATCCCTCGATTTAATTAAATCATTGTCTTTGTGTAATTAGCTAGGTCATTTAATCTTCCTATCTTTATAATCCATATTATTTGATTGAATCTCTAAAGTTCATCTAATTAAATTAAATAAATCAAACATTTATCTAATTTAATCCAACATCATCCTTCTTTAGTTAAATAAATCAAAATATCTATTTAATTAAATCTAAATCATTATTCCTCTCTTTTTGATTTAAATTGATTCAAAAATCTAAGTCAAAATGTCAAATCAACTAATCCCTCATTAAATTAGTCAAATCTTGATTAATTTAATCCTAATCACTCCAATCCTCTAGATTTTGCAACTTGCACAATTAAATCATTTATTTGATTTAATAATTCTCTATTTACTTTCAAAATGGCATCAAAAATGGAATATTTCTCCAAGTTTGAAATCTCCCCCCAAAATGACTTGTCATCCAACAAAACATTTAAAGCTCTTACATTGTCTCTTACATGTCTCCCACTTGGCATTTAACTCATCTTTCATCCCCCCTAAACATGTCATCTCATCAAATTCAAATTTCAAACTTGCACATTGATCAAAATGTGCTCAAGCTTCCTCCATTCACATGTTGACAAGTGGCACCTTGCCATTGGTTGAATGTTAGTCCCACATTGCTCTATTTTGATCATCTCTTCAACTTAGCATTCTATAAATAAGAGGCTAATCTCCTCGTCTCATCATCCACAATTTGAGTAAACTTACTATGCTCAAATCTTTAGCAATCTTCATCCATACTTTTGAATCCAAAGCTAGGTTATGCTAGTTTTTCATCATGGAGCACACTTGAATCTTCAACAAAGTGGATCACCATCACCATTCATCATAAAATATTGCAAAGGAGTTGGGAAAGGGCCAATTTACACATCAAATTGGCACCAACTCCCCCATAAGATCAAGAGTTTGCGTATTCTCAATAGGATTTAGTTTATTTTCATCTTCTTTCATTGTGTTCTTGTTTTATTTCTATTTTGAATATGGTTAAATGGATTTTATGGGGAACCTCTATTATAACTTTCATTTGATCTTATTAATGTGTTCATTTGTTGTGTTCATTTGTTATAACCCTAACCTTGATCCTAATGCTAACCTAACCTTAATAATCCTAATTATATCTCTAACCCTAACCCTAACCTTGATCCTAATGCTAACCTAACCTTAATAATCCTAATTATATCTCTAACCATAACCCAAATCCCAATCCTAACCCTAACCCTAATTAATTTAATGTTGGCTCCATCATAACCCTAACCCTAACCTTAACCCTAATTAAACCATCTTAAATCTATTTGAACTGTAACCCTAATTATGCAATAACTCTAACTCTAATTGAACTCTAGCCTTAACTTTGAAAGACAACACAAACCTCAATCCTAATCCTAATTCTATCTCTAACCATAACCCTAACCGTGATCTTGGCTCTATCTCTAACCTAACCCTAATTCTATCTCTAATTGTAACATAACCCCAACCTTCACTCTAACTCTAACCAAAACTCTAACCCTAAACCTAATAATAACAAAAACCTAACCCTAACCCTAACCTTAACCCTAACACTAATCCTAATTTTATTTCTAGTTTCATCACTGAACCCTAACCCTAATCCTATCCCTATATCAAACTCTATCGCTAACCCTAATTGTAACCCTTATCTTAATTCTACCTCTAACCTTAACCATAATCTTGACCCTATATCTAACCCTAACCCTAATCCTTATGCAATCCCTAACCCTAATCCTAATTCTATCACTAGTCTTAACCCTAATCTTGACCCTATCTCTAACCCTAACCCTAACCTTAATCCTAATGCTAACCCAACCCTAATCCTAACTATATCTCTAACCGTAACCTTAATCCCAATCCTAACCCTAACCCTAATTAATTTAATGTTAGCTCCATCATAACCCTAACCCTAACCTTAACCCTAATTAAACTATCTCAAGTGTATTTGAACCCTAACCCTAATTGTGTCATAACCCTAACTCTAATTGAACTCTAGCCATAACTTTGAAACACATTTCTCCCCTCACAGAAACCTTAATCCTAATCCTAATTCTATCTCTAACCCTAACCCTAACCCTAATATTGGCCCTATCTTTAACCTAACCCCAACCCTAATTCTATCTCTAATTGTAACCTAACCATAATCTTCACTCTATCTCTAACCAAAACCCTAACCCTAAACCTAATTCTATCTCTAACCCTAATCTTTACCCTATCTCTAACCATCACTCTTATTGTAATCCTATTTGTAATGTTAACCCCAACCCAAATCCTAATTTTATCTTTATGCCTAACCCTAACCCTAATATTAGCACTAACCCGAACCCTAATCCTAATTCTATTTCTAACCCTAATCCTAATTCTATCTCTAACCCTAACACTAACCCTAATCCTAACCCTATCTATAACCCTAACCCTAAGCCTAATCATAATCATAATCCTAACATAAACCCCAACCCCAATCCTAATCCTAATTAATCTCTAACCCTAACCCTGACCCTAACTATAACACTAATTGCAACACTAATGCTAATTTTATTTCTAACCCTAATTATAACCCTAATTCTAATTTTATCTTTAACCCTAACCCTATTCCTTATGTTATCTCTAATCCTCACCCTAATCCTAATTCTATCTTTAACCCTAACCCTAACCCTAATTCTTACACTATCTCTAACCCTAACCCTAATCCTAACACAAACCCTAACACTAATCCTAATCTCTAACACAAACCCAAACCCTAATGCTAACCCTAACCCTAACCCTAACCCTAATCCTAACACAAACCCTAACACTAATCCTAAATTTATTTTTATCTCTAACATAAACCCTAACCATAATCCTAATTCTCTTTCTATCACCAACCCAAACTGAACCCTAATCCTAACCCTATTTCTAACCCTAACCCTAACCCTAATATTAACCCTAATCCTAATTCTATCTCTAACCTTAACCCTAACCCTAATACTAATCCTAATCCTAATTCTATCTCTAACCCTAACCCTAATTCTTATCCTATCTCTAGCCCTAACCCTAACCCTAACCCTAATCTTGACCCTATCTCTAACCATAATCCCACCACTAATCCTAATGCTAACCTAATCGTAATCCTTATTATATCGCTAACCATAACCCTAACCCAAATCCTAACTCTATTTCTAATTAATCTAATGTTGGCTCCATCATAACCCCAACCCTAACCTTAACCCTAATTGAACCATCTTAAGTCTATTTGAACCCTAACCCTAATTTTGTCATAACCCTAACTCTAATTGAACTCTAGCCCTAACTTTGAACAACATTGCTTGCCTTACCCTAGGTGAGAGGATATTGCTTTCTATCCATTTTTTTTCTATTCAAAATTTCTTATTTTCTTTCTCATTGTTATTTTTATGATCTTATATCCTTCACTTCAATTGAAGTGGAAGTTAATTTATTGTGAACCAAATTTGATGTTTGTGGTGGCATTTTGAATGAGATAATCAATAGCATACACTAAAAGAGCTCAAATTCTAAAACATGTAAGATGCGTATTCATTCTAGGGATTTTGGAGTGCATTCTAAAAGAGCTTGAAGTTCATGTAAACCATCCTATGTGAAAGGTATCATTTTTTGGACACAACCTAACAAATCTACATCAAATATAATGATTAGCTAAAATAAACTTATTTACCACTACATTAAACAACAATGAGATAGACACAAATATGAGAATGCTAACGCTAAATATAAATCTCATTAACAAATTTTCCATCACCCATGTTATCTTGTAAGGTATCTTTGGGAATACAATTAGACATTGACCAACCAATACAAATAAACAATGACAAAATTGCTTTTATGTGTAGCTAGAAGATTCCTTTCATTCTTTTACTAATAGGTGGACTTTAAATGTCTATGGTTAGAGGAAATTATAATGAATTATTGCTTGATTATTGAGGCAAGTTAACAATAATATATGTAAATATTTGTGCATGCTTCTATCTTATTTGAATATAACATTTTAGATCTTTAATAAATTTTAATGATTTTTTACAAATTTTTCTTCATCAAAATTTTACAAACTTCTTATGGAATCTTGAATAGGAAACAAAGTTTATGCTTCCACGCTAAAATGTGATCTTAAGTTAGATAATGTATTTACTATTCCCATGCTTCTGAAGTTGAAAATGAGTTTTAAAACCTTTTTTTATGAAGAATTTTTCATCATATTCAAATCCTAAACAAAGGAAAAGAGATTATAAGTTACTTTTAGAAACCAAAAACATTAACCTAGTTGACTTGAAGCACCTAGTTGTTCTTATTATCAGAATAATAGAAGAAGCATTCCAAAATCTACTCATTTCCAATTACCCGAATACAGAGATTTACGGAAGAGAAATTACACTTGTGATAGCTTTATCTTTCACTTGCAGATAACAAATAGTCTCTCCAGGCACAGGCACACAACCAATAATAACTGTAACGACCAGCCTATACCTTGCTGTTTAACAAAAGTATTAGAAGACAACGCAAAAAAAACTTTAATACCACAATAGTTAAAATTCAATGTAGAATGCAGCAATAAGGTTTCAAGGATGTATTACCGGCAATTTATAGCTTGATAGGAACCGATCCAGGCAATTTACAGATAAGTATATTGTTGCAAGCGGTCTGAAATTATGATATGCTTGAACCTGCAAATAACATGCACTCCTTAATTCAGTACAAAAAGGAAAAATGGATTTAAAGCAAATATTTTCTTGTAATCAATGCAATCCTATTTCATGGATTGCAGTATTGGCATGGTGTGTTGGTTTAAAGGTGGCATTGTTGTTCTTGCCACCAAGGTTCAAACCCTATTGGGGTGGTATTGTTGATTGGTTGTATTCCGATTCATAGCTCTAGTTCAAAAGCGTTTACCCCTTGAATAAAATAAAAAAAATTCTATGGATCCGGTTACCGTCACGTAATTAAATTTAAGAATCTATAAAATTTTTAGTTTTCCTGAGAGTGAGCTCCAATGTACCTTATACATCCAGCTGATTGCTTCTCGATGAGCCGTGAAATCTAAAGCACGGTTTTGATAACACTCAACGTAGTCTTCCTAGGGAAGATGATCTTTCTCCTTCTACACTAACAACACAATCCACAAAAATATAGAACAAATAATGATGTGCATCAATAGATATAAGCATAAAACAAAATCATGTAACATTAATCTTGTGCTCGCTTACTCTTCCACTCTCTTCAGTTACATAAAAGCCATCCGTAGATGAGTTGAAATTCCCAAAACCATTCGAATTCCATTAATTGGCTATCACAGCTGGTAGTAGAATACGAATCATTTTTTTTATTTTTTTTTGGCAGAATACGAATCATTTCTTTTTCCTAAGACCGTTACTTCTGTTGGCCTCCTATAGGGGTCGTGCGGCCATTGTAGGCTTACGCCTATCGACGTAATGAATTTGTGGATCATAGTGATCTAAAATGTATTATGAAATTAATTATTAAAATGATAGCTACAACTAATTGCTAAACCAATGTATAGAAATTTTCTTGTGGATGGAGTAATTTTTGTTTCCACCATCCTAAGTTACTCGTCATAAATTTATTTAGTACATGGAGGTTGAATTTATGGTTGACTACATCATTGAGTCGAGCCAAAATCTTTGAGGAAACTTTGAAATTATATTGTATCCTCTTAGTTTAAAGCATGTCATTTAGTCGAATGGACCATTTTTTATAAATTGGTGTAACTCCAAAACAAATTGTCCACTTGAAAAGATAATTTCACATCTACATAACATGGAATAGATACATAAAATAATGATTTTGAAGAGAAATTTTAAATTTTATTATGAAACATTAATATAGTAAATGCACAAAGTGTTAGTATACTTGCATGATTGACAAACAAGAATAGTAAAATCTAGTCAAGAATAGATTTAATAGAGAAAAAAATGCCAAGGAATATCTATTTGTTTCATTTTCCCTTACCATCCACCAAAAAATATTGAGAATTCCTAATTTATTATCACAACATAGAAGAAAATTCCTTCATTATTTATTAGTGGAATAAAGTGAAGTTATGAAATATTTGTAAAAATTAATTCAAATATGTTATGCCTTGCATACACACCCCATATTTTTTTCTTGTAAAGTCTTGGGACCCCCTTTTTTCATTTTCTTTCTCTAGTGTTTAATTTGTTTAGCTATGTTTGGTTGTTAGTCTAGGTTCCTTTTATGTCCTTATTTGTTTTGTTTCCTTATGTGAAAGTTCTAAAACTTTTAAATTCACTAGAACCCCTATGATTCCTATCAGGCTATGGGCCCAAATAGGGACTTGTAACATGAGTTCCAAGTTCTAGGTTCACCTCACAACCTAGTCCCCAATACTCTCTATTTTGATGCACCTCAAATTGTTGTCCTTGATGTGGACTTGGAACCTAGGTTCCAAGTTCTTGGTTCCTCTCACAACCCATGACTTGTTTTATGTCCACATTGAGCATTTATGGTACATGTGTGTGCAAAATACTATGGTTATTTATGCTTTCCCCCTCTTTTCATTCTTACCTTTAGCTTTCATGCCTCTCTTGTTCCTCTTGCTCCTATAATATTTGTACACTTTGAGCAAGGTAATTTGGTGTCTTGCCTTATGTTTTATTTCTTATCATGTGTATTTCATGAGGCATATGTCTTCTCATGGCTCTCCACCTCTTGTGTCCTCTCTCCTTTTTATTAGGCACTCAATTAAGGTAGGTTAATATTTTTATAGTTTGTTTCCTTTGTTTGGATTGTTAGTGGTTTCTGTAATTTGGGTTTTTCTTGAACCCTAGGGTTGTATTTTTGCACTATGGTTTTATTTAGCTTGTTGGTTAGTTCCTCTATTCTTTTTGTTCTTGTTCATTTTGTGTTACTTTGATTTTGCCTTTTTTTCTATTTTCCAAGTGATCTAGGTAATTTTTGCAAGAATTTTAACAACTTACTATTGGTGGATTTCAAAACCATTCCCAAGCCCTAGTTGTTCCTAGTTAATTTATTGCATCAATGGTTGTTTTATCCACTATTTTCCTTTTCTCAAAGTTTCTAACTAGGTATTGGCCCTAGTTGAGACCTAAAATATGAGTTTGAAGTCCCTAATTCTTCTTGTCACCTTGTACCCCTAGCTCACATTCTTCTTAAGGTATGTTAGGTATTGGACATTGGGTGTTGTTGAGGACATGGAACCTAGGTACCAATCCACATTCCCATCGACTCTCTACTTCCTCTTACAATAATTATGTTTACCCTTATTTTCTCTGTATTCTTTTCCATTTCTAATCGGGTCTTGGGGCCTATTTATAACTTGGAACTTAGTTTCCAAGTTGTAATTTTTCCCCATCACCCAATTTCCATTCAACCCTTGTAGAAAAATTTAAACATTGAACAAAATAAGAAAATAGAACCTAGGTTTCAAGTTCTTGGTTCCTCTCATGACCTGCTCCCTCCTTACAAATAATCTTGTCCACATGTATGTTTTTAGATAGATATCGGGACCCAATAGGGACTTAGAACCAAGGTTTCATGTTCTTGTTTTCTCCCTTCACCTACCTTCCTCTTTCCATTCTATTTAAGTGTTCTACATTATTCCCCACCAGATATTGAGGCCTAATAGGAACCTAGAACCAAGCTCCAAGTTCCTCTCCTAATTTTTGATGTGATGCTTGCCTATTCTATAACTATGGTTTGAGGTTTGCAATTCTAGTTTTGATTGAATCTTAAACATAGCCTAAATTATAAAATACTCAATTTTTCTAGTGAAATAATCTAAGTTTCAAGATCCTTAAGGAATATTTTAGTTTTTTTTCTAGGATTAATAAAACATCTTTCAAACATCCATCAACCCTAGAAGCCTAGGAAATAGGTATAAAATTAAAATATGGAATTCATTAGGTTCTTTTTGTTTCATGTAGAACGATTTATAAGGCTACTAAGAAGTTAGAAAGATCCCTACCACCATGAAGTATAAATTCCAAGGGATCCCTAAGGTCTCCAAGATTACTTCCATAATTTAAGACATCACAAACATTGACTTGGGGCATATTGATCTCAAGGAATTTTGAAAAAGAAAATTTGGTGATGGGGCCACCCAAGGCCATGAATTCTTATAAACTCTAGGTTATACCATGCCATAGGATTCTCATAATCCTTATAAAATCTAAATCTAATCATGGAATTTATTGCACATGATGATATTGACACAAGGAGCTCTGGTGACTCTAATGAAAATGTTATTTTAAACATAAACCTAGACTTCATTCCATATATCTTTTACTTTCCATTCAAGGAAAATTTGAAGACTCTAATAGAGGAGAAAGAACAAGTGATTTTAAAGACTAATTAGGAACATAATATCAAGAATATTAATGCTTCTTAGCTAACAAAGCCAAGGAAGATATTTCCCAATATTCCAAAGAATCTAATTAGGGAAAAAATTCACGAGGAAATTGGGGACATCATCACTTTGTCAAATAGAGTCATGAGGAAATATGAGTCTAGGACTTATCAAACCTAGATGTATCAAATGATTTATATTATCCTCAAGAATAAATAATATATTTACTGGGATCAACTAGTCACTGACAATCTACATCAATAATTGACAAATGTTTAGACAAAAAAGAAGTTCTCAATGAATTCTTACGTGGTTTATTTGATTGCAAGACAAGATACTTTCCTAGGCCTAACAACAGATGGAACATTGGGTGAAGGAAATGGATAGACAAGATTTTAGGTGTACAATCCTTAGCTTGAACTTAAGGAGTCCCAAAAATATTACAAGAGGACCAATGATTCTTTTGTTTATTGTATCATCAACAAGCTCTCTAGGGACAATTCAATAAGAATAATAGACAAATTAAAATGGTTGGTGTTAGGATGGGGTCATTGGTTTATCTAGTTTCCCAAGTCAACTTATATTTGAATATCAAGCTTCTCTGGAGCACCCATTTTTCTCCCTCAATTTTGAAATAATAAAATAATTATGTTGGAGTTCACTCGAAAATTTTTGGACATACTAAAGTTCATGGAAAAGAATAATCTAATGGTGTGCAGTTCCCATTTATTGTAGGTTATTATTCTTGTCCTAATATAGTATGTTCTAGATATTCTAAAGAAGAACTCCCCTTTCCTTATTTAAATATTTATCATACATGGGACACATATTATCTTTATTGTAAGAAATGCAATGATTTTGGTCCTAAAAACAAAACATAAAGCAACTATGGATAATTTTTGGGCAGGTTGCCACAATGATTTTTTATGTAAGGAAAATAAGTTTGTAAGATTATATCTAAAGAAAATGAAGGATATGAATATTGGTGAAAATATCTCTGATGGGATAATAGATGATGGAAATATTTTTAATCTAATCTATGACCTGAAGAATGTAGATAACATGCCCTTACCAATGGTTAACTGGATGATAGTGGAAGATAGAAATATGAAGTTGATAAATATAAAGGTAGAAAATTATAGTTTAGGTTGGTTGGAAGATTGAAAACTCAAGATGGGTAAAGGAAAAGAGAAGAAGAGAAAGCATCAAAGCAATCCTCCTATCATGTATAAGAAGAGAAAGTTAGAAAAAAAGAACATATTGAGGAGAAATTTAAGAAATATCTTGACAAAGCTCAGAATATGAAAGAGTTGTTAATGTAGGAGTTATTGGAGTATTTCGAGTGACCCCTTTATAATAGCCTCATCCTAGTAGACTATAGGTTGCCCTTCTCGCTCCATCCTTATATAACAATCAACTAAGGGTAGCACACTTTGGTCTATCCTCTTCTTCTGAAAGAACTCCTTCTCCTCCTCTTACTAGTTAACCACCAAGAAGACCAACTTATGTAACTCTAACAACATCAAAGGCTAATAAGGATGATGAGACTAAGGATAAAAATAATAAAATGCTAAAGAAAGTGGAAGAAATTTTGAAGAAAGGAAAATTTTGTAGGTTGATGAAGATCTACATCATAATATGTACAAAATTGAGGACCATGGATCTAATGCACCTCCATACTTAGAAGAAGAAGAAGACGTTTAAGGGAAAGAAGAAACAATGGAAAAGCATAGTAAGACCCTTGCAAAGTATGTTCAAGGAATCATTCAGAGGATTAGATTATTGGAGATAAGAATGAAGGAGTGCTGACCAGGAGGAGGCTTGAAAAGATAAATGAACAAGTAAACTTTTGTTTGTTATCGAAGATATAACCCAAATATTTTGTTGCTACTATAAAATATGAAGGATGGATGCAAGAAATG
This sequence comes from Sequoia sempervirens, assembly GCA_007258455.2. NCBI lineage: Eukaryota > Viridiplantae > Streptophyta > Pinopsida > Cupressales > Cupressaceae > Sequoia > Sequoia sempervirens. Next base: position 438,410,868 of record VDFB02000003.1, read on the forward strand.
GAAGAAGAATTGAATCATATCTAGAAGAATTGGACTTGGGAGTTGGTTCCAAGGATTGTAAAAAAAAATGTGATAGGAAAAAAGTGCCCATTTTCAGGAATAAGTTGAATGAAGAAGGAGAAGTTGTCAGAAACAAAGAAAGGTTGGTTTGAAAAGGCTATTCACAAGTAGAAGGGATTTATTTCAAGAAGAATTTTTCTCTAGTAGCAAGAATAAAAGAAATCAAAATGTTTATTTCTTTTTCATCCCATAAGGACTCCAAGGTATATTAGATGGATGTCAAATCTGCTTTCCTAAATGGAGATTTGGAAAAAGAAGTCTACATAGAGAGCCTAATGGATTTTGGCTATTAGAAGAACCAAACATGGTGTAAAAACTCAAAAACACACTCTATGGGACTCTCAAGAAATCTCCTAGGGCATGGTATGCAAGGTTAAACAAGTACTTGCTTCAACAAGGTTTCAAGAAAGGTATTGTAGATAGTAATCTTTACTTCAAGATTGGGGATGAAATAATTTTTCTCATTGTTGTACATGTTAATGATATAATATTTGGTGGGAATGATGAAATGTGCAAGAAGTTTTTTGAAGAAATGCAAGAGTTTGAAATGTCTGTGATAGGTGACTTATCCTTCTTTCTTGGTCTTCAAATTTCTTAGCTAGATGATGGTATCTTTATTCCTTAAGAAAAGTATGTCAAGGAGATGTTGAAGAAGTTGTTGCAAGATGGTGTGTCCCTTGGTCTTCCTTGCAGCAAAGTGCTTGAGTTTGTGACATGGTCTAACCACCTCCTATGGATCTTAACTGATGCTTGTATCGAGAATTTATAGGTCAACCTTTTGGTGCAACAACAAGGCCAATAATTGGTATCAAATATGGTCACAGGTTCAAACCCCTCACTTGTGTAGGGGGGATTGTTGCAAGATGGCGTGTCCCTTGGTCCTCCTTGCAACACAGTGCTTGGGTTTGTGACATGGTCTAACCGCCTCCTATGGATCTTAATTGATGTTTTTATCTAGCATTGATAGGTCAACCTTTTGGTGCAACAACAAGGCCAATAGAAGTTTGGTATGGAAGATTGAAAACTTGTGAATATTCCTATGGTAACTGGTTATCAGTTGAGTGCAACTTGATGATGAGTATCCCATGGCTGATCAGACTCTATACAAATATATGATTTGAAGTTTGTTGTACTTAACTACTTCAAGACCTGATATTATGCATGTGGTATTTTTGTTTGCAATATTTCAAGCTAATCCCAAAGAAACTCATGTGAAGGAAGTCAAGAGAATCTTTAGATACTTGAAGAGCACTATGGATTATGGATTATGTTATCCAAAAGGTAATGAATTTGATTTGAGTGCTTACACTAATGTTGATTGGGATGGTTATGTCGATAATAGAAGGAGTGCCATTGGTTGTGCTTTATTTTTAGGAAGTAAGTTGGTTTCATGGCATAGTAAGAAGCAAGATTTAGTATATTTGTCAACAACAGAAGCAGAGTATATTGTTGCAACATCTTATTGTACTCAAGTATTGTGGATGGAGCAAACATTGAAGAATATCAAGATAAATTATGATGAGCCCATTCTTAATGTATATGATAACACAAGTGTTATGATCAATATATCCAAGAATTTAGTGATGTATTCTAGAACCAAGCACATATCAATCAAGTATCACTTTTTGAGAGAAAAAGGTTGTAGATAAAGAAGTCAAGTTGGTGTATGTACCTATAAGGGATCAGATTGCAAACATTTTCACAAAGACACTTGCAAAGGATACATTTAAGTATCTCCAACAAAATTTAGGGGTAATTAGCCCTCCTTGCTAGATGCATAGTTGGTGCATTTGTCCAGGGGGAGTAATTCAAGCCATATCCTTATTCCTGGACTAATGGTGTCTACCTCTCAGGGGGAGCAGGTAGTGGTTGTTGCTAATAGGGGGGCCTATTATTTGTTTCAAGATGGAGAGAATGTACATAAAAGGAGAGTTTGAAGAGGATAAATTGTGCTTGAAAAGGGAGAGAAATTCCATTTGCCCTTTGTCCTTGATGTCAAAGGGGAAGAGAGAAATATGCACCTAAGGGGGAGAGAGATTGTGCACTAAAGTGGTGTAAGGATGGTTTTTCCATCAATAAAAAAGGGTGATATTTTTGCAACTTGATAAGCTTAGTTTTAATTGATGTCAAAAGTATGACTAAGATTGTTGCAATTTGGTTGTCATTGATGTAAGAGAATCGTTGATGTCAAAAGAGAGTTGCAGTCTGGATGTTTGGCTACCAGAGTCTCTGAGAAATCCTTTGCATTTCTCTGGTATTGATGCTTTTCTCCTATGATTTGGAAGATAGCTTTTTGGTGTGTCAAGGCATGTGTGATCCAAGTTTCAGTCCTTTTGGGTTCCAAAAATATGTGTTTATGAGTGACAATTTGAAGATTGTGTTGATTATGTGAAGGTGTTTTCAAAGGTGTAAAAGTTGGCTTTGCATTCCTCTGCATTTCTAGATATGGTTATGCAATTTAAAATTTAATTTCATAGTGTTGTGAAGGTGCTATATCCAAATTTCCATATCATTAGTCCTTTTGCAAATAAAGTTGTATGTGACAAAGTTTACGAATATGTCTTTTGTGAATGGTTTCAATGTTTGTTGGCTTGTGCCAGCTTGTTGTTGCATGAAGTTGTGAAATGGTTGTATGAGAGTGTTCCTAAGAATCATGTGATAAGTGCACTTGAGCTAGAGTAGTATTGGGATGGGTGACCTCCCGGGAAGGCCCAATGCTTCACCTCTGTGAACATCACCTAGATGCAATGCGTGCTAAGTGGACCATTCATTATCATGAGAGATGGGTTATGTGAACCACTACTCATGAAACATGGGTCAATGAGTTTGACTCATAAAACTACACATTTGAATCCTGATCGCAATATTATAATATCATGTGATGTTTTATGTTGCTCTGCAAGGTGTTGTTCAGTTTCTCTAGAATAGGTTGTGGTCTGGAATGAAGGTATTGTTAGCTTATGCTTTTTCCTAGCCAACTAGGGTATGTTGAAGGTATGTGCCACAATTTCAAGGTTCTGTGGAGTTTATGGAGTGTTTAAAGGTGTTGTATGGGTTGTACCGACTCATTTGAAACACTAGTAGAATTTGACAAATAAATGACTAGGTCACTAAAAATTTTAGCCACAACAACTAAAAATGATTGAATTCTACTCATTTTTTGCAACTCAGCTATAAATGAGTAACTAAATGACTAATTTGCTCACTGACTAAAAAATTATTTAGTCACAGAAATAAAAATGACTAAATAGTTAGTCATCAAATCCAAATTAGACAAATTTTTTGAAAAATAATCTGGCCAATTATTGGCACAATGTATTCATGTGTGCAATGTATTGGTGTGATTATTCACTTTCATTATAGATTCATTTGTCTCATTCATTGCATATTCATTCATCTCGCTTGACCTCGTGACCTCACTTCATTCGTTAGCCTGGCATGAGTCATTTTGATTAGGAACTACTTGCATGGGCGATAAGGATTCAAAGAGGACTTGGAGATTTCTGAAAAGGTGGGCAAGGGAAAGGAAGTTCGAGTTTACTACAACAAATTTGAATTCACCGAGGCCCTCTACTATGAATTCAGAGGTAATTTGAAACCCTCATTACATTAAACACAAATTTGAAACACTCATTACAATCTACTACTCTTAATAATGTTCTTTTAAAATCTTGCCACTATTCTGCTTCATAATGTGTTCAAGCTAAATATAATAAAATTTGGGTGTTAATGCCAAAATAGAATTTCCTCAAACAATTTTGATACATTTTCACTGCAAGTTAAAATTTTCCTTGTGCAAAGTAAACATGTCCTAGATTTACCCACACATTAGGTATCTAAATAAAGATGTTTCCTGTAGCAGCTTCTTGTATTTGCTTAAATATTTCCTTTGCAATATCAAATTGACCCCTTTTAGCTAGCACAATGGCTGCCCCATTTGCAACATAAACATTTTCACTGCAAGTGAAAATTGTCCTTGTGCAAAGTAAACATGTGCTAGATTTACCCACACATCAGGCATCTGAACAAAGATGTTTCCTACAAAAACTTCTTGTACTTGTGTAAAAATTTCCTTTGCAATATCAAATTGACCCTTATCAGCTAGCACAATAGCTGCCCCATTTGCAACATAAACATTTCCTGGTCTTTGTGCCAACACTTAAGTGGCCCCTTTTATGACATTAAGATCCTCTTGAGTTATTATTATACTCCTATTTTCCAAGAGAAAAATCCCCAAGGCCCATGGGAAATGAACAATAAGCATTTGAGTTTCAACTTGGTTTCATTTCAAAAAGGGGACATTATATTGTACAAGATTTGTTTAACAACAAAATAATTTAATCCACCTATTTGGGATTATAAAATAAAAATAGATGAATTAATCCATTTTCAATTATAGGTTCTTTTAATCTAGAATCTGATAGAAAGATAAAGCATAATACATTGAAGGACACATAAAATGTTCTAAAATAAAGACTAAAATAGGTTGCCCATGAAAAACAAGAAAGAGGAAAAATGAAAAGATCACATATAGATGATTCATTTGAGGTTTTTTATAAGATCTCATTTAACTATGTCAAATGGATTTGGAAGGGACAAAGCATATTTGATTGACTAAAATTTTGATGCAGCTTATCCATCGTCATTGTATGCATCATCTTCTCTTGTAATCTATTTCTACAATGCACCAAGCCTAGAATTGATTGGGGATGCACTTAAGGTGGATAAAAACTCATCAAATGCTTTATGTATGCTAGGCAACATGGAACTGAAAATAGATGACTGGCTTAAAGCAAAAGAAACAATTAAAGTAGCATGCCGGCTTGTCTTGGTTGATGAAGCAAAATGAAAAAGCTAATGAAGAATGAAGGATTAAGATGGAAAGGAGAAAGCAAGAGGAAGATCTTTGGTAGGTGATGCAACAAGAGGAGAAATTTGAATGTGTGAAGGAATTATGGAAGAGTAAGTGTAAGGATAGGGATGATGACGATGATGAGGCTGGTCAGTCTGAGAAGAAACAAGAGAAGGAAAAGAAGAAAAGGAAGAAGGATAAAGACCACAAGGCTTATGATTCTTATATGGAGGAACCTAATGTTGCCATGGAAGATGAGGAAAATTATATGAGTGATATGACACAAGATGATGCAAAAATTTCCCATGATCTTGTAGCTGTAGGTCTAGAAGAATTTAATGATGGTGAGACAAATTCTCTAGTTTCAAAAAAATCGCAAAGGAGACATGCATACTTTGATTTTTAAGATGATGAACCATTGCAAAAATAGAGTTTGAGAGAAGATGATCCATATGATGATGATGTCTAGGCTTCCTAAGATTTAACCAAACCTAGCTCCTATTTTCCAAGATAAAAATCCCCAACACCCATGGGAAATGAATGACGAGCATTTTATTTTCAACAGATTCCAAGAGAAGATGATGAATACAATGACGATGGATAAGCTACCTCAAAATTTTAGTCAATCAAATATGCTTTGTTCGTTCCAAATCTATTTGACATAGTTAAATGAGATCTTATCAAAAACCTCGAATGAATCATATGTATGTTATCTTTTCATTTTTTCCTCATTCTTTTTTTTTATAGGCAACCTATTTTAGTCTATTGAAACTCAAATGCTCATCATTCATTTCTCCTGGGCCTTGGGGATTTTTATTTTGGAAAATAGGAGCTAGGCTTGGTTAAAGCTCAGGAAGCCTAGACATCATCATCATATGGATCATCTTCTCTCAGACTCTATTTTTGCAATGGTTCATCATCTTCAGAATTAGAGTATGCATGTCTCCTTCGTGATTTTATTGAAACTGGAGAATTTTTCTTGCCATCATCAGAGTCTTCTAGACCTACAACTGCAAGAAGATCTTGGGAATTTTATGCATCATCTTGTACCTTGTCACTCATATAATTTTCCTCATCTTCCATGGCAACATCAGGTTCCTCCATATAAGAATCATAAGCCTTGTGGTCCTTATCTTTTTTTCTCTTCTTTTCCTTCTTTTGTTTCTTCTCAGACTAACCAACCTCATCATCGTCATCATCCCTATCCTTACACTTACTCTTCCATAATTCCTTCACATGTTCAAATTACTCCTCTTGTTGCATCACCCACCAAAGTTCTTCCTCTTGCTTTCTCCTTTCCATCTGAATCCTTCACTCTTCAACTTTTTGTTTTCCTTCCTTAGCCAAGACAAGTTGACATGCTACTTTAATTTTTTCTTTTGCTTTAATCTCTAAGTCATTTTTTTTCAATTCTATGTTGCCAAGCATACATATAGCATTTGATGATTTTTTATCCACCTTGAGTGCATCCCCAATCAATTCTAGACTTAGTTGGATCTGTTTCAATATGTTGTCATTTATGTCAAAAGGGGATCAGAGGAGAAGTGTGTTAATCCTATGTAGAAGCACGTAGTGTTGTCATTAATGTCAAAAGAGAAATCAAGCAAACGAGTTTATTGGCATGATGGCAAAGGATGAATGTGAGATCAGTGGATCTAGTTCTAGAAGTATGTGGATTGGTTGTTGGTGTAGAAGAGAAAGTTGCTCAATATGTTGCTAGTTGACAAAATGTTGTCATCTCTCTACAAAAGTTGCTTCTAGGCATTCGGTGACAAATTAGGTAACATATTCGATGTGGGTTTTTTGAGAGCATTCTAGTTATGTGCTCTACAGGTTGAGAAAGTGAGGGATATACCCAAAAATTCATTATTTATGCTCTCGGGTGATATTAGGGTTTACAGATAAACCCTAATGTGTTTGCAGTCATGGTGTCATCTAACAAAAGTTCTATTTTTTTGATGACTTGGTGTTATAGGTTGCAAGTCACATAAGTAACAACTTATGTCATTCATTCTGTGAAGTGACCGGCCCTATTGCCTAGGTTGGTGGTGTCTACATGTCTCATCAATGAGACATTTTTCTTTTAGTGGGAAAACTTTTTGAGTCCCCTCGACAATCCGTTGACTGCCTCATCATGGTGACTTATTCCTATTGAAGAGATGTATGTGTTTGTCCCTACGATGGTCCAATGGTAGAAGAAGAGAATCAAATTTTGGCTAAGTGTTTGGTCTAGCGATGTTTTGCAAAATATGTCTAACTTTCCACTTGTCTGTCCTGGAGATTCAAGGTTTCTAGCTAAGTATAGCTCTACCGGTGTTTTGTTACGTTTCGCTAACTCCCCACCCTGTAGTGCTGGTAGTGATTCGCTGAGTTGTTTGAATTGATGAAGTTCCCGCCCTATAGCACTGGCAGTGTTTTGTCTAGTTTGATGAACTTATGAAGATCACACTTTAAGGTTGTCGATGTGTTGGGTGAAAATAATGTAATCAGCTTTTCGATAGATTACACAACTAGGACTTCAGCCACAACTATGTGAGATGTAAATCTCTCCTCTCAGAAAGGGGAGGCACCCTTCTTAATGCTGACAGGAGCGATAGTAAAACAAACAAAGTAATTACAAAATGTACACAATACTTACGAAGTGGGGGGGTGTGTCACATTCATCCTTCTCTCTTTTTTCAGAGAAGATGTTTACAATGCTTCACTGTTGGAAGTTCTGAATTCACAATAACTTTAAACGATCAACAAGCAGTAATGACAATACCTTTATCTTGTCAAAGCAAAGAGTAGAGGTACCATAAGTGATTAACAATAAACTAGTAAAATAAAAGGGAAAGCTCACAAAGGAACAAAGTCATTCCGTAGCTTTATCAATGGTGGATTTGTGATAGGTGTGTCATTTGTCACATTAGAAGCACAAAGTCTTCTTAGATGCAACAATTCCTTGAACAACATGAACAATTACAAGCGCAAAGTCTTGTAGATTATCCAACAAAGTAAACAAAACACAAATGTAAATCTAAATAAAGGATGTAACACAAAGTTTACATGAATTACTTAGAGTCCTTCATATTCCATAAGCTAATCACCACCAAATGAGATCAATTCACAAGACTATCGAATCCAACACAAAGTCTGGTTTGCAATCTTCTTTTTTATTGATCAAATTTCATTCACAAAGTATGAACACAAAGTTTCACAATTCTGCTTCAAAAAGGGCAGCACTTCATTGCAAAATACTAAAGGATCCCTATTACAATAGAAATCCCTCATATTTATAAAAGAGAGGGAAGAGTAAATCTAGGAAATTTAGGTGAGCTAATTTAGGAAAATCTCACGTAACTTTGACTAAAGTCAAAATGTAATTTGTTTTCATGAAACTAAATCTTGGATATTAGTGTAATTACATTTTTTTAAATGACATTTAAGATGTCAAAAACTATTTACAAGATGCACAAAGGGACGCATAAGAAATTCTAACACTGGAGATCAGGAATCTTCATGGTTCCTTGCTTGGGCGCAAAAGTCTTCATATTTCTTCTTGGTCTCCTACATGAATGTGTCATCTGGAAGAACCAAGATCAAAGGACATCAGCTTCGAGATCACTTGACGAGATCTGGAAAGAAACTGCAAGGATGGTGAATCAAGAGGTGTTAGCAGAAAAAGTAGCATTGGGAGCGTGAAGCGAGAAATGATGTTGAGCAAGCGTGAAATGAGAAACTAGGCATGGAAAACAATGCGGAAGCGAGGAAACGGGGTCCAAAATGGAAATAGAGCAAGTTTGAAGAGACTAAGTTAAAAATTGCCAAAAGTGTAAAGGTGCTAAAATTCAGCACCATTGCGCAAAAAATGACTAAGTCTGGAAAAAGTGCAAAGGTGCTAAAAATAATGCCATAGTAAAAAATTGGCTAAGTATGGAAGAAAAGTGCAAAGGTGCTAAAATTCAGCACCATTGCACAAAAAATGACTAAGTTTGGAAAAAGTGCAAAGGTGTTAAAATTCAGCACCATTGCACAAAAAATGACTAAGTTTGGAAAAAGTGCAAAGGTGCTAAAAATAATGCCATAGTCAAAGATTGGATAAGTCTGGCAACAATGTGTAAGAGCACACTTTTTTAGCGCTTCTACACATTTTTTGAAAAATCACTTTTATGCAGGGGCACTGATTTTTGGCGCCCTTGCACTTTCAACACTTAGTCAAATTTTTAACATGGGCAGGGTGCACACTTTTTAGGTGCAACTGCATTTTTCACAATTTGACTAAGTATGAATAGTGAGACTTCGCGAAGGAGCTCGTTTCGAAGGTATTCGCGAGGTGAACATAGGGGGATGCTCAAACTGATTGTTTGAGGCTTTGGAATGTATTATGAGGTGGCTCAAAAATCACCTCATTTTGTGTGCTTGAACTTCATGAACCTAGGAAACAAACAAGTTTCGTAGGGGGGTTATCCGTGGAATGAGCGCTACTAGATTTCGTGATAAAGTTGGCTCCTTTTGGGGATCTTCCTTCAACCGTTCTTTGAAAAAAATGAAGGGGGAAGAACTCCAGAATTCAAGTGCCTTTATCCATCCATTGGGCTTGGAGTCAAGCGACGACGACAAAAACAAATCTACAAAAAAAAATTGCAAACCTATGCAAATTCACTTATTGAAAAGGTAAAAACCTAACTAATTAAAACTAGCCATCAATGAAACCTTCTCAAATGAAACTATTCACAGGTTCAAAAAAATAGTTACCTTTCTTTAACAGCTTGCAATGCCTTCCATGATCATTAGCAGCTACATGTAGATGAAGTTGAGGCATTGCTTCTAGAAAGAGATGAATAGGTTCAGCTACCTCTAAAAATATATCCGATATACTATTGCTCCAAAATGAATCATTGAATTCAGACTGCTCCTGTGCATCTACAAATACATTTTTAGCTACATCCTCAAGTTTATCTTCATGCTCAGGTGCAAGTGAAACCTATGTCTTCCCATCAACCTCCAACCAAGCAAGATGTCTTTTGGAACATTCCCTTGATCGGTCAAAGATTGAATGCTTCTTACCAGTTGCTACTTGAACAACTGATTCATCAACCATGGTAACCTCATGTTGATCAGAATGATCTCCTTCATATGATTCAGATGAAGATATGACTGCACTGCATACCTCAATATGATGTTCACCATCTTTAGACTTGGAAAATTTTGAATAATTTATAAGAAGGTCCTCATCATGCCTTGGGGAAGTTCTTTTATGCAACATGTGTTCAAGTTCATGATCTTGAAACACATATGCATTCTTTTCAAACTAACTAAGACCTTCGTGCATGTCCATCTTTTGAAATATCAAGACAATATCATCTTCATTTACTTGAATTTCAGCAAAATGACTTTCATCGTCCTGCTTTTCATCAATGGATTTCTGAGACTGCATAAACTAGAAATGGGAGTCGCCAGCTATGTATGCTTCATTTTCCTGGAAGAGAAGAGCGAGATCACTTGGATCGGAGTTAGGATGCTTCGGTACTACTTTTACTAATGGTACCTCAATAGCAAGCCTCTTCAGAGGTGAAGATAACTTGTGTTGATTCCCAATGGAAAAATTATGAGCTAGCTACTTTTTGAGGACAAGTAGTTCATTTACCAACCTTTGCACCATAGGATTCGTCCTCATGATGGAAGAAAATAACTCCAAAGAAGGGGTTTCTTTAGATTCATTTGATTCAATTTTTATTTTCCCAGCAAGAATGAGATCATCTTCAATTTTTGTCACCAAGGTCTGCACCATTGCAAGAGTAGTTGCAGGTGCTCTTCTCAATAGAAAACCAACCTCGGGCACTTGAGCATTTACAAAGAAACATTTCAAATTCTCAGTTGTAGGTTGAACAACAGTTGGAATTTTTTGTGTCAACTTGTTGAAGTGAGCAATGAACTTGTGCATGGGCATGTGAGATTCCTTCTTCAATTGGGTGAGCTGAGCCAACAAAGCATGAGTGTCTTCAAGAGGCTTGAACCTTCCTTCAAACTTGGCTATGAGAGTTGCCCAGTTTGTGATGGTACTTGGCACTAGATGATAAAACCAATCTGCAGTAACGCCTTGGAGAGTCTCCACAAACAACCTTACGGATACATCTTCGTATTCAACACCATGAACTCCACAAGCGATGTAGAAAGCAGCAACGTGCTCATCAAGATGTTGTTGTCCATCACCAAAAAACTTGGAAAATTTCTTTTGTGAACCTTCAGGAAGAGCATGTAGGGGTAGAACTAGGCTCAACGGACCAAAATCATTTCCCCAAGGACCTTGAGCAGCCATTTACATGTCCTTCGTGAAAGCTTCAAAAACTTACAAGAAAATAAATTACAATAAAAAAGGACACAGGTATACCTCAAACGAAAGCATGAGGCTTTAGAATGCGTATCGTGTCCCCAGCGGAGTCGCCAAAAAATTGTTGGGTGAAAATTATGTAATCAACTTTTCGATAGATTACACAACTAGGACTTCAGCCACAACTATGTGAGATGTAAATCTCTCCTCTCAGAAAGGGGAGGCACCCTTCTTAATGCTGACAGAAGCGATAGTAAAACAAACAAAGTAATTACAAAATGTACACAATACTTATGAAGTGGGGGGGTGTGTCACATTCATCCTTCTCTCTTTTTTCAGAGAAGATGTTTACAATGCTTCATTGTTGGAAGTTCTCAATTCACAATAACTTTAAACGATCAACAAGCAGTAATGCCAATACCTCTATCTTGTCAAATCAAAGCGTAGAGGTACCAAAAGTGATTAACAATAAACTCTTAAAATAAAAGGGAAAGCTCACGAAGGCACAAAGTTGTTCCATAGCTTTATCAATGGTGGATTTGTGATAGGTGTGTTGTTTGTTGCATTAGAAGCAAAAAGTCTTCTTAGATGCAACAATTCCTCAAACAACATGAACAATTACAAGCGCAAAGTCTTGTAGATTATCCAACCAAAGTAAACAAAACACAAATGTAAATCTAAATAAAGGATGTAACACAAAGTTTACATGAATTACTTAGAGTCCTTCATATTCCATAAGCTAATCACCACCAAATGAGATCAATTCACAAGACTATCGAATCCAACACAAAGTCTGGTTTGCAATCTTCTTCCTTATTGATCAAATTTCATTCACAAAGTATGAACACAAAGTTTCACAATTCTGCTTCAAAAAGGGCAGCACTTCGTTGCAAAATACTAAAGGATCCCTATTACAATAGAAATCCCTCATATTTATAAAAGAGAGGGAAGAGTAAATCTAGGAAAGTTAGGTGAGCTAATTTAGGAAAATCTCACCTAACTTTGACTAAAGTCAAAATGTAATTTGTTTTCATGAAACTAAATCTTGGATATTAGTGTAATTACATTTTTCAAAATGACATTTAAGATGTCAAAAACTATTTACAAGATGCACAAAGGGACACATAAGAAATTCTAACACTGGAGATCAGGAATCTTCATGGCTCCTTGCTTGGGCGCGGAAATCTTCATATTTCTTCTTGGTCTCCTACATGAATGTGCCATCTGGAAGAACCAAGATCAAAGGAAATCAACTTCGGGATCACTTGACGAGATCTAGAGAGACACTGCAAGGATGGTGAATCAAGAGGCGTTAGCAGAAAAAGTATCATTGGGAGCGTGAAGCGAGAAACAATGTTGAGCAAGCGTGAAATGAGAAACTAGGCATGGAAAACAATGTGGGAGTGAAGAAACGAGGTCTAGAATGGAAATAGAGCAAGTTTGAAGAGACTAATTTAAAAACTACCAAAAGTGTAAAGGTGCTAAAATTCAACATCATTGTGCAAAAAATGACTAAGTTTGGAAAAAGTGCAAAGGTGCTAAAAATAATGCCATAGTAAAAAATTGGCTAAGTATGGAAGAAAAGTGCAAAGATGCTAAAATTCAGCACCATTGCACAAGAAATGACTAAGGTTGGAAAAAGTGCAAAGGTGCTAAAATTCAGCACCATTGCACAAAAAATGACTAAGTTTGGAAAAAGTGCAAAGGTGCTAAGAATAATGCCATAGTAAAAAATTGGCTAAGTCTGGCAACAATGTGTAAGAGCGCACTTTTTTAGCGCTTCTACACATTTTTGAAAAATCACTTTTATGCAGGGGCGCTGATTTTTGGCGCCCCTGCACTTTCAACACTTAGTCAAATTTTTAACATGGGCAGGGTGCACACTTTTTAGGTGCAACTGCATTTTTCACAATTTGACTAAGTATGAACAGTGAGACTTTGTGAAGGAGCTTGTTTTGAAGGTCTTCGCGAGGCGAACATAGGGGGATGCTCAAATTGACTGTTTGAGGCTTTGGAACACATTATGAGGTGGCTCAAAAATCACCTTGTTTTGCGTGCTTGAACTTCACGAACCTAGGAAACAGAAAAGTTTCGTAGGGGGGTTATCCGTGGAATGAGCGCTGCTAGATTCTGTGATAACACGATGTTTTCATGAACATGTCTAACTTATCGCTCAACAAACAAAAGTGAAGTGTGGACCTCAGTGATGCGTGTGGGCATTGTTGAAGTGACAAGAATGGTTTCGATAGGAGGTAGGATGTCAACTGTGGGACCCAGTAAGGTGGAAGTGGAAGTGAAGACCCGGTAAGATGAGGATGGCATACAGTTAGAGATCGAATGGAAAGTTGACACATGGAAGCAAACGAAAATGGATGGTGACATGTAGTTATATGACATCGTGGGGACCACTTGTCTACAACAACGAATGGTATCGGCATGACAAGGGCATATCGATAAGACAGAGACTCGAGTCTCCTTGATGGCCTGACAACTATGTCATCGACGTTAGTTAATTATATCACCCAGACCTTGATGCATGTTCCAATGACGAAGTGATAAGCTTAGCGGGACCTGACAGGATGGTGATGGGAGAGGTTGACATGGATGATGACAGTGCAAACACGAGGATGACTAGTTGAGTGTAGATACCAGGTGAAGTATGGAAGCTTCTTCAGTGTGAGTGTATGCTATCAACAGGACCTATGACTTTGTCCCCTTGACACAACAATACATGGAAGTTACTTGGTAGGACCCAATTGTATTGATGTCAGTGACAGACCGATAACATAAGGATGACATACATATGGAGGACAAATGAAACGATGCCACATGGTGATCGTTGGTTCGATGATTTTTTATCCTTGTTGCAAAATCAACATTTGGTTAAGTGGATCATTTGACGATGGCTAGCCCATTGGTGAGACGACAAGCTATCACCAGGACTATGGAGCTAGTCCCAACAATAGGGCAATGGAAGGATGGACATCGACAGTGGGACCCAATAGTAACAAAGATGTTTAGAAGGTGAATGATATGGTGACACGTGGTAAGTTGGGATCGATTAGTGAAAGATTTGATGGTGAAATCCAACAACAATCAACAATGTAGGATTGATCAAAGGTTTATCGAACGATGTTGGTGATAAGATGCTTCATCGGTGTAACATGGGTGTTTTGGTAGAACCTTAAAGCATGTTCCACCAACAAAGCAATGAGGTGCTATGTAGGACTCGAGTGTGACGATGGCTAATAGATGGTGATGAAGGATTGATCGGTATGTCATTTTGCATTTCTATTGCAAATGACATGGCAATGACTTGGATGACATGTAGGTTGTGGGCCTGATTAGTTAACATGGAAAGCATATATGTGTGACCTGCTTGTATCAATGGGAGTTTGAATGGAGTCCCAACAATAGAGTGATATGATGGATTGACAACAGTGGTTTAAGTGACCGATTATCCAATGGTCAGGGTTTAAAGACACAACAGTGAATGTTGATCACAGGATCAAGGTGGAAGGACTAGCTTGACGGCCAAAGTTCAAACACAAAGATCTGGAATGGCTAACTCTGTGTGAATAGGGTTTTAGCTGGAAACTGACACAACACAAAGAGTTAATTGGTCCAACTTCCCCAACAACCAATTGGATGAAGATTTGATCTCCAAAGTGGTGATACAGGTTGTAGATATGATCATATCAAATCTGATTGAATGGATAGGAGAACGCATTGAATGCATACATGTTTCTAAGGTTGGACAGAGAGTGAATGAAGGAAAATTCTCTACACCATATTTAATGTTGTTTGGCTTGATGTGCATAGAATAGTGATATTTGATGAGCTGGACAGTGGTGTATAGCTCGAGGGCAGAGGTAACTTGCTAGTGAAGATAGCAAGTATGGAAACCCTAATAGTGTGTTTAGTGGTGATGCAATGTGTGTAACCAAATTGGATAATCTAGACGATGATGTGAATCTCGAGGAAGAGATTGCAGGTCAAGTGAGTTAACCAAAATGAAGAAAATCAGAGAAGTGTGTATGTAGAGAGGATCTATAGTGATTGTGCAAAGAGTTTAATTTACAAGCATAGAGAAAGCTGAATAGAGTAATGCATAGTTGAGTTGTAGCAGACAAAGTAAGATAAGGTAACCTAGACTGTAATGCAGATAATCATCTAGGTGAGTATATGTGAAAGTGTAGAAGAGCAGAAAGAGAGGGCTAGTGATAGAACATTGATTGTTCTATGCGTAGAAAAGAGAAGTGTAGAGTTGTGTTGCTGAGAGTGCAACTTCAGTAGCAGAGTGTGAGTTGCAGTAAGTGCAATAGAGTATTGAGTGTAATGATGCATCATAGGTTTTGCATAACCAATTTTATGCATACTTGAACTTGTAATCTTTTAGAGGTTATAGACTCATTGTATTGGGTTGTAGCTCAGATTAGGGAATTGTAGTCTCCTTAGAGTTAGAGCTCCTAAACTAGGGTGTTGTTGCATCCTTGAAGTGGTTGCTTCTAAATTAGGTAGTTTATGCTTCCTTCGGTTGTAGCCCTAAAATATTGTAACAGAGATTTGGATTGTGACCCTAGATTTGAGTAGTAGACTCAAGCAAGATGAGTCACTGTGGTTTTTACCATATTAGGTTTTCCATGTATATCTGGTGTTGTCAGAATTTGTGTTGATTTTCTATCTACATGTTTATGTTTGCATCTTTAGCTTTCAATCTACACAATAAGAGTTGGGTAAGAAATCTGCACAAGGTACTTAGATAAAAGGAAGTAATTTGCATAAGCTTTCTAAGAGAAAAAGTTTTAAAGGGATAAATTTTGATATCTACTGATTCTCCCCACCTCTTAGTAGATCATTGTGTTCCAACAATTGGTATCAGAGCCCTAGGTTCTCTAAGAGAAGCTTAATCAGCTTGTGTAGATCTTGGTGAAGTGAACACAATATGGCTAATAAGGAAAGCTCATCTATAGAAAGTGTACCTCTCTTTAATGGATCAGATTATACATGGTGGAGCTTCAAAATGAAGTTACATTTGGGATCCATAGGGTTTGATGTGTGGATGTTAGTGGAATATGGATATACAACTTCTGGTACACCTCCAACTACTAAGAATGAAAAGATGGCGTATGACAAAAATGCTAAAGCAATGGATGCAATTCTTTGTGGGATGTCAAGTTCCATATTTGTCAAAGTCATGCATTTTCAAAGTGCACGTGAAGTGTGGAACAAGCTGAAGAGGATGTATGAAGAAAGTGATATTGAGGTGCATTCATTAAATGAGAATTGTCAAGGTAAATTTGAAAGTCTTGAGACAAGTGAAGATGAGAAGTCTGCAAGTTGGTTCTCAAGTGAAGCTATAACAAGAGGTGATGAAGAAGAATAATCTACCTCTAAATCAAAAGATTCCAGTGAAGAGCAAGTTGATTTCCTCAAAAGATCAAGAAATGGCTTCAAGAAACATATATGTAATCATAATCATTTTGTTTCTAAATGTTTTTATGATGAAGTAAATGATTATGATAAGGAAAAAGACAGTAGAAATAATCTGCACACAAGAAGAGAAAGTGGGTCATTTGATGTAGATGGCAGATTAGATGATGAACATGGAATTTTCCATGGGGTTGAACCATTTCCAATGACCTCTGATGAAGATTTTGAGAGGTCTTTCAATGATGAAGATGAAACCTCTAGTAAAGAAGAAGAGGAGGTCGACCTTGAAGGTAAACTTATTTGTGCTCTAAGTGAGATTAAAAGGTTGAAGAAAGAGAATGAATAAAAAAAAATTCATGCACAAGAAGAGATTGATAAGCTGACCTAAAGTCTTGAAGAATCTAATCCATTGCTAATTAGATTGAAAACACAAGTTGAGGAAGCTAAGAGGATATAAGACATAGTTAAATCTAAACTACAGTATAAATCAGATGGGTGCATGAAGCTAGAAGCAGAGATAGTTGCTTTAAGAACAGATTTGGAGAAATCCAAGGAATAGATTGAAAAAGGCCTAAAGTTGAAAGGTGGCTCTGAGACATTAAATGAATTTATAAGATCACAAAATCCATCTAGACTGAGATCAAGACCAAGAGTGAAGATTGACCTTGGTTGTGAGAAAGAGGAGAGTCCTACCAATGCTTCTATAAGGTTATTTGATAGATTTAGAGCAGAAGAAAGATGTTGCACAAATAAAGAGGAAGGTTGCATGAGTTGTTCCAAATAAAATACCTTTGGAAATGGAAGATTAGAAAAATGTGATGCTAGAGTGAAGAAAGAAAAAGGAAAAAAGAAGCCTTCCACTGCTGAGATGAAGAAACTAGATAAGGATACTACTGCTAAGTTGAAGGAGCCCACAATAGATAATAAGATGGAGAAACTAGTTCCTAGAAACCTAAAGAAAAATTAGTACACAAAGAGAGTCGATGCAGAAATATTTACTAGGATGAGATACTTGAAGAAGCCAAATCAAAGAAGACCTCCTCATCCTGTTCAAAGGAACGCTATGACCGGGTACTCCCCATATTTTAATGGTTAATGTTATACCTGTAATCAGTTTGGTCATAGGGATAGGTAATGTAGAGCCACACTTAGAAGGAGCACTAAATATGTAAATAGAAATTCATTTGCTCCTGTAAGGAATATGTATGTAGTATGCTACAAGTGTGACAATTTTGGCCACGTAGCTAAAGATTGAAAATTAGATCTTGTAAGACCTACAGTACAGAGCAAGAGGAAGAATACGAGGAAATACACATCTTCTAGAGTGAACAATGGTTCACATGTTGTTGGTAAGAAGGCTAACAAGACTGGGAAGAAAGCTGATCAGATAGAGAAAAGAACAAAGATAGTTTGGAGAGAGAATGACTGGCAGGCAACACTCCATATGGTTGCTTCTACCTCACATCACTAATTTATAGTGATGGTACATGAGTCCATGGGGCACTCAATTTGTGTCAATTATATGATTTCAATTGGTACAGAGCATGACTCAAAATATCTATAATTCATATCAGACCTGATTGGCGTTGAGCATATAATGGCACTTCAACTGGCATCAGATATTTTGTAATTGGTATAGAGTAGTCGAAGCATATGGTATTACCATTGCAGTAAAAAGTTTGAATGCAATAATTGGTATAAGATTTCAATTTGTATTAGTCAAAGGGGGAGAAAATTCCCCTTTCCATGCTAAGAAGAAGTAAAGGATACATCAGTATGGTGACCTGAGATAAAGAAGAGGAGAAATAAGTCAAAGGAGGGGAATAATTTCAAGAGGAGTGATCCCTTTTCCATTGATGTCAAAAGGGAAGAAATTATACAAATGCTCAAGTGTCTAAGCAAGAGGGAGAAAGTCAAGAAAATGATCAAAGAGGAGCATTGGAGAAAGAAACAACATAAGTAGAAGTAAAGATGATACTTGTACAAATGTTGAATTGATTAATTAGTATCACTGAGCATTTAAAGTTTTTCCATCAATGACAAAGGGAGAGATTTTTGGAATATGTTGTCATTGATGTCAAAAGGGGATTGGAGGAGAAGTGTGCTAATCCTATGCAAAATCACAGTGTTGTCATTGATGTCAAAAGGGAAAATTAGGCAAAGGAGTTTGTTGGAATGATGACAGAGGATGGATTCCAGAGTAGTAGATTTGGTTCTGGAAGTATGTGGATTGGTTGTTGGTGCAGAAGAGCAAGTTGCTCAATATGTTGCTAGTTGAAAAAATGTTGTCATCTCTCTACAATAGTTGCTTCCAGGTATTTGATGACAAATTAGGTAATATATTCGATGTGGGTTTTTTTAGAGCATTCCAATTATGTGCTCTACAGGTTGAGAAAGTGAAGGATGCGCCCATAACTACATTATTTCTACTCTTGGGTGATATTAGGGTTTACAGATAAACCCTAATGTGTTTGCATCATGGCATCATCTAACAGAAGTTCCATTTTGTCAGTGACTTGGTGTTATAGGTTGCAGGTCACATAAGTAACAACTTATGTCATTCATTCCATGAAGCAACCGACCCCATTTCCTAGGTTGGTGGTGTCTACATGTTTCATCGGTGAGACATTTGTGTTTCAGTGGGACAAATTTTTCAGTCCCCTCGACAGTCCATTGACTACCTCATCATGGTGACTTATGCCTATCGAAGAGACATATGTGTCTATCCCTATGATGGTCTAATGGTGGAAGAAGAGAATAAAATTTTGGCTAATTGTTTGCTCTAGTGGTGTTTTGGAGCTTCAAGGTTTTTGGCTAAGTATAGCTCTGGAAGTGTTTTTGGCACGCTATCTTAGGCTATGTTTTGTTATGTTTCGCTAACTCACCGCCTTGTAGTGCTGGCGGTGTTTTGGTGAGTTGTTTGAACTGATGAAGTTCTCGTCCTATAGTGTTGGTGGTGTTTTTTCCAGTTTGATGTACTTATGAAGATCACACTTTAAGGCTAGTGGTGTTTTCATGAACATGTCTAACTTACCACTCAACAAAGAAAAGTGAAGTGTGGACCCCGACGGTGTGTGTAGGCATTGTTGAAGTGACAAGAATGGTTTCAATAGGAGGTAGGATGTCAACTATGGGACCCAGTAAGGTGGATGTGGAAGTGAAATCCTGGTAAGATGAGGATGGAATGTAGTTAGAGATCGAATGACAGGTTGACACATGGAAGCAAACGACAGTGGATGGTGACATGTAGTGATATGATAGTGTGGAGACCACTTGTCTACAGTAGTGAATGGTATCAACATGACAAGGGTATATCAGCGGGATAGAGACTTGAGTCTCCCCGATGGCCTAACAGCTATGTCATCAACGTGAGTTAATGATATTTCCTGGACCTTGATGCATGTCCCAACAACAAAGCGATAAGCTTAGTAGGACCCGACAAGATGGTGATAATAAAGGTTGACATGGATGATGACGGTGCAGACACAAGGATCTATAGTGGAGTGTGGACCCTAGGTGAAGTATGGAAGCTTCATCGGTGTGAGTGTATGCTATCGGCGAGACTTGTGACTTTGTGCTCCCGACACAACAATACATGGAGGCAACTTGGTAGGACCCATTTGTAATGATTTCAGTGACAAACTGATAACATAAGGATGACATGCATGTGGAGGATGAATGAAATGATGACACATGGCAATCGCTAGTTCGATGATTTTCCATCCTTGTTGCAAAATCAACATTCGGTCAAGCAAATCATTTAACAATGGCTAGCCCATTGGTGAGACAACAAGGTATCGCTAGGACTATGGAGCTAGTCCCAACGATAAGGCAATGGAAGAATGGACATCGACAATGGGACCTGATAGTACCAAAGATGTTTAGAAGGTGAATGATATGGCGACATGTTATCGGTTGGGACCAGTTAGAGAAAGATCTGATGGTGAAATTCAATGACAATCAACGGTGCAGGATTGATCAAAGGTTGATCAAATGATGCTAGTGATAAGATGCTTCATCATTGTAACATGGGTGTATCAGCGGAACCTTAAAGCATGTTCCACCGATAGAGCAATGAGGTGCTATGTGGGACCCGAGTGTGACAATGGCTGACAGATGGCAATGAATGATCAATATGTCATTTTGTATCATTGTTGTGAATGATGTGGCGATGAAATAGATGATATGTAGATTGTGGGACCGATTAGTTAACATGGAAAGCATATCAATGTGACCTGCTTGTATCGGTGGGAGTCTGAATGGATTCCCAATGATAGAGTGATATGATATATCAGCGACGATTGTTTAAGCAACTGATTATCCAATGGTCAAGGTTTAAAGACACAACAGTGAATGTTGATCATAGGATCAAGGCACACAGGAGTAGATTGACGACCAGAGTTAAAACACAAGATCTAGAATGACTAACTCCGTGTGAATAGGGTTTCAATTGGAAATTGACACAACACAGAGAGTTAATTGGTCCAACTACCCCAACAACCAATTGGATGAAGATTTGATCTCCAAAGTGGTGATACATGTTGTAGATAAGAGCAAGATAAGATCAGATCAAATCTAATCGAATGAACAGGAGAACACATTGAATGCATACCTGTTTCTAAGGTTTGACATAGAGCAAATGAAGGAAAATCCTCTACACTATATTTAATGTTGTTTGGCTTGATGCAGGGAATAGTGATATCTGATGAGCTAGACAGTGGTGTGCAGCTCGAGGGTAGAGGTAGCTTGTTGGTGAAGATAGAAAGTATGGAAACCCTAATAGTGTGATTAGTGGTGATGAAATGTGTGTAACTAGATTGGATAATATGGATGGTGGTGTGAATCTCGAGGAATAGATTGCAGGTCAATTGAGTTAAGCAAAATGAAGACAATTAGAGAAGTGTGGATGTAGAGAGGATCTATCGTGAGTGTGCAGTGAGTGTAGTCTACAATCATAGAGAGAGATGAAAAAAGTAATGCATAGCTGATTTGTAGCAGAAAAAGTAAGATAAGGTAACCTAGATTGTAATGCAGATAATCATCTAGGTGAGTATATGTGAAAGTACAGAAGAGCAAAAAGAGAAGGCTAGTGATAGAACATTGATTCTTTTATGTGCCAGATGAGAGAAGTACAAATTTTTGTTGCTGAAAGTGCAAATTCAACAACAAAGTGTGAGTTTTAGTAAGTGCAATAAAGTACTGAGTGTAATGATGCATCATAGGTTTTGTAGAACCAATTTTATGCGTACTTGAACTTGTAATCTTTTAGAAGTTGTAGCCTCATTGTATTGGGTTGTAGCTTTGGTTAAGGGATTGTAGTCTCCTTGGAATTGTAGCTCCTAAACCAAGGTGTTGTTGCATCCTTAAATTAGTTGCTTCTAAATTAGGTAGTTAATGCTTCCTTGGGTTATAGCCCTAAAATATTGTAATAGAGATTTGGATTGTGACCCTAGATTTGAGTAGTAGACTTAAGCATGATTAGTCACCATTGTTTTTCCCATATTGGATTTTCTGCATATATCTGGTGTTGTGGTCATTTGTGTTGATTGTCTATCTACATGTTTATGTTTGCATCTTTAGCTTTCAATCTACACAATAAGAGTTGGGTAAGAAATCTACACAAGGTACTTAGATAAAAGGAAGTAATCTACATAAGCTTCCTAAGGGAAAAAGTTTTAAAGGGATAAATTTTGATATCTATTGATTCAACCCCCTCAGTAGATCATTGTGTTCCAAACGGATCTCATTCTGAGCCTGAATCATGGCTGCAAGGTGTAGATATGCATCCAAATAATCAAGAAACTTGAACAATTTTGGCCTATATAAAGATTTTATTTTTCAGTATCATGTAGTTGTTTAAACAACCTAGCAAGAATAAATAGTGTTGTGACTTTATCCCATGGTAACTCAAGTGAAATACCACCTTCTTCTACTCAATGGAAGAATTCCATATCCTTAAAGCAACAAAAAAAATTGCATAATTAGAATTGGGGCATTTATTTATGAATTCAACCCAAATGCAATTTCCTAATGCCTCCATAAAAGTTTGTTGAGCCAACTCTAGTTCATCACGCTCAAAATGAAGAACCCCAATGTTGTTTAAAATTTCAATGGGTACTTCTTCTTTTCTCTTCTTCAAAAGAGACTTTGTTGTCTTAAGAGAATCTAAGGCTACACTGGGGTCTATCAATATTAATAACTCACCCATCTTGATAAATGCATGGGCATCACGTGGATCTATGCGAGTTTCCTTTCTTAAAATTTCCAAAGCTTTCTCTACCTGCCCTTGCTAAGAATATATATGGCCTACGGCTTTTAAGCTCTCACACTTCTTAGGATGGACCTCCAAAACCTTTTCAAAATTTGAGAGAGAACTCTTAAGATCTCCTAGCTTCAATTGAACTTGTCCACAAAATCATGTGGCCTCTGGCTTTCCTTGACTAATGCCATGTAGTAGTAGCTAGTGGTGTCATAATCACCTTTACTATGATAAGATCGTCCAAGATAATATGAATGATACTTCATGAGAGGGTGGTTAGTTGAAACAAGAGTTGTCTTTATCAACTGTTCCACAAGAAAATGTTTCCCTGTCAAGAAAAAATAGTATGCTAAACGATTCAATGCCATTGCACAGTACAGGTATAATTCAAAGGATTTATGCATCTTTTCCATTCCTTCATGAACACTACCTTTTTCACTAACTATGAGAATCCTACAATTAAAAATGCACAAAATTGACCACAAAGATTTTTCCCAATTTCAAATAGCAAAATTACCAAAAAAATATGTTTAAAACCTGCAAATAAAATGCAAATAAAATCACACTGATTTTCGCACCAAAAAAAACATGAGACCATAGCTTGTTGCTTACTATTATACTTTGATAGATTTTTTCCAAGCATCCATAGCTTGTTTGAAATCACCTATTTTAGGATTTTACCCATAGCAACAAGGTAGTGATCTGTTTGATAAAATGCTTTGGTAGACATGTATGAAAAATGTGGTAACATAGACAAGGCAATGAACTTTTGAAAAAATCCTTAAAGAAATGTGATCTCATGGTGATGGAATTCCATGATGAATGCCATGACAAGTGAATTGTTATGGATTGTCATGGCATTCCATCACCATGAGACCACATTTCTTTGAGGCATTTTTTCAACTAGTTCATTGCCTTGTCTATGCTATTGCTTACTATTATGCTTTGATATATTTTTGAAGCATCCATAGCTTGTTTGAAAGCACTTGTTTTAGGATTTTAGCCATAGCAACAAGGAAGTGAACTGTTTGATAAAATGCTTTGCTAGACAATATGTATGAAAAATGTGGTAGCATAGACAAGGGTGAACTATTTGAAAAAATGCCTCAAAGAAATGTGGTCTCATGGAATGCCATGACAAGCAAATGAAATTGGAAACTACTCCTAGTTATTAGTTATGCAATGTGAAGTAATTGCATAATTGCTTAGGTTGACTTTGTAAAAACTATATTGTAATTGAAATTTTGTCATCTATCAACATCTAGTTATTAGTTATGCAATGTAAAGTAATGCTTTGAGTTTGAAATATGTGCAATGCAATGTAATTAGCAATGCAGATGATTATGAACAAATAATTGATACCAATTCATAATATAACCCTATATTCCAACCTAAAATACATAAAAAATCCAATCATACACAATATTATCAACAAATAATTGAGACCAGAATTTGAGCACCAGATTAAATCTTCTTGTTCATTGATTGCTTCAAATAGATATTACAATATAACATAAGTCTCCTCATATATGTTTCTATAAATTCCTATGATGATGATATCAAAATTTGGTCTTGGTTTCTTTTTTATAAGAGAAGCAACAAGCTTTAGACCGTTACAGAATATGACATCTTTTCAAAATTCATGCCTCTTCATATAAACTAAACTAAACATTAGTTTTTCTTAAAACATAAAACATAGAAAGTATATAACTAATGAAGTCTACAACACTCATGACAACATTGCTTGTTTATCTCCATAAGGCACTCGTGATCACTGAAGATCTATCCAATGTCCTTTCTCCATATTAGTGTATCTGAATGTGTGGTTCTTCCACTGTGATAGCCCCAAGGCCTACTATTTGGGGGGAGGACCCATATACCTCTATTGCCACTCGTACATTGTATAATCATGTGGCCATTTGTATTCTTGAATTTTCAATATATTTGCAAGGTGAATCTTCCATCGACTATCTAGTAATGCCCTACCATCCATGATAAACTTAGAATATCCAACATCCAACGCTATTACTCCATCCATGATTAAGTTGAACCTGTCAAGACTTAGCTCACCATCCTTTTGTATGTGAGTGATGCACTGTGGAACAATCTAGCCAAATTCACTCTTCCATTAATTGAGGTCCTTCAAGTGGTCATCATCTTTCAATAGTTTTGGCACAAACCACTAATTTAGAGTATGAAATGAATCTATTCTTGTTCTGATCTTTTGGTCCTCTCCTTACATATATTGGAATTCATCTATAACTATTTTGGCCATCTGATCTGTAGGTTTTAATGTTGTAGGAGCCTCAATACTCCTCTGTAAGATCCTACACAAGGTTACCAATGTGTGGTGTATGGGTTTCCAGTTCTTAAAAAGGGGATCCGGTATGGGTAGACTTGTTTTCATCTAATCAATTTCCTATTTTAGTGAGTTGTAGCAATCATACACACTTTCCAACTTATCCACAATTAGCTTTATCCTATTCTCAAGGACCTTCTCTAAAACATTGTAGATTTTCTTATTCACTCCTTCGTTACCCTCATTGTTGGCTTTCTTTAACTCTTCAATCTCCTGTCTAAGAATGCTCACTTGTTTAGTAGAAGCACTTTATATATGAACTGGTGGAGCAAGAGGATGTTGGTATAACATTATTTCCTTGTTCTATGATGGGCCTGCTCCTTTCAATTGTTCCTTCAACTTCACATTTTCCATGAAAAATTTATTGACTTCATCATTTAAAAACTTTTGTTCCTTTTTGTACTCTCCCAATCTAGCTTCCATCTCCTTAACTACAGCTCAGGTGAACATAGTTGAGTGCATTGTCATGGTTGTAACTTCTAGAGGAGATGTATCCTTTAATTTTTTTACCATAGTTGTCCCTTTCATTTCCTGCACTACATCTAGTAACCTTGGTTTTTGTGTACTCTTTTGTTTGTCCTGGAATGTCAAGGTTTCAATCTTAGGTTTATACCATGTGCCACTTACCCCTTCATCTGATTCAAACTCAACAATCGAAATTGGGTCCTCATGTGTTCTCACTTGATCAAGTAAAAGCATTTTCTTTAATTCCATACCAAGGACAATAAGTCTATTACTTTTCAAAATCATCTCTCTAGCCTCTTGTGGGATGACATCAATATTATCAATCCTTAATTCATTAAAATTTTGGGCTACTATCTGGTCATGCTGGGATTCCTCAACTCCCATCTTATTTATTTCAACCCTCGCTTCAAGCTCTCTCATTTTCATCTTAACCCAAAAGTCTTTAAATTCAGGGGTTTTGATAAATTCATCATCTTCCAAGAACTTGCGAGCTACAACTACCCTATCATCCTCATGCATTTCTCTTTCTCCTTGTACCTCAATATCAGCTCTAGCTTCAGGTCTGTAGGCTTCAGTTTCAAGCATAGGTTGTTCCACTTCAACATCATCCTTGAAATGTCTTAACACATTAGCTGCTTCTTATGTATCTCCAACCTCCTCACTTATTTCACAGGAAACAAGTGGCTCTATCTCTTGTGTCTTTTGTTTTTTAGAAGGTGGTTGTTCACGAGGTGATCCTGGAGAAGTATGACATACTAAAACAGTATCCATAGTTGGTTCTGTAATTACAATACCACTCAGCCTTTTGGAAGACAATTTGGCAAGGTCTCTTATAGCTGTTGTACTCTTAATTAATTCATGAAACTTATTATCATATTGATCCTCTTGACAAGGTTTTCTTCCTCTACCAAATAACCCAAGAAATCACTGTGCTTCATCTTTCTTTCTTCCTCAGACTTTTTCATAATTTCCTATTTTCTCATCCTATCATATCCCTCTTGAGGAGTGAAATAATTTTTTATTACATATTCTTCATAGTAAATTTGGTGAGTAACCATAGCCTTGGTAAGGAGGGTGTGCCTTACAAAATTCATGTGACCCTTAGGGTCAAAAGCTCTTTCCTTTCCAGACTATAAAGAGTACCTGGATTTTAGATAATTTTGCAGCTCTTCAAGTGTATCGGATCCCACTGATAGTTCCCAACATGTTGTCAAATTGGGTAGAAATGTACCCTTCCTTTGTTTACTCATGACATCATTTTCCATCCATAGAATCTGCCACATGAACTCTAAAAAGGCTAATCGAAGGGGGACAAACTTTGGCAGTATATGTGGGGCCTATGAGCATCCATAAATCCTGATTATTGTGGCATCTGGTAGAAAAAATCAATCATCGAAGTTATGAGTATGGCCTTGCTCAGGTTTCAAAGCCAAAGGTATTAACAATTGTAGCACAAGTGTGTGTATTCTTGGTGGTTGGTGGCCAATAACTCTCATAATTTTGTACATAAAGTCATCATTGAATATCACATAATTTGAATTATTACATTTGTTATCCCATATATAACACCATAGTTGCACTAGGAGAAAATTCCCCTACTTGTCAATCTTACCCAAACACATCCTTTTGGTCGATCTATCTTTATTCTGGTATAATATTAGGTGGCACAACAAAGAATATTACTTGAATGTTATGGGGGATCTATTTTCCCTGACTTGCAAAAATGCTTCATGCAATGCTTTCTCAAGATATGAGGAAAAATCATATCCAATGTCTATCTTAGGGTTTTGGATCCTCATAGCCATCATCATTAAACTATCTAGCATTCACTCTTCTGCATCTATCCCAAGTACTTGATAGAGAGAAAAGTAGGTTTTCTTGAAATAGAATTGGAAATATGAGACTTCAAATGGTTTAGTAGTAGAAGGGGATATAGGAATCACCCTATTCTTCACACCCCTTTTCATGTAAATGGGGACTTCATCACTTCTATGTGTTTTTCTCAATCTAGTATATTCTTATTTACTTCTTTGCAAATCAATTTTAGTTAGGGCTTGTTTTTTTAGGTCAAAACATTCAATGATGGTCGCTTTAGTCAACACAACTAATGGTGAACCATCTAGAAATCTCATAGACCTAGTAGTAGGATGATAACTCTGAGCGAATACTCTGATGAATTCTACATCTATAAAAACATTTGGAACAATTAACTTGGCCAAATCTAATGCCCATGGATTTGACACCAAAATCTTGCCCTCCCTTTTTTCATAGAAGTACCAAAACAATTCCCACCCAGAGATAGGGATAAGGGAATCTCTACAACCATGAGCCACATCATTAAAAATATTCTTAAATCCTCTCTTAATTGATTCAAGGAGTATATCCATGATAAACTAGTGTAAGGACCTCTTTTTAACCTTATATTCTTCCTTTTTAGTTCCAAGTTCTTTCTTCTTGGATGGCATGATGTCCTTTTTAGTTTCACATTCTTTCTTCTTAGGAAAAATGATGTTTAACTATCTTACTTCTCCTAGTGTATTTGAAATGCAGAATTCCAAACAATATTGTACTTGTAAAACTTAATTCATAGTTTAACTATCTTACTTCTCCTATACTTCTAAAATTTAGAATTCTAAATAATCTTGCACTTGTAAAACTTAATTCACAAGAGTTATGTGCACTTTCTTGAGTTATGATAGTTGCAAAGCTTGACCTCCTCGAACTCCCAGCTCCCTACATGATAATTTTTGCAAATGAGTGCAAAGAGAATGTCAAATTCTTGGTTTAATGGATTCTAAGCTTAGTCATGTCAACATTAATATCAACCTTACGCCAACTATTTTTCTCCTAGTTTGAGTTTGAACATGCACCATTAATTTTACAAGATCAGATGATTGATGTGATTCATGCATTTAATACCGCTTTTCACCACCACTTTCTATAACTGCCACGGGATAGAGGGGTATAAACCGCTATACCACATGCTTCTTTGCATTTCACCGCAGGGTAGTGGTATCCTTACCTCTATACCGCAAGCTTCACTTGTTTAACCAGCACTACTGCAGTTTACATTAACGGTTACCACCATACCGCATGCTTCGCCACATCCTTTCGTGGTATAGCAGTTCATACCTCCCTATTGCATGCCTTTATGATCTTCCTCATGGGATGGTAGGTTATTCCCTACTATACTGCACCCTTCATTTTTCCTTCTCACGGTATGACAGTTTATGATGTATTTAAATTCTCTCATACTACCCAACCACTCCCTCATTATAATACTTCCGCAGTATGGTGGTTAACATCTTCATGTTGTCTGTTACACACCGCGAGCCCACCAAGGGTTCATATTACTTCCATAGTATGGCAGTAAACATCTTCATGTTGTCTATTACACACTGCCAACCCACCAAGGGTTTAGATTACTATTGTGGTATCGCGGTAAGAGACTGTTAAGGGATTTAAAATGTTTTTAGCTGGACATTTTTTTGCTTAAGTATATATATGATGAATTTTTGGCTTTGTATAGGTCTTTCAATGTCAGTCGGACTTATAAAATTTATATGTTCAGTAAAAAATAAAAAGGAATATATGGGTCAAGGCTCAGGTCATGGAGCTCAAGGTTAATTGTGATGATGGAACTAGGCAAAATTTTAATTTTCTATCACACCTCATGATGAACTAGACTATGTTTTTCCTTCATCCTGCTTGTGTTATGTTTTTATGAGTTCTTATCTTGTGAATATATCCCCAAGGAAAATTTGTCTGATACCTGTAATTGTAAACATCTTCTTGGGTTTTGACTGCAAATTCTTTTTAATCTTTAAATTAAATTCTATTTTAAGTTTCCATTTGCAATTATCAGTGGATTGGAAAGTCAATAGTTATCAACTTATGAACTCAATAAAGTTTTACTGATTCAAGATGTTGATTTATACATTATTGTTTATTTGGACTTTAGGAAATGAAGACAAGGACTGTAAGGCGCAAATGAGATGATAGTGATCATAATGTTCAAATTCTAGAGATAGAATATGAGCGCACACATTGAAAAAGTGGCCAAGAATAATGAATATTTTTTGAGTCTTGGTTTGAAAAGGAAAATTATAAATTCACTAAGTAGTATATTATCTATTTAATAGTGTTTAATCAAATTTTATAGGCAAGAGCTTTATGTATGACATAATATGATAATTTTTTTGTTTTATAGGCAACAAAAAGAGTGCAAAGAAAATGTGGAGAAAAAACAAAAGGAAAAAAAAAGATACAGTGTCTCCATATCGTAGAAGCCAATGCTTTTGTGATTCAAAAAATGTAGTTGGTGAAAACGATAGTTGTGATGATGTGTAGCCTGGTATAGCACATGGTGATGTGCAACCTAATATAGCACATGGTGATGTGCAACCTGATATAGCACATGGTGATGTGCAACCTAATATAGCACATGGTGATGTGCAGCCTGATATAGCACATGGTGATGTGCAACATTGTGATGATCTCTTAGGACTAAGTCTAAGAGAGATTATTGAAAAACATCAAGGAAAAGGAGCAGTAGGTCTAAAAATGCTTTATTCAACATTAAAGGTTGTGTTTAATAATGTGGAATCCACGAAGACCGGTACTGATCTACCTACTCATGCCACACTTGATGTGGCCAAGGAGCATGAAGTTTTGGTTAATGAAAGTCATGAAGAGAGACCACTTACATCTATTGTGCCTCAAAGTGCACTTGTTGCATCTAGAACTTTTCATGGAACTAGTGGATCAGCCAAAAAAATTTGTAGTGGTAATTTAATAGAAGATGTGGATGCTTTTGTCAAAACACAAAGATTGAATCAAGATTTGTACAAATCTACTGAGAGGAATGCAAAAGAAATAAATTTAGAAGAAAAAAATCCATTCTTGTTTGAGGTATCAAGAGATGGTGAGCCCATTGGGCCAAATGCTGCAAAATGGGCCACCAAGTTGGGTGTAAGATGTAGGGCCCATTTGGATATTTGAAAATCAAATTTTGCATAGCAAGATCCACGAGTTGTGGAAAATGTTATAAAAAAAATAGAAAATGCTTTTGAGACTACTGGTAGACAAATCTCTAGAAAATATTACAAGCAAAGGATGAGAGTTTCAATTAACAATTATAGATACATGTGCAGAAAAACAATCATGTTGGGAAAAGAGATGTTCGAATCGAGTCTATCTCCCAAAGAGTGGGAGGCATTGAGAGAAAGTATGCATTTTGAAGAATATTTGGTAAAGAGTAATAGAGGCAAGAGAGCAAGAGATAATGTGAGGGCTAGATATACATTTGGCTGAGGCGGGTTGCATGCCAAAATGGACAAATTTGTAGTAAGTGTATGGATTTTTGGTTCAATTTACATTGTGTTATTTATTTTGATTTTTTATTGAACTGACTATAGGTTGAAATTGACATTGTATTTTAGGTGGAAAACAGTAATAAAGAAGCAGGTGTAGAAGATATTGTCAATTATATGGAAACACTAGATGCTAGTAAATCTAAGAGTAGGATGAATTTGAAATCTAGTTCGTCAATAGAGATTTCATAGCCATCTGTTCAATGCCCAATAGGAGCCTTTGTAAATCATGTCAACTCTATGAACAAGGGTACCAAAAGGTAATGAGTTTCATATTAGGTCTTATTCACCAACTTTCACAGTTGGTTGAAACCTTTAACCCTATGGTTTTTGCATGAAATGAGCATAAATCCATGGATTCAGATGAGGTAACAGGCTCTATTGATCTCATTTCTTCTTGTTTGGTAGTTCTATATACAAATGCCTCTTAATATGTAGATTATTGAAATCTAAGCGTAGGTGAATCCAACCCAAATTCTTTATTGTTGGAGTGATCTAGAAAATGTTCTTTTGGACAAATTTATAGCTTGCATTCTTTACTTGACTATTGAATGCTTTGTATATTTTTTTGCACGACGGTTAGGCCACATGTAGAGCAATTTTTTCAAAGCAAAAGGAAAACAAAAATTCCTTCATATTAATAGTGATGAAGTGGACAAGAATGTGCAACACATTTGTCTTAGTTGTCCTGAAGTTGAGGTAATTAATATAATAGTTGTCAGTTATCTATCCCAATGTTTTGTCATTCTTCATGCTTAAAATGTTCTTTTGGACAAAAATTTATAGCTTTTTCATTCTTTACTTATATTAATTTTTGCATGATGATTAAACCACATGATGCAAAGAAATTATATGAAAGGACAAAAAGAAAAAGGCCCTATCAATAGAACTCTCTGCAAAGGTGTACAACTTAATGTATGCAATGACATTGATAGTGGTTATGATGATGAACTCGACGAGCATGCAAATGATATTCATAGTGGTAGTCGTGTTGAACTTGAGGAGAGTTCTATGAAACCACATGCAAGTAAGTACTATTCAAGTAAATAATGGTTGTTTTATTATGTAAATAAGAGTAATCATTACCTATTTGATAGAAGCTGGACGTTAGAATAATAGTGAAGTGTAATTAGCTAGTATACATAGATTATGGAATTAAGGGAGAACATACAACTTACATATGGAAGCTTAGCTCGCTTAGTTGTAATAGAGTGTTTTATAAAAGCATATACAAAAACTGATTTGTTCTAAGACATAAGACATTACATACAACTATCAAAAATAATATAATGTGTGTTTTATATCTCAATATAATATGTATTTCTTTGTTTTTACAGACATTTATTGATAAAATCCAAGAAGGGGATACAATTGAGGTGTTCAATCCGCATGATGGTGTTGTTGTGGGTATTGGACGGATTCACTCACTATTTATTGTACATAGAGTCAAATTGAAAGGAACAAGAGATGCAAATGTATGCATTTCACATGTATCAAGTAACACACCCCTTCCTCATCCAGACAAAATAGATGAAGTTGTCCATCTAAAATAGAAAATAGGGACCTTTGTATAGTGGCCACTAAAATATTTGAAAAAAAATCACAAAGAGTTAGTTGTAAGTGCAGAAGAGAAAAAGAAGGGTTAGGAGCAGTAGAGTGTGGAGAGTGAAGTTGTAGAAAGAGAATGTACTGAGCCTAAATAAGTTGAACCCAAAAAAAGACCAAAAAATATGATTAGGGTGTACATTCTATGAGTAGAATAGAGAATTTTTTTATCTTACTACACCCATAATATAAAACCCCTTGATTATGTTTTTCTCTTTTTGTTTGGGTTCTTCTCATTCAAACTGGTGCATTATAGAAGAGGGGATATGTTGTTGTGTAAGCAGTAGACGTAGAGAACAGGGGTGTAGAAAAAGAATTAAGTACATATTAGATAAAGAGGTGCAAAAAAGAGGAAAAGTTGCAGAGAGTGCAACATACATGTATGTGCAGTTGCAAATAAGTTGCAACATAGAATTGTCATCAAAATTGTAATATCTTGCATAACCAAAAAAAGGTGTTGTAACTCAGTTTTCTCTGTCACAACATTGAGAAACACACTTTGTAATAGTACATTTTTTAAAGCAAAGACACATTTATGTCTTGTATCTACTGTAAGATTTTCTCAATAAAATTTTAGTATTTTTCCTTCTTAATAGTCGTTTCATTATGTGCAAATGAATGATTGATTATGTTTTTTGTGTTTTTATATGTTTAAACCTTAATTAAAGCATTGTCTCATTTCTAACACTTATAGGCAGAAGTCAATGAACAAAAACAATTAAATAAACTACCAATTGACTAAATATACTACCAACTGACAAAAATAAGTGTTAATAAATATGACTAAATATAATGATTATGCAATCAATAAACAATGTATCAATATACCTATCACTTGATAAAAATCAATGAGCAAAAACAATTAAATAAACTACCAAATTGATCAAAATGATGATTAAAATTAATGACTAAATACACTACCAATGGATGGAAATCAGTGAATAAAAATGACTACATAAGTGACCAGATAACATCAATCAATGACTAAATTAACGATAAAATATACCAGTGAATAAAAAAATGACTGAATAAGTGACCAGTTTAAAACATTCAATGACTAAATTACACATTTCCAAATCAATCAAATTAACAACTACATCAATGACCAAATGGATCAATCAGACGACTAAATTAACAAGCAAGTCGATCACTCACATGACTAAAAAAAAACCAAATCTATCAATCGGGCAACTAAAATAACGACCAAAATTGATCAACCGAACAACTAAAAATGATTGTCATAAATTCGGTCGTGTTATAAATGACTGGAAATAAACTACTACTGGTCACACGACCATGTTCAGTCATTTATAAGTGGTTTTTAGAAGTTTTTTTAGTCACATATTGTTTTTTTTGTGGAAGAAGCACAAGTAATGCTTTATCATTCATGTGTACCAAAAAAGTTGTGAAGGCTGACATACTTCATGTTTCATGTTTCCTTCTTAAGGCTGACCTATTTTTTATTTGCGACGTGTGCAAATACTATTCATTGAAGACCAAATCCATGAAGAGTGTTTAGGACTAGGTTAAGCATGTGTTGGAATTTTCAAAGCATGTTCCTCTTCCTGATGATGCGTGTAGTCCTTTTGGGTCTTGCCCTCTACACATTTCATATTGTCATTTGATCTTTGGCTAACATGTAATTGTAATATTCTTTGCTATAGGCCAACATATGTAATGTACAATCAATGTAATATCATGTATATATTATAAACCTATTTGATCTAGTTTTGTGGTGTGTCGTAAAGGATGTGTAATGAATTATGATATTTGTAAGTGACTAAAATAGAAAGATCAAAATTTGTAGATCCTATCCGTATTTAATTTGATCATATCTCTGTGATAGAAGGGAAGTGAAGAGTGTGCCTTTTTTTTTTTGAGGCAGTGAGCCAAAGGCAAAGCTTCTTGAGTGTTGAAAGAAGTGAGTTGGTAAGAAACAAAGAAGACATTTGCGAAAGTGACATAGAAGAATTGTAATCATCAAAAAGAGAAGGGAAAAAGAATAATTGTAATCATCAAAAGGATTGAGCCTAATTGCCAGTTTTAGACAATGGAAGGACTATTATGTTGTAATATTTTTTGAGTTTATTCTCAATTCAAGGAATTGTAGCTTCCTTGGGTTGTAGCCCTAAAACAAAGTCTGGATGGAGTTGTAGCTTCCTTGGAAGTGACCCTAAAACCTCTTTTCAGGGAGTAGTAGCTTCCTTGGAAGTGACCTTAAAACCTCTTTTCAGGGAGTAGTAGCTTCCTTGGGTTGTAGCCCTAAAATAAAGTTGTAAATATTATTCATTTGTGAGGCTAGATTAGGACAATAGCTCCTAATAGCATTTCCCACCATGGTTTTTTCCCTCTGGGGTTTTTGATGTACATCTGGTGTTGTGTGGTGTTGTGCATTGTTTCTATCTTTCATGTTCTTGCTGAGGAGGTAGATTTTAAAGTTTATTTTATTCTACAAGATTTGAGATCTACTAGAATACTAATTCACTCCCCTCTCAATATTTTGGTTTATGTTCAACATAAGATTCAAATAATTTCATGAAAATTTTGTTACACCCTACAGTGTTCTTTTCAGTAGGAAGGGAAACCACAATTGATACTTCCTTATTCTTTTTGGACTCTCCAAAAATAGACACAACCATCTGACTATCAAGATGGGAGGATGAAGAGGAACCCCCATACTGTGTTTCATATATTGGTAGTCTCTAAGTGTTGTACATAGATCTAGTAAAAAGAGGGATATTTTATTAAGAGGACTTTTTCTCTCAATGTTGGTTGTAGATTCCCCATTAACACATGTTTCACATCAAAATTGGGAAGGGCATAAGAGATTTGAGAAAAAAATATTTGTAGTGAGCAATCAAACCAGTCACCTACTTGTGATCCCTCTTGTTACAGTGGACGAGATCAATCAAGGTGACCTTTGGCCCAATGTTAGCTTGGAGTTGCTACAAGAATTGATTAACCAATTGCTTGAAGGTGAAGATTGAATTGTCAGGAAGGGAGAAAAACTATTCCAATGTGGTGTCCTTAAGAGACCATGTGAATAGTTTGGCTAACACTATATCTTGATAGATAAATTCACTACACATGGCAATGAATGATGAGACATGAGTCTATATGTCACCCCTACTGTTGTACTTATCAAATTTTGGAATTCCACCCCTTGGGGAATGGGAACATTTAGAATATTTAGGGCCAAGGGACTATAGTGTTAATAGGGTTGCAAGGTGGAATGAGAAGTGGTATTGGTTAGGTTGGCTAATTGTGATTGTATTTGACCCATATTTTGCAATAGGGTGTTTAAGATGGGATTGGATGGTGGAGGTGGAGGAGGTTGACTAGTCATGGAAATTGAAATTCAGGATGTGGATTTAGTAATCTCATACCCCAAAGGTATGTGATTCACATTGAATCCAGGATTAACAAGGGGCACAGTGTTTGTGTTATCAACAGAAGTGAGTGAAGGTATAGAGGGATTAGTATCCACCATGTGCACAAACACTTCTAGCATTGAAAGATTCAACTATGTACCAGTGATATCTGATTGGGTATCTTGAGGGTGGCTCGATACTATCATGTATGAGGGTACATGAGTCTCTACTATATTGTTATTCCATGAAGCAACTCAAGACCTTTGTGGTCTAAAATAAGTAGATTCATCATACCACAAACAATAGGATCGACTTGAGTATATAAGCTATCTTTATTTATAAATTCCTCAAATTCTTTAAGTCTTTCCTCTAAAGACTAAACATACTCAAAGGGGACCCTAAGAGAAGATTCTTGATCTATAGGAGAATAAGGTCCAAAAGGAGTACTTAGTTGAGAACTTGTTTGAACCTCTATAGATGGACAAATAGAAACATAAGGAGGCATATAGCTAGGTGACAAACCCATGGTGAATTGATCAAATTTAGGAACTTGACAGGTTGGACTGAACTGGTGTCTTGAACTCATGTTTGAGTGTCAGAGGCTTCTTCTTACTATGTTCCTAGAAGTTGAAGACTAGGTCATGAAACTCATAAGAGTATCACAACACTTAATTAAATGAACTTCCAAACAAGAGAAAATAAACCTTCAGCAAAGACTAGAGCAAAGATGAGTTCATGTCAAGTTCACCAAAATGTAGAGGAGATTTGACACCCTTAAGATGAAAAATTTTAAAGGGGTAAATAGTCCTCAACTACCTCAAGGATCAAAGCTTGAGTGATGGGATAAAATGATAAAGAGGATTTTTTATATTTTATGTAGAATTAAAATGGGTGAGTTTCAAGAACTAAAAGAGTAGGTTACAAAGGTCTTCTAGACAAACTAGAAAGCTCTTGGCCAAGGAAAACAGTGTGGCACATGGACATTCCTATGGTGCGATAGCATCTTGTATGAACCAAAAATTAATTTTGCAGCATAGGATAGTTAGGAACCCACTAACAATATGGTAACTAAAATCTTGAAATTTACTAAAATAACAAAGAAATGATAAAGATAAATGTAAACTAGATTGAGTGGAAAGGAGATGGTAAAAATGAGAAAAAATAGAGGAATTACTCACAAGATGTCCATGAATGAAGCCTCCAAAAAAGATATACTTTCAACACCTGCACACATAGAAACAATAGAAAATGTTGGGGATAATTTAGGGGCTTGCGTTATTCAAAATCTCGTGTTGGTGTTTGCACCTCCACAGATAGCCAAATATGATTGAGATTGAAAAATAGACAAGATAAAGAAAGATAGACATGCTAGAATAATATGCTACCAAAATAAATAGGCAATGCAATAAAAGAGACGTAGTTACCCTCCCTCTAGCAAGATGATAATATCAAAAGGAAGAGGTTGAGCTTGATAGAACAATGTTGAGCACCTTATGAGAACAAGATCATGCAATAAAAATGATAAAATGAAGCTTCTATGGTGTAGAAGAGCAAGAAATATTTAGAGAACGGAGAAAAATGTGATAGATTGAGAGAATGAATGAATTAGATGAATTAGAGAGCTAAAATAGAGTGTTTTGAGAAGGTATGTGCATGCATGGGTTGTCCCAGCATGTCTGCAAGTTATAGAGGTGTTACACTCATAGATATGTGACAAGTGTAACATCTAAATGGCTACTATAGTCTTTTTGAGATGTTTACATGATGCACAAACATCTACACAACATGCATTTATCCACGATAAAAATTCATCTTAATGGATAGGAACAAAAGGGCTGAGCATAAAATCAAGGGGATATTGCATTATCAAATTTAATTTTTCTAAAGGGGAGGCTTATGGAATGCAAAATTGCATAGGATGCAATTTATAACATTACAACAACAACCCAAGAAATCTATGGCACAAATTCCCAAAATAATTACATTGAAGTACATCCAAAAACAACTAGTTGGCATGTCACAAAAAGTTATCATCAATGACACTCCTTCCTTCTAATTTCTCCTTTATAGTGAACTTTAGAAAAGCAATCAATGTCGAAGTGATTTCATTGTTAGGTGGACCAACAATTACATGAATCTTATAACAATGATCATCATACTAATCAATTAATTGGTGGTGAAGATCCATCCAAGTAGAATTCTTCCCAATAAAATTTTGAATCTTCACCAAAAGTTCAGTGGTCTCATTCATGTAATCTATAGAAATCTCTTCAATGTGATCCTTATGGATCAACAACTTCCATTGTTGTTTCAAAACCTAGTCATTTACTTCTTTGGATGCATCCATCTCAATCTTTGTAAGTTCTTTCAAAAATTTCTTGCAAGAAGCTAAAATTGCTTTAATTTGAGTATCAATCTTTATTTTTTGCTCAACATGTAATACTATTTCTTTGTGAAACTTCAAGGCATGCATCCAATAATGTGTCTCTTTAACCAATTATTTTCTTAAGATTCCTTTTCTATCAAGACCTCATTAGAGAGCTTTCAGATGGCCTAAATTTTTGGAAATACCAACCCATGATATTGCTCATTGTTGTTACAGTCCTCCACTAACTTTTTCACCTCTTTCTTGAGAATAAGGAATTTATTATGCACCTAAATAGCAATATCAATTGCTTTATTACCATTATCAAATATATGCTTGAGCCAACCTTGGGTGGACTGAGCCCAAGATCTCATTTTTTCCATCTTGGCGACTTCATCCTTTGACAAGACAACTAGAGTTATTGCTTTTCCTAACTCACTTCAAATTGGAGTAATTAAATGTTAGATAAAGGCAATGAGTTCGACCTCTTGAGACTTCAACTTGGTTTTATTTCCCTCATCCTTATTCATTCTTTGCAAAATGTTGGATATTGATCCCTACAATTCCTCCATCTCTTAAGAGTGGCTGGTAGGACCCAAGTTTATAGTTAAAATATTGAAGTCCTTAGAAAAAATGCTCTTATTATATTTGTTCATTTTAGGAGTGGCCACATACAGGTTCCTAGATCTTAATGCATCTTTGGTAATGTGAGACCTTATTTTTTCCTTCTTTTACCTTCTTTTTCTCTTTTTGTCTCTCTTCCCTACTCAAAACAACCTCTAGGCTTAGCTTGGGAGCTTCAATAATTGACTTTTTACTCTTTTGTTGCTCATCTAACCATGTAGGAGATACAAACTTATCAAAATATTTTGTTTGTTCAGGAGAAGGAGAGGTCTCCTTTTGAATGTTCTCTACATTTACTTCCTCCTCTTGCCCGATTGGTTGCTTTACTTTAGGCTCAGGGCTAGGAATATCCTCTATAATGTTCACCTCCTATATAGACTTATCATGTGAAGATGGAACTGATTCCATCAAGGCTAGGTTTTTCATGCCTTCCTTTTCTTGCTCCTATAAATATTCCAACAATTTATCAATATTTTCTATGGAAGGAGGCTCTAGTGTTTCTCTTGAGGAGGATGGAGGATTATCCCGAGCCAATTAATTCAACAAAGACCTATTGACCTCAAACAACATTGTGGTACCCACTTCCTTGACCATGTGGGAGAGGTGACCTATGAATGATTGTGGAAGGTTGAGAAAGGTAGGAAGAAGAGAATTAGATGGAATATTGGAAGAAATGGTACATACATGGTGAATTAAGGGTATGGAATTGGTGTAGTGGATGAATGAGAATTTAGAGAAGGAGAAGATTCAATGGTAATGTGATAAATGAAGGGAGTGAGAATGGAAGTGGTGATATCTACATAGATCAATGGGAAGAGGTGAAGTAGAGATAAAAGGAGGAGAAGATCACTCCTAACCTTTAGTGGTTGGTCCCACTATAACATTTTCATCTTTTCTAGCTATTTTTGTTTGAGTCTTATTCCTCTCTGTTGTGTTGTATTTCCTCTTATACACCGTTGGCTTGGAAGTGGGATACCTTTCTTCTTTAGTATTTTTTGCCTTACCCTTGGCCTTAGAAGGAATTCTTACTTCTTTCTCAATGGTTTCCTCACTGGGCCCAACCTCTTCATCAACATGCTCCTCTTCATCAAAATAATCTTGCTTGTCTTCTATATTTTTATAGGTCAGTTCTACCTAGTATTCTATGAGTATAGAAGCTTTGGATTCTACCCACTTTTTATTTCTCCTTAGAACTAGCTTTTCTATGATGTCTAGATCAATTATTTCTTTCCTAGTCCAATCTAGAAGTGGAATTGGTTGATTTACCACTTCACTATATTCATCCTCCTGTAGTACTTTATTATCTTCTTCTACTTTATCTAGGATGAAAAAGAGGCAAAGGGTCCTAATGTATTCTATAGTTTCTCTAGAGTAAGTCCTTTTTTCTAACCTCTAGATCATCTTGGTAGTTAGGCTAGAAATTCTCGATATCCAACCTATGCCCATGTTGCTTGCCTGTTGATTTCTTCATTTTACCATGAGGGTCAAAATGTCTTCTCCAATTATGAAAGTTAAAATCAAAAGTTTGCATCTCTACATCTGAATATTTGGCTGACTGAGGCAATGGATAAGCTCATATAATCCTCTTCCAAGTGTCAAATGATATCAGGCTATTTTTTCCTTTCAATAATTGGTTTGAGGCACAAAGTTATCTTGTCATCTCCAACATCACAATTTTGTCCTTAGGATACCTAGGCAATGGATAGGAAGCCCCTGAGAACCCTTCCATTTTAAAATAAGTAAACTTTGGGAATTGGATAAACTAATACCCAAACCTCCTGAACGTCTCCAAAGTTGAGGAAGAGAGCCTTTTTTTTAGGTCCCCTTGCAAGGTTTAAACTATGAACGTCACAAATTCATCATTCACTCTCTTGTAGTCCTTTTTGGAATTTTGCATTTATAGCTGAGAATAACCATCATAGACCTTATGTTGATTTAGGCCATATCCAACAGGACCTAAGCATGCCAATCCTATATATCTGAAGTTGGCTATATATAGGAGGTCATGATGAATATACCAGTCTTCATCACTATCAAAAATTGTTGATGAAGATTATTACTAATGATCTATCCCAAGGGAACTTCTTTGTTCCTCTCAAAATATCCTCAACATAGAAAAAACATCCAATTTTCAAATGTGGATGTCGAACTAATCCCCATTACTTTGCTCAGAGGAGTGACAAAGTCATTGACTTCAATAATGAAGTCACTCCTATACAAATGTCTCGACAACTTGTTGGTAGAATCTTTGGGGTGCTTTATCCACATATCATTCACTAATTTCATGCATGCCTCTAGATCTTCATCAAACAATCCTATGGCCTATTCCCTAGTAATTAAAGACATGGTGGAGAAGGATGGGATCTCAAATATTTTCACAATAGAAGTAGTAGAAATATTTGATAGCACTCTACCATCAACAATTGTGTCTTCCTATAATCCTTGTGATAATGCTCTTTTCTCTCCATTATTAGCTCTAGACATTGTAATGCAATAGGGACACCAACAACTTGAGCTATTTGACTCTAAACTATTTTCTTTAATAGATCAATTTGTCTAACACCAAATATTCTCTCTTTGAACTCCTCAATGTCAATATGACCCATGTTGGTATCTCCTACCATGCTCCAACTAGAAGTAATAGAAATTTTAAAGACAAACCACCATTAAATGCTTCATTGAATGTTTAATACTTGTAAATCATTTAGCCAATCAATCAAAACTTTAAAATAGAAGGGGGTAATGAACACCATAAATAAAACTTAGAAACACAAGCAAATTTCAAAGGTAGGCAACAAGGAAAGTCTACAAATCATGGTGAGGGATGAAATTGGGTCGCACAAAGCTCCCCAACATTGACTTGATTCTCAAATAACTACAAATGATTCAAAATTGGGCTAACAATGCTTAAATAATCTGAGCCACCAACAACCATTAATGCTCTTGACACGATAGGGTAGTGAGCACTTGGTCATGGAAATCCAATACCTACCCAACTTTGTGGGAAACTGTGAGGTCACTCACCTTTGTGGAGATTTGGTTTCCTCAATATTTATGGGAAAATGCAACATCTTTGACACAAGTATAGCCATGGCCAAATTCGTGCAATTTGGATTTTGCAAGAAAATAAGGTCCCCCGATTTTATAGAAAATTGGGAGCAACGTGACTTTGCAAAAGTTTGGGAGAACCTGACCTACCAAATCTCCACAAACCTCAATCATTAAGCCTAAAATACAATCAAGACTCAAAATCAATCAAGAACCCATCTGGTCTCTATTGATACGCATAAGCCTAAACCCGATGCTAAGAAGCTTAAGGGGAATTGGGTGTTACATAGACTAGTGTTGCGGCTAGTCTTTGCCAGCTAAATTTGACCCCTGCCAAGACTATTTGCAAACCCACCTCGAAGAAGAAAGGTAAGGAGGAAGTGAAAGGTTTGATGGATCCTCCGACCAGGGACAACAAAGGTAAAAATGTGGTGGGAAGGAATTCTAAGGGGGACACAGTGGTCGTGGCTATGGTGGTGACTAGTGGTGATACCATCATTATGAGATCTGGTAGGCTGGCTAAGAATAACAAGAAAGTGTAGGTTAATGACTTGGATTCGGAAGAGGGGCGGTCTAATAGCAAAGATTGCAGGGACAAGGAGGAGTTTAGGGATGAGGAGGAGGAGTATGTTGGAGGGACCCACTCCATTCTTGATATTAGCAAAGTGTAGAAGGAGAATTCAACTTCCCAGTCCTCACACCCATTGGACATGGAGTGTGTTGATATTTTGAAGACTGTGGATTGTGGGGAGGAGCTCTGTGTGCTATAGGAAAGAATGGAAAAGTTGGACAAAAAATTTTGTGGCTTGACCCATTTCACTGTCAAGCTGGTCCACTGTGTTACCAACACCCTATCAGCAGTTATGAAGGATGAAACAGACAAGAAGAATGTTGAAGATGGTCAGGAGTGGGTTGGGGATGATGTTTTTAATCTCCTATCTAAGAACTAGGAAAATGCCAATTAGTCTGCTATTGGTCTATTTATTTTCTGTCTGTTGTTGGTCCGATGTGTTTGTTTTTTGGCTTAGTATTTTGATGTTTTTTGGTCTTGAACTTTATTGGCCCTTGTGGCTCTCTATGTAATGGTACAACACCCTGTAAATGTTGCTTACCTTATAAAAAAAAGAACCTACTTAAATTGGAAACTAATTTGAAGCACTCTAATATAAAACCCAAAAAGAAAGAAAACCAAGCAAAAGAAAAGAGGGGATTCCTCACTTTTAGCAAGGCATGTGTGCAAGTCACAACACCATCCCCTTGCAAATTTAAAACTCTAGGACAAAATGAGGGCCTAGAACCTTAGGTTCCAAGTCCTTGTTTCTTTATGTCCCCCGCTTCCCCTTTCAATGTCCTCTTATATTTATTGTACCATCAGACTTTAAGACCTTCTATAGACCTATAACCTTATGTTCCAAGTCCAAAATTCCCTCAACACTCCATATCCCAAATCCATTTTCCTCCTTCCAAACCTCACGTCTCAAAAGGAACTTGAAACTAAAAACCTAAGGTTTTGGTTCCAAGCTCTCTTCCATCTCCATTTCTTGACTCTCTTTAGACCTTGGGTCTAGGTTGGAACTTCGAACCCACACTTTTTGGTTCCAAGTTCCCATTTCATCCCATAACCCGGTGTTTTCCAAGATTTCCTCATGGTTCCATTTTTTCTTGACCTCGACCAACACTTCTCATGGTTCCATTTCTTGCTTCTTCTTTGGGCCCAATACTCACTAATTCTATTTT
The DNA here is from genome assembly GCA_007258455.2 of Sequoia sempervirens. NCBI lineage: Eukaryota > Viridiplantae > Streptophyta > Pinopsida > Cupressales > Cupressaceae > Sequoia > Sequoia sempervirens. Next base: position 438,454,731 of record VDFB02000003.1, read on the forward strand.
TTTCTAGGTTCTAGGTTCCTCTGAGAACATGACCCTTGCTAGGTGCCATAAAAACTACGTTGCACACCATTTCCTATTTAGCTACTCGAATTGATTTCCAACCACTCTCCTACCCTCTATGGTTTCCATTAATGACAAAAAGTGACACTAATGAAAATATGAAGGCTCTCCATACTCCATAAGTACATAAAGACACCATTCAAGGTAGATTTAAGGTTAAAATGTGATGAAAACCATGAAAAAAGGGTATCATTTCCCTTACATTAGTTAAAATTATAGATTTGTGTGATTATTTTGGGAGTGGTGCATGTTTCCTCCCTTGAGTTGACATATAGATGGTTTATCAAAATTATTTTTCATTTTTACAAGGATGGGAAAATCAGTTGGAGAAGAACAAAGAGAAATAAAAAGCTTTCAAATAGCTAGGGTTCTTATTTCATTGAAAGGGAAATACATGCTTTTATTATATTTTGATGATTAGGGTTTGTCCCAAATTTGTAACAGTCATTTTGATCTCTCAAGAATTTTTTTACAAAGTGGAATCGATATTGATTGATTTTTTCCACTAATATTGTGTTTATTTGCATACATGTGTGTGCTTTTTTAGGTCTATGTGTGGTGAATTTTTCAACTAGATGATTGTAAAAAATTCTACAAATATTTTGCATGGTGTATGTTCACAGTAGTAAAGGGAATGTTTAGGTTTGTATGTGGATTAATAAATAAAGTCATTTAATATTCTATAATTTTATGATGCTTATCAAAATGCATGTGTTGAACCTAGTTTTCTTATGTATTTTGAGATGCATAGTCTTTAATAAAATCTTCATTTTAAGGTTCAATAACTAGATTTTAATCATTGCAAGTTTTTTATTAACTCATGACTCTGTAGTCCCAGTTAGAATTGGTGCCAGTTTTCTAAACTTCATTTTTCATCACTCAACACAATAAAAATAAAACAATTATAGTCACCTTCATTTATTTGTGGTTTAGTTTGTCATGCTAGGTACATGTATGAGTATATAATAGTAATAGGGATTGTTACCATTGGTATCTTACACACTCTACATGATAAGAATTTTCTTGTATATAAAGATGCATAGCCTTCCATATCCAAATTAGTACATAGGTATATTGTGATACTAGTATAGGGATACACTATGGAATGGGTATACTTTTCAACAAGGTAGTTATTCAATCCTTGTAATATTATATAATTCAACACCTTAGGGAAACAACCCTTGGTCTTGCAAAACCAAAAGTGAAGGAGGTCTTGCCCACATCAAAAAATGGTCCTAAGTTTCCCAACTTGAGCATAGGTTTCATGATACTTTACCTAGATTTGATACCCCTAACACTTGGGATACTATCCAACCTTAGGTTTTTGAGGTTCATAGCTCATCTCACCAACAAAATGTTTTAACTCTTTTAAAAATTGGATAAACACTATGTTCATTTTAGTAATAAATTTTCATGTTATATATGTTATTATCATATGAGTACTACTACATTTTACATCAATTTCAATTTAGTTCACATCCATATACAATTTTTAAATCCTTTCACAAGATTCATTTCCTTATACAAGATTTATATTTTCAAATGTGAAGATAAATTATACACACATGGAAGTAAACCAAAAATATCAACCAAGAATTTAATCAATTCCAAGAAAATTACATGACATGCATTAATTTTCTCATAATAGCAAATCAATTGACAATGTTTTTCATAATCAATTTTTCATCAAACCTCAAACTAAATACTATTATTTCATTTATTTAAGTGAAATTCAATAATTATTACTTAATTATATTTATATACTTATAAATTTAATAGAACCGCGTTTTTAAATCACTTACAATTTTATATACAAATTTCAAATTCTAATTTGATTTTTTTTTACTTCAAAATTGTGAAACTATATTCCACTTTTAATATAATAAATAGATTAATACAAAAACTATATAATTTCATTATAATATCATATAAAAATAAAATAATTAAAAAACCATCATTTTCCCAATTCCTATGGAGAAAGTGGAGCATAATTATGAATTCAAGAAAATGTCTAAACAATTATTTCTAGCTTTAAATTTATATTTATTGATATATATACTCATAACAAAAAATGAAAATTATATAATATTTCTCCCTATATAGTTTATTCAAATGGATTTACCTAGTATATTGAGAAGTATTGGTGGTAGCATGGGAGAGAAGTGAATGATCTTATGATCATGTGAAAAAAAAATTAACTTTTATCTTAAATTTTACATCCATTTACATGTTAATATATTAATATTTAATAAGAAAATAGGATTCGAGTAAAATATAAAGAAAATAGATAAATTATTTTTATTTAAAATAATAAAAATATAAATGAATTTATAAACTATCTTTTATTGAGCTTGTTATATAAGTGGAATAAGCATTTTGAGAATGATATCTCTAAACGTCTTTTACATAAATCTATCTAAAATATGTATATCAGTCTAGACAAAAAATTGATAATAGATATAATATATTAGCAAGTGACCAATTTCAATAAATCAAATCATAAGTTTATGAAAAAGGAAAAGGAAAGGTCCTTTTATAGTCCACAATATCAGAATATATGTGACTCCTCGTACTCCCAATATGAAGGAGGCACCTAACTCGTACTCCACAATACAAGCTGTACATACCTTACCCCTTGCAAGATTTTGAACTTGTGACCTCTCTTTCAAGAGTACAAGTTATCCACCATTAGGCCAACTCAAGTGTACTAAATCTAAGATATAATAAATGACCAACTATAATAGATCCAGACGGATCTATCTTACAATTAATATATCTCATTAATTAGAGAAGTAAAACATAATATATACTATATGATCATACGAAGAATTTGTTCTCATATACAACATTCCTCACACAACCAACAACAGCACAAGCCTGCTAAGCTGCAATCACAAAACAACAAAATAAATATAAGAATATAACTTTTTTTATACATATAAGAGTTGCAAGTTATGAGTGAAGAGTTAGATAAGAGGAACATACCATCCTTCTAAGAAACCTTTCTCCCCTCTGCTTTGTGTTTTGATAGGACCTGCTTCAGCATATTGTGATTGTGGAGCTTGAGTGGGATACCCTAAAAGAAACATATATAATAATATCAATAATTAAAAGAAAACATATGTTACAATATTTTGTTAAATAAATGAATAACTAATACAAAATAATCAAAAAATTGTTACATTTTTAAATTAAGCTTAAGATCATTGTTAAATATAGATTAAAAAAATATCTTTTAATAATAATAATCTTATATGTAGTCTTAACTAGAAAAAGGTCACATATTTTAATGAAGGGACACTCTTGTACATGGTGTTCTTGATTTATTTGAGTCTCATACATTATACTAATATTTTACTTTAGAATAATTCAAAATAATTTCAATAATTATAAAATTACATATATAATTGAAGGACAATATCTCATTTATCCTTTTTAACTCAGATTATCTTATTATGAAACTTTATTTGATCTCTTAAGAAGAAAATAAGTATTAAATTAATATTTTACTTTAGAATAATTTAAAATAATTTCAGTAACAATAAAATTACATCTATAATTGGAAGACAATATCTCTTGTTATCCTTCTTAACACAGATCTATCTTCTTACGAAATTTCATCCGATTTCTCTCTCAAAAAAAATAAAAAAATTGTAGATCTACTATAGTAATTTAATACTATAATCAAAATATTGTCAAAAATTATTAATAATTTACATAACCCAATTAAATTTATATTTTATGTCATACCTTATAATCTACTACCAAAATAAATGTTATATTCTCATCATAGGGGAAAGGACCCAGTTACCGCCCCCCATTGAATAACCGCTAATTCTCCATGCTCACTTAACCCCCCAAAAAAAAATTCACTTTGATCCATTAAAAAACTTTATTTTATTGAATAACTAATTACAAAAACACCAATAGCTGCTCATTAAGTGCTAAAGTGAATGATTTGAGTGGATTTTAAGTGCTAAAACAGCTATAATTGATTGGAAACAGCGAGGGAGCTCCTAAAAGTAATTTTGGACCCTCCAAGACTGACCGAATGCTCAGGAAAGCTTCCAAAACCTTGGTTATAAGTACTTTGAATCATGAGCTTAAAACCCATATAATTTTTTTCAAATTCAATGTATCGGTTTAGTTCCCTATAGTTGTAAAGGTAGGTTAGTCCCTCGGGCGGATACTGGTCTTATAGCAACTACTCAAATCATACAGACAATCAAAGAACACAGGATGTATGTGGTTCGGCCGTAGCCTACATCCACGGGAGAAGAGAGACAGGGATTTTTATTCATTGTTGTGTGTAGAGATTTACAACGAATCTACATATAAAGGTTTACAACAGCCTTAATTAGGCAGGCACAGATTAGGATAAATCCCACAATTCATGCAATCTCCATAAATAGCTCAAGATATAGATAGTAACATATCCCGCAAATCTCTCTGAATCTCTTCTTGCAAGGAAGCAGTTTGTGATTGACGTTCTTCATCCCGGCAGGCCAAATGTCTCTAAGGTTGAGCTGAAGGATAAGCTTGCAAAGCTGTATGAAGTGAGAGATCCACAAACGATATTTGTGTTTGGGTTCAGGACCCAATTTGGAGGTGGCAAATCTACTGGATTTGGCTTGATTTATGACAGCCTTGAGAGTGCCAAGAAATATGAACCAAAGTACAGGCTTATCAGGAATGGGCTTGCTACTAAGGTGGAGAAGTCTAGGCAATTGAAGGAAGGAAGAACAGATCTAAGAAGATCCGTGGAGTCAAGAAGACTAAGGCAGGAGATGTAGCAAAGAAGAAGAAGTAGTTTAGCAGCTTAGCAATATTAGATAAATCCACAATTCATGCAATCTCCATAAATAGCTCAAGATATAGATAAGTTACAAATCCCCAAAAAATCTCTGAATCTCTCTTCCAACAGGTCTTCTCCCCTATCCTTTTAATTGTGAAATCTTAAATATATATGCATAAGCTAATAGAGAATGAGATCTTCCCCCAGGCCGTTGCATACCAGAGATCAAGCTCAATATATTCTTATATTGATAGGCAACAACCCAAAAAACAATACACCCATTTCTAACAGAAGATAGAAAACCATTTTCTCGCCACAGAAATATGTTTGTAATCTAATTTCAAAATTCTTCCTGACAGATCTAAATCGAAGTATCCTTTGGTAGGTACATAGCCTGCAATAATCACCATTAACTCCATACAGAAAGAAAACAATAATTACCTGGTGGAGGATATCCTTCTGGATAAGCAGGCGGTGGTGCAACAGCACTGGGCTTCTGTTGTTCAGACATACTACTGATTTCACCTCTTCACTGACTGACTGATAAATGGGTTTTCTCTGCCCTTGGCTGTTGTTGTATTTGTACTAGAGACTCCCAACAAATTTTCCTTAATGTGAAAGCTAAATGTCAAGACCTGTCATATCAAATAGTTTCTAGTGGTTGTGCAATCTTTTCTTTTGACAGAATCACCTAAAAAGAATAGAAAGTGAAACAGACAATTATGATTCATGTATATAATGTATCACAGCCTGGTGTGGTCCCTTGGCGTGACACCATAAAGTCTATTCCATGCTTCTACCATTTCATTTTATTTTGTCTACACGTCCAGTATTCCCAAAAGGTTTAGTCGGTGATGCTACACTTAGTTGAAATTCCTTTTTCAACTAACTTGCATTCACACACTCTAATATTTATACTTATTTTAATATATTTATTATCTTTATTCACATTTATTTTGATGTATTTGTTTTTTTGTTTGAAGATTATTATTTTAAATTTATAGATTATTTTTAAGTGGTTATAGATGATCTAGTTCAAATTTTGTGGTATAAGAGAATGAACACAAAAAAACAAAACAAAAAGACCCCGTACAACGCGTACGAAAAAACGACCCCGTATTAGTTGCAACTTATACACTTATTCCATAAAGTGGGAACACCTTCTATAGATTGATACTAAGGGCGGGCCCTCCTAAACAAGGGGAGCCCATTTACAACCGACACAAGTTTTTATTCTCCTAAAATATTAAAGAAAAAATTATACATTAGAGATATAAAGATAAAGATGAACCAATTTAAATGAATTGGAATTGCACACGTAATTCCTTCTTTTAAGGGAGTTGAAAGAACAAGACACCCACTTGCAAAGAAAAATGAAAAATAATCAAATTCTTTTTGATTAAATTAATGGTTCCACCTTTTTCTCGTTGAAGAAATCTTCCACACAACTAATGACATGTTAAAAGTATTTGGTGAACAAATGGAATCGATTTTCATTAAAGTCATCAATTCAACCATACAAATTGTGATAAATCTTAAAAAAAACAAAACTGAATTGTCAGATTTTTATTAATATTATTATTTTATTTATGCTTTACAATTTGAATTTGATTTGGAATCTTCTATATTGTAAGTATTCCCTTAAAATTAGGGATAAAGTTGTGAAAAACGATTCCTCCTATAAAATTATTATAATATGTATTTTATGTAAGATGTGTTTTATTTTATTTTTAAATGAGTGGTGGATTAGATGAAGACAAACTCAAGGGTTTCTAAGGTAATGGGTCCCATGGAGGGGGCTTCCTAAAAAATTTCAGCGGTGCTGCTGAGATTTTTTAGGAATATTTTAAAGATGGTGGTCCCATGAATTCAATTTTGCAATTCAGCTTAAAAGTTTGAGCTCCAAAATTCAAGGGATGAAGTGGAGTAATTTGATAAAAATTAATAAACAAATAAAGATTCTCTCATTTTTTAGTTTTTTTTAGGAATTTAAAATTCAAAGTGATAGACAAGTGGCAGAAAAAATTCCTAAGCTGTAGGGGCAATTTCTAGCCCCACCTCAATTTCACCCGCTGAAATTTGCAGTCCTAAAAGGTAGGGGTTGCTATTTTTCAGGAGGAGATTCCAATTAATCCTGCAGCATAATTTTTTTGCTCCATGGGACCCACTTGATCCATGAAAATAGAAGCCCAAGCCTTCCATGGGACCATACGTAAATGTTCACACATAGATATTTACATATTATTGTTAAAAATATTTATTGATTGATTTGAAAAAATATTTTATTTCTTCCTTCATTTCAAAAGTATTTTAGAAATATTTTCAAATATATATGTGAAGGAAAATAAAACAAGTTATCAAAAAAATAATTTGTCTAAGGATCATCATTTTTGGAGGATTTTACCATTAAATGACCCCTGATTTACTATTAAATGACAGCTGAAACTTGTTTTCCGGCAACTCAACAGTTGTTTACAGGCTTGAAACTTATTTCAGACGCAAATCTCACACTATATGTAACCTATCAGTTCATTATATTTTCAATTTTAAATTGACTTATTTGAAAATAAAAACACTACTAATCCAGTCAAAATATTTTGCCTTCCATTTAACAGAAGATATTTTATACTAACCAACCGTTTTTTTTAACTTTCGTTTACGCGGTAACCAGTTACCGTCGTTTTCTTTGCGGCCGCGATTTTTGATTAAATAAAACGCGTAGGAAAAAAAGAGCCCGTATTAATTGATACTAAGGGCCCCCCTACACGAGGGGAGCCATTTACACCCGACACAAGTTAAGGCAACTTTGTTATTTATTCTCTAAAATAATTAAAGAAATTATACCTTAAAGATATAAAGATGAAGATGGATCAACTTAATGGAATTAGAATTATACACGCAGTTCCTTCTTTTAAGGGAGTTGAAAGAACAAGACACCCACTTGCAAAGAAAAATGAAAAATACCTAATCCATCCTTGTCAAGATTACATCCTTCATCTTGTAGATCTCTACCCTTAAATAATTCAAGGTTATGGTATCCCTCTCCTTTTCCCATGGATCCTCTTTGTAAGGAGTCCATCTATGACTGATAAGATTTCTTCTCTTGCCTCTTGTTGAAGCCCCCACCATGGTGTGACAAAATAATTTTGTAATAAATTACACAAAAAAATCAAATCAATGTGAAAATTTTATTGTAACTTACTAGGTCCTATATCTCACTTCCCAAAAAAACTCCAATAGTTTTATTGTTTTGTAGCCTTGAGGACGAACTTGGTGGAAATCCTAATTTTGTAATAAATTACAAAAAACAACTTCAAATGCCTCTAAATTAAGATCGTAAGTGGATCAATTTTCCTTTGTTCAACCCTTCAAAATTTTGTAAAAAGAACACAAATTTGTAACCTTAGGAGAAAATTTCGAGGAAACTCTAATTTTGTATTAACCCCTTGAATATTGGTCTAAATCACCTAAAATCTATTCTATAGTAGATTCAATATGGACTATAAAAACCCTGTAAAAATAAGAAAAAAATCATCAAAATGAGATAGCTATGTGCTTGCCAAAATGACCTCCAAATTTTTAAAAATATCTCTATTTATTTCCTTCATAATGCCAAGATCATGCTTTGATACCACTTGTAATGAAACACATTGCACAATAGAAGAATATAATAGGAAATGTGCTACACATATTTATTAATAATAATATGTCACTTTGAAGGAGCAACCTCTTAATCCACTTAGGGAGAGATACCTGCAATAGTTTTCAATAAGAACATAACGTTCAATATGATGGTAATACCTCTACCTCCTATATATACCCTACTGAAATATTTTGGATGTCACTTAGCCAACTTAGATATCTAAATATAACAGCTACAATAGCCTAAAAATATAAAGAATATAATAATGATAATATAACTTAATTAAGAATAGTCAAAAATTGATTACTCATAACCACATGCACTCTATAAGATTAAAGGTGTAGCACTTGCTAGTGATCTATGGTAGATGAAAAACATCTCATTGATTAGTTGTCATGTTTATGCTTTGATTGGAAAAGCATGCCAATAGTATGAATGAGAAAAGGGATTGTATCCCCTCTTCATGTTGCCTAAAAATAAAATAACAAGTGATGTCAAGAAAAAAAAAATATAGTTATAAAAATATGTTATAGAAAATTATAAGCCCCCAAGAAATGGGTGAGCAAATTATGACAAGAGTCGAGCACATTTCAAGGAAAAACAGGAGTAGAATTCTGTAAGTACGACTAAGACACCCACCCAGATTAGCCATGTTGTGGACACTGTCGAGTGGAGTGCACATGAGGGGTACATCTAGAAGCTTAATTTTGGCCCAGTTTTAAGCAATTTTAGAGGGGGATGGGGCCCATGAAATAGACTAGCATCCATGAAGCATGATAGATTTGTGAATTGTGTAGTTATCCACAGATCATGGTGGTATCCACCAAATATATTGGTGTGAAGAAAACACGTAGAGGTCAATGAGATGAACTGGCATCCACGAACTGCACTAGAATCCACTAATAACACTAAATAATTCAGATAGAAGTAGGGAAATGTAGATATTAAACATGAATATGTTTTTTTTTTAAATGAGAACTTTTTTTTTATGTTAGAATCCAACGAAGTATTTGATGATGGTTATAGAATGCACCCTAGCTACTGGAGAGGCCATAAAATTAGATGGTGTTATCATTGCGTGCTAGAGCCAGAGATTTACTCTTGAGGTCATATTATTTAGGAGGGAGATGGAGATAATCATCAGAGAGTGAGATCAGGTGTGGATGAGGGAAGATAGCCTGCGGTAGAGGTAGATCAGTTGAGAGAAGTGACCATTATAATAGGGTTCATAGATCATTCTTTAGAGGACATGGTAGTGATTAGTAGGCTCAAGGAGAGCGAGGCTACATAAAGGGCATGAAGTGAGGGATAGAAAGATGATCTATGTGGGTTGTAAGGATGGAGTACTTCGATGACTTAGATAGAGCTAGGGACATTACTGCACTATCCACTAAGATGACCATTGGCACAAGTGTCATACTTACCCCTACTATTAAAGGGTCGATTGATGACCACATAGGGAAATAAGTGAGCTTTTGGATTCAACTAAGGGCCGATTGATGACTATCCACTGAGATGACTATTGGCACAATTGTCATACTTACCCCTACTATTAAAGGGTCGATTGATGACCACATAGGGAAATAAGCGAGCTTTTGGATTCAACTGTGTATATTTTTAGATCTAAGAAGACGTTTTGGATCACACCTAGTGATCCATCATCAAGAAAGAGGAGAAAATGATAATGGAGTGCAAAAGAAGCCTTATAAGGAGAGGAAGGGGGATGGGGGGTGGAAGAAAAAGGAATAGAAAATTAAAAGAGGAAAGGAAAAATATTAAAAAGAAAAGGAAAAGAAACACATAAAGAAAATAATAAACAACTACTAAAGAAAAAAAAAATGATGAAAAGATTAAGAAAAATATCAAAAATGATGAAAGTAAAAATAAAAATAAGTCAAAACAATGAAAGAGGATAAACAAAGTACACAAGAAAAGAAAAGAAAAAATTAGAAAATGAAAGCAAACTAAATGGAAAGAAGATTTTATTATATGATGGACACACATTTTGTATTGATTGATAATTGCACAAATATATATATATATATATATATATATATATATATTTGATTATGCAATTATCTTAATATTTATGTATGTATATGATTAATGTGTTTAATGATTAGCTGCAGGAAAATCTTTTTATATATATGATTGTTTTACGTTATGCATAAAGCCATATGATTTGAATAATGAAATGAAATTAATTAATTAATAAACAAGAAAAAAATTCATATTTAAATCAACTTCAAGGAAGTATGATTTAAAGAACATGCTTTAAGAGATAAATCTTAAAATGTGAGAAGATAAAGGAAACTAAAACACCTAAAAGTATGGAAGAGAAAAATGGCTTCAATATGGGTTTCTAAAGAACTACGGATGTCACCACCTTAGTCACATATGAAATCATGTTATATGTTCCACTAGGATAGTCAAACACTTTGGCAATAAAAATTAAAATAACATAATTTTACATGTAAAAGTAACAAAGATGAATGGTATTGATAGATTCTTTAAAAGGTTGACCATCCAACTTAGTTAGGCCATAAGAAATTAAACCATAATTTGAAGAAATAATATAGGTTCCCAATCAATTAGGATTAAATTCCTTTGAGATTAGGAGGTGCATTTATATTGTATTGATTTTCATAGAGAATTAGATCACCAATTTGAAAGGAATAAGAAGAATGTGTTGATTATATGCTCATTTAGGTTATTTCTAGTAGGATTGAAGGTGTTTTAAGGCACTTGCATGATGTTTATCAAGCACCTCTATTGTTTGGAGATGATGTTCATGATAAGTATTAAATATCCTTGATAAGCTCTTGGAGTGAAGTACAAAGTAAAGGGATTTCAAGCTCCAAAGGCATAACCACTTAGATGCCATATACAAGAGAATACGATTTAGTACAGGTCTATGGGAGTACAAACACTCATATGGTAGACCTAAAAATTATAAGAAATTTGAGTATGCTAATTTTTGTCATGCTTGATCACTCTCGTATTCAATATGTGTTTAATGGTCTTATTAAAAAAATTGTTTGGCTATTATATTGTAGATAATATGTAGAGATATGATGTTGAATATGAAATTTGTCAAGGAAATTATTGATTTCTTTATTATTAAATGAGGAACCATTATTAGAATAAAAAGTGGAAGGAAGTCCAAAGTGGGAAATAATACAATTATTTGAAATTTACAAATTTCTTTGGTAGTGGTGGAGCATGAAGGAATAGCTTCAACCTACTTAGTGAAGTAATTGGTAGCAATAATAATAAACTTATGACCATGAAAAGTTGGTGAAAATTTTCTACCAACTAAATAAAGACTACAACTAGAAAAGGCAAGGGAGATGTATAAGGTTGTAATTCTTGTGTAGGAGCTCAAATGAGAATTCTATATTGTTGACATTGTGGCCATTTCTTGCCAAAATCTTTAAATCTTGTTCCATTGTTTTCTCATAATAGCCCATGCATTTTATTTTTAAAATAATGTTTTTCCATGAAAATGATCCACACAAGCACCAAAATGTGCTTTTTGGAGAGAAAGAGTGATTTTAGCTTTAGTTAGACATAAGAGAAGAAGGCTATTATAACTTCAAAAATGTAAAAGATCATAAAGAAGAATATAATGCATAGCATTATTGCAAATGTGAATTAATTGGCTTTTCAAAGAATTAGGAGGAAAAGTACCATCCTTAATTAGGCGTAGATTTTCATGTACCAATCACTTAAATCAATTACATAGCAGGAAATAATTTTACTTGAAGAAGAATCTAGGTTAATATCTAGAGAAACAAGAGTGTGAACAAGAAAATTGAAGTCCTTAGTTGAATATCCTTAAGATAAAAGAAAAGCTACACTAGCCATTACATCAATGTGAAAATGATCTTTGCAACATATAATATTAATAGTATAAGATGAGATTAACTAATAAGGGACAAGACCAAATCATGATACAAGGAAATATTAAGAAATTCATCTGATGCTACCTGAATGAAAAATATATCCAAAGAAGGTGGATTAAAATAGAAATATATAGAGTTGAGTTCAAGGTCTTGTAAAGAGAGAGGATTCTAACGGAGTGATCATAAAAACTTCCATATAAAAATAAGAAGAATACTTAGGTGAACAAGAAGGTCAATAACCTAAAACCACATTAATAAGGTATGGTGTAGGTTATAAATGAATCTTAATGCCTTATTTACATCATCTAATACCATGTCTTTTGTAACCATGTTTGGAAATGAATTTGAATCTCATGCTATAAAAGTTATCCAATTCAATAGGAGGATTTATGACACTAGTATGGTCAAATTAGGAGGTACAATCACATGTTTGTGAAGTAGAAGGTTTATCACTGTAGAAGTGGTGACATTAGGCTGATCAGAAGTATGTGATACTCTATAAAAATTAAGAATATTGAAATAAACTAGGTCTACCTTATATCTACCAAGATGAGAAGGTGTGAAATCTAAGGAACCCTAGTCATCACAAGATGTGCATTAGAAGATGAAACAACCTCCAAAGATATAGAAGTAGTAGGAAGAAATACTAGTAGTGTATCACATTAATGGAAGAGGATGGTTTATCTCAAGAAGAAGGTTTTGTGGTAAAAATACTAAGAGGAATATTTAATGGAGAAGAGACAGTGGTGTCAATAATTTGACAATATTGAAAAGGATCATTATCAATGTTTATCATAAAGCATTTTCCTCTATGATGAAACTTTGTGGATTGACACAAGATGGAAGGAGCAACTTCCATTGCATGAATCCAAGATCTACCAAGGAGAATATTGTAGAAAATTTCCTAGCATGTGGCATGTGTTGAATGCATAAGACAATTGAGAGGGGGGTGAATTAGTTGTACCTTAATGAATTAAAATCCTCTTTAACATTCATATTTGGATTAGTCCTTAAACTCTCAAACACCACTTAAACCCTTTTCTAGCATTAGCAGAATGCAAACATGAGAAACGGTAATGCAAACACATTAAACACATGAGAACACTAGATTTATGTGGAAAACCCAAGAAGGGAAAAACCACGGTGAGGATTAGCTCACAATATAAAGTAATTGCAACACCAAATACAATAGCCTCACTGTCGGAGGGTTCACTGTCCAAAAGAAAAGAAGGGCTCATTGTTGCAAGAGTTTTCCCTTGGTCTCCTTGTGTTGTGCAGTGCAATGCTCGAGTTCATGACATGAATTAACTACCTCTCATGGATCTTGTATAAATCTAGCAGTTGTATTAGGCATTAGCAGGTTGATCCTTTGGTGCAACAACCACTATCCTAATGGAATCCCTCAAAAAAATATTGGTTTCATTCTATAATTGTGCAAAATTTAGCTCAGACCCTTGTGTCTAGTTTTGGGTTATGTTCCTCATAAATTTTTAGGGTCTTATGAATTAAAACCCTTCAGAATTGGCCTACAAAGCTCTAAAAAACCCTTGTTCGTTCTATTGTTGCACTGACTTGTTTCCTCAGTACCCAATCACTTAAGTTCACTTATGCCATTGAGGTCATTGTTTTTACCAGCCCCCTGATCTTAGGTCTGTCGATCACCTTGATCCTTTTCAATATTAAAGTCTCCTATGATCGAAGGCTTGATTTTAATGACTTAAATCCTTAGTTTTCATCCTCTATGGGTCAAGTTCTCATTTGCCTAGTGATGGACCCCTTTTTTAAGATTAAATTTTGTAGCATGTGTAGAGTTGGGACTTCATGTTGGTCGTTCGATCGTGGAGAATTAATCCCAGTCGTTCCCCGTATGCCTGCGCTAGATTGTTTCTTCTTATTTTATTCACACGGGTTGGCAGGCTTCAACATGTGTCTAGAATGCTGGTGGGCCCGGTCTCCTTGGTGAAGATGGCTAGCGCCTTTCAAGGAATATCAACAGTTGTAGGATTGAATATGTGACCACATCTCTACCACTCCTCGCACGCCCATCTTGATTTATTTCATGTTATTTTAAAGACACAGGCTAGCGGGCGATGGCCACGTAATACTGCCAAATGGTGGGACCAGTGTCTCCACAGGGCCAGTGAACATAGACCGAAGGAAGATCAACAGTGGACATTACGACATGTGTTCTCATTAGAGTCGTTCCCCATGCGCCCATCCATCTACAACAATGAGGAAAGATAGTTCAACAGGCTAGCAAGCGGAATGATACCTATCATTTTTGTGGGACCCATCGAGTCTTGAGGACGATGATTTTCTTTGTAAGAAATGAAATTGACAGTTGATGGTAGGTGACGTGGGCAAGCCTTGACCACTCCTCATTTTCTCGTGAATGCTCCTCCTATATGCCATATCTTCCAATGGGCACGCAGGCAAGTGCCACGCAGACTACTTCTAAGAACTTAGAAATTTTCTAGTAAAGGTAGATGTAGCTGGAGATATTGGCCGAGACTGTTCCAAGATAAAAATGGTAGAACTGATTCTTGAGCACACATGTGAAATTGGTGAACATTTTTATGGCTGTCAAATCTATCAAAAGCTAGTACACATGGGAAGGTGAAATTGAAGTAAGGTAGGGTACGGGTCAATATTCTGAAGATAAATCATGATTGTTCCTTGTTGTCTTGCTATGATGAATTACAAGTGAATTAATTCCTATGGGAAAGTTGGTAAATGTGACATGACATGTTTGGTTAAGAAAAGCGTATGGTTAATATGCAAGTTAAGTAAATGCTTATCTCACTCGAGTTTCTTGATTAGGGACAAGTATCAAATGCATGTGTTTAATTTTGTCATCATTAATAATATGGATTATCTAACCGTTGATTTGCTTCAAAGTATGATCAACGATTAAGATTCAAAATTAGGTTAATTGATTTCTAGTGCTTTTGCACAAGCTTTCCTAGAGAATTAATGCAGATGCACACCAATTGCTCTATTTTATGAAGATCACTTGCTTGATTATTCTCACCATCTAACTATGAGAATTAGGAGTCTAGAAGTAGGCATGATTTTGAGTTTGTTATTTATAAGTAGGGTAGTATCTTTGCTCTGAGAAAATTTGGTAAGTGGCTAAGGAAATGGGAAAAGTGAGTGTGAACATCAACCCGCTCCGCAGGTCTAAGAGGCTCGGCCCTCTTGAATCTCAAGACAATTCTCCCCAAGGTGAACGAGATATGCCAAAAATTCCTCTGACACCAAAGAGGAAAGCAAGGGCTACCAAAATTTTAGCATGGGGTGCTCTCAAATGTGCCTATCATCTAAGAGGTTGAATTGTCTAGGAGGAATTAGCCAAAGGTAAGGAGAAGAAGATTGAGAGGCTAGAAAGGGAAGTTGTAAGAAGGAATAAGTATCACTGAGCTTACATGGGACGTCATCATTCTCCCATTGAAATCTCAAATGATTCCTCTGACACTGGAGATGATACTGACTTTGGTTACCGTCAATATCTCATGGCTATGAAGGATTGGGTTGATTCTGAGGACGAGGTAGTGATGACTACTCCGCTGACAATAAGGACACCGAGTGGGCACACCTACTTTGCTAATAATAAGGAAAAGTAGCATCATGTTTCTTTTCCCAGTGAATGCTCAGGTTTTTGGGTCCTTTGTGATAATTTTCTTTCTTTGGTTGGTGTGCTATGATATGGGTCTTCATTTATTTATGCCTTTGGTATTGATGGTGACGTTTCTCGGGTTGGGATGAATTTGCATGTTTTTGGCGTTGTGACAGCAACACTTTTTGAAGAATGGTGGGGCTGCTCTGTTAACGATTTTTGTTGAGTTCTACTTTTTTTTCTCCCTTGACTTACAAATGATTGTTTTGCAACTGATTAGGGAATATTCTCACTTTTTGTTGAAATTCATTTTGGAATGAAAGTGAAATGTGAAATGTAAATGTAATTCAACCCAGTGCTTATTGGTCCCTTATCTTATAAAAGGGATTTCAAGGCTGGTTACACGAGAGGTCAGTAAGGTAGTTCATTCTAAAAAGGGTTATAAACAAAAGGAAAATAGATACTAAGTTTTCCAATAATATGCTCTAGGTTAAGGTAAGTCGATATGTATATGGTTTTGATAACATTACAGATAGCAAAATAGTACTAAATTTCTGTACATTTCTCTCTTGTGTACAAATTATACAAACTATGAATAATATAATCAATCGTTATCTTATTTGTCTCTGTTGGATTCCAATAGATGTGTTGTTTTATTCTTGCTTATCCATTCAATGAATGTATGTAAATGCTTGAACGTAACAGTGGGTTTGATATAAATCTTGTGTGAGGATGCTAGTAAGAAGTTAATTATGGAAATGATTGGTGGGGGTGTTGTAATGCAGTATTTTCAAGGTTGTGGGTACTTTTTCTAAATATAGGATTGTTATCTAGTCATATAGGTTTATGGTTTGACTTCATTTCCCTTAATATAGCATTGGTATGGAAAAGTATTCATGCTCTAATTGTGGTGACCAACTCGACTATTGATCACAAAATATAATCAAATCACTTATGGAATTCTCTTTGGGTGTGTGGGAATGTTAAATGAATTATATCTTCTCTTGTTTAAGTTAGTCACTACTATGAAGATTAGCCAAATCTTCAGGGTATGGTTCCTCTAAAAAATTTAAGGAGAATCATTTGTTTATTTTGTGTTTGATACTAAACACACACCAATATCTATGGACACATTGTTTAGGATCACCCTCCTAGGTTTCACAGAGCCTAAAGTGAAGAAGTGAAGACCTAAAAGCCTTTACTTATGTGTTGGAAAATCCTTGGCCTTATTGATAATTGTTCTTGGAAATTTCATAGGTTTGTGGTAAGAATAAGTTTGGTTCTAGAAAATTAACCAACATTTCCAACAATTGGTATCAGATCTAAGGTCATGGGTTTGAACCCCTTGATTGCACTTGAGGAGGGATTGTTACAAGAGTTCACCCTTGGTCTCCTTGTATTGTGCAGCATAGCACTTGGTTCATGGCATGTCTTAGCCACCTCCTATGGATCTTGTATAAATGTGGCAGTTGTATCGAGCATTAACAGGTCAATCTTTTGGTGCAATGGCAACTGTGTCCAACATTCACTGCCAAAGCTCACTGCCAGATTATAGAAAAGAAGAAAGAAGAATGTTACAATGAGAAATCTATCTCAATGCAACAGGAAAATCCACCACAACATCACTAACACATTCACAACCTTTCTGAAGATTGTAGACACCTTCTGCTCACTACTTCCAGTGGTCTAACACATTAAATCTCATGCTACACTTCACACTTTCGCACTTCACAACTTTTATTTTCACATCACACACTTCACCACACCATCCTCCATCAACACAACACTTATTTATACCTTCTCCAACCTTGAAAACATTCTCTAAGGTTTTCTATGCACCTCAACCATGCAAACTAAAATTAGGTCAGCACCAAAACATTCCCATGATGGAAAGGAATGAAGGTGTACCACATCACACCTTAACTCGATCCCAAATCATACATATACACCACGCCATGCTTCCACAAACACCAAAGCATATTGGCAGTTTATGCAAACACCCAAGGTCAGTTGAACCTATGTTAACACCATTAAATAATTAAGTACATGCTTCCTTTGATCCAAAGACAACTCACGGACCACACACATTACTTGAACACAATCTAGAATATTCAATAAACACCTTGAAATTCAACAAATTCCTTCTCAAAAAATTTCACCTAAAGAACACACTAATCATGTACACCCAGTTAAATTTCCTCATACTATAACACATGAATCCAACCTTACGGAGCACCAAACTTCGAACAACTCAAATTGAAGATAGATATAAGCAGTACAAGCACACTTTCAGAATTGCAAGACCATAAATTAAGCTACGGAGAAATGCAAAGAAAAACCATTTCTCCCAGACACTGTTGCAATACACAATTCACACACTAGTGAACAGAACTTTCTTTTTACAATGATCTAGAACCTGTAACTCTGTATATAACACCTTTGAACATCTATGATCAACATATCTGAACTGTATAAGAAGATCTTCAACCACATGAAGAAATGCATAGCAAAACTAGAACACTACTTTGACATAGAGAACACCTCTTCAACACATTGTTTTCTCTTTTCTTCAAATTTTCTCAAAAGAACTTGGAAACCAAGCATCACAAACACATTCTCATCATTTGGAATACCCCCTCATCACAACTAAACTAGCTACAATATAGAAACTCATCCATACACATGCCTATCAAAGCAACACTAGAGGTTGACACTAGCAATACTTACTAATGACAACATAATGAAACTAATCAAAGCATCACCAAGGTTGACATCAATGCAACAAAAACATAGATCTGTTGACATAAATGACAACACAAACTGCGCGTACTTTCAACAATCTCCCCCTTTTTCATTGATGGAAACACATGATGTGAAAAAACACCAACAAACACAACAACTCTGATTTGTTGGCATATAGCTTGAGGAGATTGTTTATGGCTTCTAGTGTTGTCATTGATGATAATTGAAGTCATTATCTCATTCCACAAACCAAGATCTACTTATACCAACCAAAAATGTAAAAGACAGTGTGTTATTGGCAGAAAGCATGAAGAACAGGGTATCTAGTTAATTAGTCGATCTGGATGCTTCACCAGATCATCATTTTGTGTTGTGGATCTCTAGGAAAAAAATTTAAGCATGTATGTTACCTTATTGGTAAGTTTTCTAGTGTTTCAATAATCAGTGTACGAATTAGGAGATTTGGTAGAATGATTTTCTGTTTATTTTCTCATTATGGCCGACTTAGTGAACATAGTGTGTTGCAGATGTATAAGGAGTAGTTGTTTAATTGTTTCTAAGTTTGAGAATATTGTTTTGGGTTCCAGCTATGTCTTAGCCAACCTTTGTGGGTGAGCGTTAAATACAACTTATGATTTGAGTTGACTGTTGGAGAATATTTCATGTTTTGTTGAAGCCAACTTAAGTGATTAAAATCTTTGCTAGCGGATATATATATGAGATCGGAAATTCATTTTTGTAGAGAGGATGAAGTGGTAAGAAGGTGTGAATGTGCGAAAAGAGAAGAACAAATGTATGAGTGAACATCAAAAGATCAGTTGAGCAAATTTTTCCTGAGCAGAAGAAGATTATTGTGAATTAAGGCAGAGCAGAGCAGAGTGAGTTGCAGGATCAGACAGAAGGTTCAGAATCTATTTTATGTGCTTCACTAGAACTAAATCTAGGCATTTGTAGATGCTATCTACTCAGTTCAATTTTTGTTGTAATCACAAACATTTTGTAAGGCAGTGAGCCTTCCTTATTTTGAGCAGTGAGCTCTAGGCAGTGTGCCTAAATGCAAGTGCATTCCCTTTTATTCATACTTTTAACAGAGTATAAATTGTGGATTAATCTCCACCATGGTTTTTCCCCTAACAGGGTTTCCACATAAAAATATTGGTGCTATGGTGTTTTGATCATCTTGTTCATGTGCTTGCATCTTTATTTTTGTTTATGTGCTGAAAATGGTTTAAGATTTGAATTAAAAGTCTAATTTTTTGAACACTAATTCACCCCCCTCTTAGTGTTCTTTGAGTCCAACAATTGGCATCAGAGCACAATTCCTCTATAGAAGTTTAACAACTTGAGGTGAATCTTGGAATACAGTGGACTCTAGTCTTCAACAATAACTTATGGTGGCACTTGATGATCTTGATCAGTCTAAAGTAGAAGTCATGGGATTAAGAGAAAATCTTGTTCCGATGCTGAGAAATTCATTCAATCATTAAAGGATAAAATCAATGAGTCAAGAGAAAAGAGGAAGGAACTTTGTGATCAGCTGAAGAAAAAAGAAAATAAAAACTTGGAAGATGTTCACCTAAATTAGACTCTAAAAGAGATAACTGAAGAATGTGAAAAACTTGCTAGAAATAATGCTACTTTGAAACTTGAGATGGAATATGTGGCAATAAAGCTAACTAAGGAGATTGAAGAAAGGAAGAAGAACGAGGAGAATCTAGTCCAATCCTTAAAAGAAAAATTTGAAGAATGCAGCAGAGTAAATAATGGATTCATTTAGTTGGAGATTGAATTGCAATAGTCTATAAACAATGAACAAGAACTTGAAAGACATATAGTTATTCTCAGAGATGAACTCACTACTGCAAATGAGTACAAGGAGAAGTTTACAAGGAGAAGTTTAGGATCAGTTCTACTAAGCTTGATGAGCTGACTAAAGGACAGAAGGATGCAAATAATAAACGAGGTCTTGGATATGAGAAGGAAGAAAGATGTGGATTTGAACATAATTATTCTAGACAAAGAAATCAAATGAACAAAGGCAGAAGGTATCTGGTAAGACAACCCAATGCTCAGAAGTTTAATGGTTACTGCTTTTCTTGTAATAAATTTGGTCATATGGCTTCTTAGTGTAGAAGTAAAATAAATTCAAGCAGTCCATCATTTCTCGGTTAGTGTTTTAATTGCAAAAAGCTAGGTCACAAGTCTATTGAATGCAAAAGTATGTTTTTCAGTTTAAGAAATGTTAAATGCTATACTTGTGGAAGATTTGGACGTGTTACTAATTAATGCAGATTAGGAGGAAATCAGTGGAATGAGTGGTCTAGACAGAGAAATTTGGTGTGTTATAGCTGCAACAAATTTGGTCACATTGCAAGATTTTGCAGGAACTAGAACATGGATAGAAGAGGTCTAGTTTATAAAGAAAGAAATTCATAGAAAAATGACAAAGGAAAAGGAAAAGTGACTGTGGAAGAAATAAGAGATCAAATGAAGAAAATGTGGGTAAAGAAGAGTGGATCTGATGAAGGAAATAAGCCCTTACCAGAAGCAGCCTTCGATAATTCCTCCATAAATTAAGCTCAGGCCATTGGCCTAGGGGGAGTTTTTCAAGGAAGATCCTTTGGCCCCCTGTCGGTAGTTGGCACCGAAATGCAGAAAATTGTCAGTAGCTATGATAAAATATTGAAAATACATCAGTGATCACTTATGCAGGAGCATGAGAAGCAGAAGGTTTGCAGACAAATTTTTCTTTTGTTATTTGAGAAAACAGAGTTACCAGAACTCCTAGGGAAAAGTATTTAATGCAGCTAAAAAGGTTAGGTGCGTGAAGTCATAAAAGGGTATTTGGAACCCTCATTTGTCACCTTGCATTGTAGGAGAACAGAAGGAGAGCATCTGCAGTGAAATCTCAAAGGAGTAAAGCAAATTCGGTAGCAAATTCTTCACGTATTTCAATTGCTTGTAGAATTTCAAAATTTTGTGCTCGATAGAAAACCTTGTTCCATACGAAAATTAAAATGAAGCAAATCAAAGGAACAATGACTTTGGATGAATATAATAGTAGAAATATCATGGATGTAAGAAATTTCTTGCCAGCCGATGAATTGAAGTGGCTTGAAGGTGCGAAACATAAGAATTTGGACATCTGGAATGAGTTTCCCTATTTTGTCAATGCGAAAGTGGTCAGGTTTATCTTGAACAGATTGGATGATGATATCCTTACTCTAGATAAACCCTATCAAATTTCAAAAGAGATGATCAAAAATCTAACAGGATTATGCAATATTGGAGATGTTCTAAAAAAAGAAGTCGATTCGGAATCAAGTGGTTGAAACCCTAACTAGAGTAAAAGGAGATCAAAGAGCTCTGTTAATTTCAACAATCAAAGATCCAATAATGAGGTACATTACACATGGAATTTCATATAAAATATTCTTTAGAAATAGGGAAGGATCAACCTCAGTAGGCACAGTTTACATTTCGCACAAAATGATAATGGAAGATGAAAACTTTGATCTATGTGGATTGATGAAAGATTAATTGATGGAAAATGTTCAATTGACGAAGGATGTAGATTACCCCTTCAGGTTTGGTACCCTAGTTATATGCATTATGATGTATTTTCTGATTGCTTGCCTCAAAATGATAATGTGGTATGGAAGGAAAATGAACCTATTTGTAAGCAAATTTTCAAACACTTCAATACTCTAGAAAATTGTGAGCAAGTTCATGAAAATTTCTTTACAGAGTTGTTGGGAAAGTTTGGAATAGTTGGCATCTCTCTTCTGGTAAGAGAAGTTGAAGTTGGGTCCTCTTCTGGTAAGATGGAGAAGAAGCAAAAAGGGCTCTAGGGTTTGCAGATGACATTCCTCCAGCACAAAAATCTCCAAGAACTGAAGAAAAAGGAAAAGAGTGATTAATTGTGGATATACCAGATGAAGATTCTGATGATTACACTCCAAGAGATGAACCAGAATCAATTGAACTGGATGTGGTGATAGCAGAAGAAAGCGATGAAGAAGGTGCTTTATTCAAAACTAAGATACTGCAGATTGTTCAGGAGGAAGATGGAATGCAAAAGATTGCTGACATATGGTTAAATGGACCATCATATGAACAAGACATCATTGAGGACACTCTAGGAAGATAATTTGTGCACAACAACATTGAATTGGAAAGCTTGCAGAATGTACTTCCAAAAGAATTGATTGAATGTATCAGGGAGTCTATGGACTTTGTGCCTCAAGGCAGGAAAGAGGAAGAAGTAATTTTACATCTGAAGGAGTGGTTTAGGTTGTCTCTCACCAAACTAAAAAAGAAAATGAATGTGTTAAGGCAATGCATTGACTTAGTAAATAAGGTCTACAATTATTGTCTTCGGTGGCCTCATGTGGTTGGTAAATACAAGGACAAGCTGGAGAAAATTGAGAGTGAGTCGATCAGAATTGGATTACAATATGTTTCAGGACTAGGATGAAGCAGTCAAGAAAAAGATTCATGAGTTGTAGACTAAGCATGCAAAGGTTCACTTTTCTAGAAACACTCTTATGGATACTTTCTGGAAAGTGAAGTATCTAACTGAATGTACAATGGAGCAGCAAATTGAGATTTTGAAGAAAGGAGAGAAGTTGGAAGAAGCGATTACAATTCCAAAATCCCTCATTCAGATCATCAACCAGACATCAAAAAAAATAGTTTGATAATAATTATTTGGATTGCAGTAGATTCTTGGAAGAAAATTCTTCCAAAGATAAAGGATAAGTATAAAATAATTTTTTGATTTGTGCAACAGTTGTAAATTCTCAATTTTTGATCAATTTTTGCATCAATAAAGGGTGAGAGAGTGCAGTGTAAATTTTAGCAAAAGGAGAGTAGGCAGTAAATTTTTGTCATTAATTTCCAAGGGGGAGGAGAGCAGTGAAAAATGTCTTAACATTCTTAGGGGGAGCAGTGTTTTGTTATGTTATGAAATTTTGAGTTTTGGTTCCAACACTTAGTAATTTTTCACTAAGTGTCGCCATCAATGCCAAAGGGGGAGATTGTTGGCATATGGCTTGAGGAGATTGTTTATGGATTCTAGTGTTGTCATTTATGGAAACTAAAGTCATTATCTCGATCCATAGATTAGGATCTACTTATACCGGCATAAAATGTAGAAGATAGTTTGTTACTGGCAGAAAGCATGAAGAACAAGGTATCTGATTAGTTAGTCGATCTGTATGCTTCACCGAATCATCATTTTGTGTTGTGGATCTCCAAGAAATATTTTTAAGCATGTATGTTACCTTATTGGTAAGTTTTGTGGTGTTGTAGTAAACGGTGTACGACTTAGGAAATTTGGTAGAATGATTTTATGTTTATTTTCTCATTGTGGCTGACTTAGTGAATGTAGCATGTCACAGATGTATAAGGAGTAGTTGTTTAATTGTTTATAAGTTTGAGAATATTTTTTTGGGTCCCAACTATGTCTTAGCCAACCTTTGTGGGTGCGTGCTAAATACAACTTATGATTTGAGTCAATTGTTGGAGAATATTTCATATTTTTTTGAAGCCGACTTAAGTGATTAAAATCTTTGCTAGTGAATACATATATGAGATCGGTAATTCATTTTTGTAGAGAGGATGAAGTGGTAAGAAGGTGTGAATGTGCAAAAAGAGAAGAATATATGTATGAGTAAACATCAGAAGATCAGTTGAGTAAATTTTGCTTGAGCAGAAGAAGATTATTGTGAATTAAGGCAGAGTAGAGTAGAGCAAGTTGAAGGATCAGATAGAAGGTTCAGAATATGTTTTATGTGCTTCACCAGAACTAAATCTAGGCATTTGTAGATGTTATCTTCTCAGTTCAATTTTTGTTGTAATCACAAACATTTTGTAAGGTAGTGAGCCTTCCTTGTTTTGAGCAGTGAGCTCTAGGCAGTGTGCCTGAATGCAAGTGCATTCCCTTTTATTCATACTTTTAACAGAGTATAAATTGTGGATTAATCTCCACCGTGGTTTTTCCCATAACAAGGTTTCCACGTAAAAAATATTGGTGTTATGGTGTTTTGATCATCTTGTTCATGTTCTTGCATCTTTATTTTTGTTTATGTGTTGAAAATAGTTTAAGATTTGAATTAAAAGTCTAATTTGCTGAATACTGATTCACCCCCCCTCTCAGTGTTCCTTGAATCCAACATGATCACCAACATGTGGATCCAACTCTTTTCCTTTCTCCCCCTTACATTATACTCTCCTTCTTCACTTTACTCTTTCTCCCTTTCTCAATTGACTCTTTCTTTTTCACATTATCCTCTCTCCCCCTTAGACATCAATGGAAAAGGGAAACACACTTGTATCTCTTCCTTTTAACATCAAACATGCATGCTTTCTCTCCCCCAAAAGAAATGCCTATAAGGGACAATAACTACTCTACAACTACCTTTTATTTTTGTTGCACTCTATTTTCTTCACACCTTTTCTGCACACTCTCGCTTAGGAGTACACACCATACTGTATCAACCAACAACTACTTCTCATGTCATGCAATGACAACACCTACTCCTTCTGACTACAACAATACCACTACCTACTCCCCCTAAGAGGTAGCCACCAACATTAGTCCAAAACAAGGAATGAATCTTAAAATCCGCTAGACTGATGCACACTCTTATGCATCCAGTTCAAAGGAGGAGCAATAACACCTAACTTATCCTAGAGATACAAAAAATTATCCTTAGGAAGAGCTTTTTTGAAAATATTTAAAACTTGATCCTTTGTAGGAACATACTCTAGCTTCACCTCATTCTCTGCAACCTTCTCTCTCAAAAAGTGATACCAGATTGAAATATTTTTTTTCCTTGAGTGCTTTACCAAATTCTTTGAAATGTTTATATCACTTGCATTGTATCATAAGATAGAAATATGTTCATCATATACCACTTTGATATCCTTCAAGGTTTGCTTAATCCATAACACTTGTGTGCAGCATGATCCCACAACAATATATTCTACCTCTACAGTAGATAATGGCACTGAATCTTGCTTCTTACTTAGCCCAGACACCAACCTATTTCCAAGAAAGAATGCACCACCACTTGTGCTTTTTCTATCATCCACACAACCTTCCTAAGCTACATCTATACAAGCGCTCAAAGAGAAATCAGTATCCTTTGGATACCACAAGCCATGTTCTGGACTGCCCTTCATATATTTGAATATTCTCTTTACTACTGCCACATGTAACTCTTTGTGATCTTGAAATCTAGCCACAAGACAAACTACATGCATGATGTTTGATCTAGTAGCAATTAGATAAAGCAGTCCTCCAATAATTGATATATACTTTCTTTTATCAACCTTAGGAGATTCATCATTCTTAATTAGCTTGCAACCACTAACCATAGGGGTACATACCAGTTTAATGTCTTCCGTTCCAAACTTCTTTAACATTTTCCTGACATACTTTGATTATGAAATGAATTTATAACTTTTACGGTTTGATTTATTTGAAGTCCAAGGAAGAAATTTATTTCCCGAAACATAGACATCTCAAACTCTTTATGTGTATCTTCTACAAATTTCTTGCATATACTTTCATTACCTCCAAACATTATGTCATCAACATACACAAACACAATCAAGATTTGATCTTTTTCCACTTTAAAGTAAATATTACTATCTGTGGTACCTTTATTGAATCCTTTCTACAAGCACCTATCCAATCTTGCATACCAAGCTCTAGGGGCTTTCTTGAGTCCATATGATTCCTTCCTCAATATGCAAACCATATTAGGATTATCTGATGTATAGGAGTGAATTTCCACCCCTTGTGTAAATTCCCCTTTTGCATACCCTCACCTTAGAAAATCAAACCCAAAGGAAAAATTCCACATCATCCACCTGCCTTCCATCCACTTGGCATGTGTTGTGTGTGTTGGTGGGAGAATTTTCATCAAGGACACGAGTGCGACACCAGACATTTGCAGGGTGCATTGTCGACCCTGATACATTCCTACCTCTGGAGTTCGCAAGGACATTACACTCCTCATTGGGGATGAATTGTAACACCTTTGTGTGACCAACCCATCTGAAATTGGCTCCTTCTCTTCCATTTTCATCTTCAAAGGCATCCATTTCATAATCACTTCATCCTCTACACTCATTCATTTATTGTCCCAAGATCTTCGAGCAATCTATCACATTCTTTCAAGCATTTTCCACAACTCCATTGAGCATTGCAACAAGAAAGCTTGTCAGTCCATCAATTCCATCCTTGTACATGTGGTGCTACCATAGAAGTTGTGAGTTTGGAGTCTTGCGAGACCTCCCTTTGTCACTATTGTGGCCGTGTCAATTTTTCCAAGCTCGTTGTTTGCATTCTCCCTTCATCGGCCTTGAGAGCCTTTGGGTGGAGGTGGTATCACATCATTTTCCTTTTTTGGTTTGATAGAGTAGCATAGCATCTTTTGTAGTGATCAAATAATTTCCTTTCTTCTTTCCTTTATCGTACTTTCCACTTCGTGGCTTTTCTAGTTGTTCATGGAGGTGGAAACAACAAACCAAGGGTTTGACTAAGGAGAACCCCTATGCAACCCAACATTTTTCCCCTCTTGCTTGTGTGTAGGTGAACATGTGTCTGGATCTCACTAGCGAACTAGAGCTTTAGTGAGTTCATATTCATCACCCTTGTCTTTATCTACTTACTTTATCATTTATGTAGTTACTTTTCATACTTCATACTTCTATTTATTTCATTAAAACTAGTTAGGTAGGCAGTTAGTAGGTTTTTTGGTGCTTTATATTGTACTTTAAGTTTTATGGTCGTACATATGCCAGCACACCAAAGAGACACCAGCGTGTCGCACTATCATCCCAAACCCGCACTACCGTCCTAAGACAGAGAGTTGTTTGAGGTGCAATTTGAACTCCAAAAACTGGCTCATCTAGCCCCATTTAAACTTTCATATCTGTAGAGTGATAGAAGCACTTGAGAGTGCTCTTCATTCTTGATTCTTATCCCAAACACCTATTAGCTTGAGGTAAGTTAGGGCAGCCCTCTTCTCTCAGAACTCTAACCTAGAGCCTTGGTGTGGTTGGTCCCCCTCTCTTACATTTTTGGTGAACTTGACGTGAACCATTTTGGTTTCATTTGGCAGTGTTGAAGGGTCCTTTCCTTGTATCCTAGGAGCATTGTAGGTGTGAGTTTTGTGAGGCATTTTTCCTTACAACCCAACTTGCGACCCCTAGTAGGCATAGTTGGAAGGTTTCATAGGAATTGTGAAACGAAGCCTTAGTTGGGTCATTGTCCAATTGTGAACCTTTGGGGGCCCTGTGAAAGTATTGTTTAGTGTACGTAATGGCTTCCTTTCTGCATCTTCCTATCCCTTCTGTATAGCCTATGAGTAGTTCTCTTGGTATATCTTTCACCTCACAGGACCTGATGATGGGATATAATAGAGATCCATCTCCTCTTTACATCCCTATGTGAATCAACAGAAACACTGTAACAAGTGTTCTTGATGACCCGACGTTTCAAGTGAATGTTATAACTGAGGAGATTATGTTGATCAATTTCTTGCATAAAGATGGATATGACACACCTAAAAGTACCATCCATACACATAACAGACTTTTTGTACCTCCCCTTGGTAGCATCACCTTGTCAGTCCTTGTTGGACCTAAGTCAGTAAACATGCTCTTTGACATAATCCCAGGGTCTGAACTCTTCAAAGTGAAACTGGGTATCCCCTAGTTGGTCGCTATGAATGCAATTCCCTCGGTCATGCATAAATGTTTGAAATTTATCCATGAGGTTTTAGTGTATGTAATCCATGATATCGGCTATAAACTGTCGGTTGTGTGTGATAGCTATTCTCTAGACCATTTTTGGCCTACACCCATTGGTCTTCTTCTACCTAGGATGGACCTCTTGTACCAAACATATGACAAGTACAAGAAAGGGTGCTTAACACCTAAGGTGGGGTACCCTCGATCTCCCTATGGCATCTCACATAGGGCCTATTTAAAATCTGATAGTGATGCCACCATGGCCTAGAGAAGGGAATAAGAGAAGCATTCTCGAGGTTCCTCTTCCTCCTCTTTTGTTGCCTAGCCTGTCACTTCTTCTCACCATGTAGTGGCATCATCAAATTCTACTTCGTGTTTGCATGAGAAGCCTATGGTGCCTGTTTGGTAGAAGCCCAAGCGTCCTGCATTCAAACTTCCCATTTTTCCCACAATACCTATGACCGTTCGATATGGTACAGGGAAGGGTCCTCATGGGGAATCCTCTATGTCTCAGCCTTTGTAGTCTCCTACTACTCCTCCTAAAGTAGTGAATGGAAAGAGGCTCGTCATCGAAGCGCTAGAGTTGACTCCCCTCGTTGTTATTTCAACCTCTTCTCAATCTTTTCCTCCTGCTCCCATCCAAGAGTCTCTCCCTCTACCGGAGATGGCCATGATGGAAACTCCTATGGATAAGCAAGATCCTTCTATTTCATCTTAGCTTCCGATCTCTAGCTCTCAAAGTCACAGAAACTGCCTTGCTCATGAGCGCAAGCACCGACAAAAGGCTCTGACAACTGAGCAGGCCACTTTGCAATGGAAGGAAAGGGAGAGGACCACCCCTGTTTTAGAGCCTCCTATTGTGTCCTCCTCTCCCATCCCCTCTACCTCGGTTGAATCAAATTTGATTATTATTTCAACTCATGTTGCAAGCACAAACACCCCTGACCCCAAAAAGGTGTAGGTGTTTATTGCTCCTTTGATCGATCTGCCTCTCTTGATGTCCCTTCTAGAAGTCCTGCCATTTTCAAATCCTGTGGACATATCAAACACCTCGGTGGTTTCTTCCATGATTTTCTCCTCCTCTACAACTTGTGCCTCATCTGTGGGGGTCTCACACCCTCCGACGAAGTGGAAGGTGGAGAATGGCCTCTCTAGCAATGGGGGTTGTAGGAGGATTCCACCCTCTTCAAAGGGTGGTTCTGCATTAGCATGTGTCATCCTTGTCATAGAAGAAGCTTTGGCATCCCCTAAGTTCATTACTGCTCTTGAGTCACTTGGTGAGCCTAGCAGTGAATCTCGGGTACTGCCTCCCTTTCCCATTGAGGTAACACATGGCACTCCTATGAAGTGCATGTTTAACTCTTTGGATGAGGTCTGGGCCCTATCGCCGATCTTCACGAAGTTGTTGACCTTTTCTCCACAAGAACCAAGTGGAGAAGACCCCGAAGAGTCTCCTTCCTTGGCCCTTGTTGTGGGAGGGTTAGAGGGTTCCCCCCTTAATATTCCACTATTGCAGGCTCATTTTCCTTCCCCGTATAATGATCTAGATTAGGAAGCAAACAACCTCTTGGTTGATGAGTGTTATGGGGGCACCTCTTCTTTACCTTTACATTAGGTGTTTATTTGTTGTAATGTGCTCCCCCATTCTTTTGTTATGTGTTCTTGGATGACCCTTGTCACCCTTGTAAGTGCTCGGATACATGAGTGATTATGTGTCATAAAACTTCCTCTATTTGTGACATCATTCTTCCTTTATTATGTGTATTGATTTTTGTAAAATTGGGGACGATGAAAAGTGTTGGGGGCATTTAGGCCTCCCTTCCATGTTGACCCAATTTTTTATTTTTACTATGTTTTCCCATGCATTCTTCATATGGCTTGATATAGTAGGGGGTTGATGATAGTTCACTAAATATACCGTTATTCTACTTATATATATTTCTGAGCAGCTCTGACCCCAAAATATCAAACTACCCCTGTACCCTTTGTTTGTGATGTTATTGTCCTTTTTTTGCATTTTTGGTTATATTTCTCTCTTATTTTCTTGAGTTGTGATGTTTTGGTATTCATGTGTTGTCCCTTGTGTGTGTGACAACATGACCACAATGACATCTCGCTATGTCCCACGGACCACAACATCACTTTTTCATTCTTTACTTTCTCTCCTTAGGATGTCACATGCCTCTGCATTCAACAAACACCATCCTAAGGGGGGGCTACAATGTCAACTTTGATTTTCAAAAAATGCATTCATGACCAATGAATCTTTTTCAAAAATCTTTGCAAACTTTTTCAAAAATCACCTCAACAAGGACCCCCTAGCGGAACTTGTTTCCTTTATCATGGGATCACAAAGAAAGAACTTGAAGGATTTTCCTCTAAGGAGGGAGCAACTTCTCCTATGGGAGAAGCCTTAACCTTCCCCTCGTGAGGGAGCATTTTCTTCCTTTCGAATTCCTTGATGAAGTGCATATTTCAAAAGGATTCCTTGATGTTAAATTGATTTTTGAAAAAGCATTCTTGTACTTTCAATTAGCGCGTCCCTTGAGTGGACCCCTCTTCTTTTGAAGGGCTCTTGAGGAACCCCTTTGAAAGCTCTTCCTTCAATTGCTTAACTGTCTCTGTGATTACCTGCTTGTTTTCCTGTGTGGCTGCTTTTTTGTTTTCTAACATGTTTTATCTACATTTTAACATGTTTCTTTGTAGGTGTTCCTATGAAGCTTCTTTCCAATACGACTCTACGGAGTCCCCTTTCACTGGGCTTCCTTCATGAGAGAGCACTTGGGGAAATTCCTTCTTTATAGGTTTGAGGGCCTGTGAAGTGCTTGCATCCTGCAGGATTTTTCCATCGTTGGTTTACGGGCCTTCAATGTACTTTGTTCAACTTTGTAGCTCTATGGAGCTATGGAGTCGTTTGTTTGAACCTCGTCAGGAGAGAGTACCTGTGGAGTCCTTTGCCTACCCTACGCTTTTGAGTTTGCCAAATTGTGATCTGCTTCCTCAATGGTTCAAGTATACATTTCTAACTCTTTGATCTACTTTACCAAACACTCATTGATACGTGTGCTCACTAAAGTGGGGGAAAAATGTATAGGAGCAAATTTTCACCCCTTGTATAAATTCCCCTTTTGCATACCCTCACCTTAAAAAATTAGACCCAAAGGAAAAATTCCACATCGTCCACCTACCTTCAATCCACTTGGTGTGTGTTGTGTGTGTCAGTGGGGAAATTTTTGTCAAGGACACTAGCATGGCGTGTAGACGTCCCTAACAGACTGTTGCCTCTAGAGTTCGCAAGGATGTTGCAATCCTCATTAGGTATGAATTGTAATGCCTCTGTGCGACCAACTAACCTGAAAATGAATCCTTCTCTTCCATTTGGTCTTCAAAGGAATCTATTTCACAATCACTTCATCCTCTACACACTCATTCATTCATTCTCCCAACGTCTTCCAGCAATCAATCACATTCTCTCAAGCATTTTTTATAACTCCATTGAGAATTGCAACAAGAAAGCTTGTTACTCCATCAATTTCATCCTTGTACTTGTGGTGCTACCATATAAGTTGCAAGTTTAGAGTCTTCTGAGACCTCCCTTCATCACTTTTGCAGTTGTGTCAACTTTTCCAAGCTCGTTGTTTGCATTCTCCCTTCATTTTCCTTGAGAGCCTTTGGGTGGAGATGGTATCAGTTCATTTTACATTTGTGGTTTGATAGAGTAGCATAGCATCTTTTGTAGTGTTCAAATACATTCCTTTCTTCTTTCCTTTATAGTACTTTCCACTTCATGGCTTTTATGGTTGTCCGTGGAGGTGGAAGTTCACCAAAGTGGGGATTTGACTAAGGCAAACCCCTATATAGCCCAACATTTTTCCCCTCTTCCTTGTGTGTAGGTGAATGTGTGTGTAGATCTCACTAGCGAATAGGAGCTTTAGTGAGTTGATATTCATCACCCTTGTCTTTATCTACTTGCTTTATCATTTACAGAGTTACTTTTCATACTTCATAATTCTATTTATTTTGTTAAAACTAGTTAGCTAGGTAGTTAGTAGGTTTTTTGGTGCTTTATACTATACTTTACATTTTCTAGTCGTATGAACACTCACGTTCCAGAGAGACGCCAACGCATCATGTTTTCATCCTAGACCTATGCTACCATCCTCAGATAGAGAGCTTTTTGAGGTATAGTTTGAACTCTAAAAACCGGCTTGTCTAGCCCCATTTAAACTTTCAAATTTGTAGAGTGACAGAAGCACTTGAAAGTGCTCTTCATTCTTGATTCTTATCCCAAACAGCTGTTAGCTTGAGGTAAGTTAGGGAAGCCCTCCGCTCTTAGATCTCTATGATCTAGAGCCTTGGTGTGGTTGGTCCCCCTCTCTTACATCTAATAACTGAAATCATTTTGGTTGTTTGATATAGACTACTTCTTCCAATTCACCATTCAAGAATGGAGACTTCACATCCATCTAATACACTTTGAAATCTTTGTGTGTTGCAAAATCCAAAAGCATCCTAATAGCTTCCATCCTTTCCACTGGAGCAAAAGCCTCCTCAAAATCTATTCCTTCCACTTGTGATTAGCCTTTATACACAAGCCTTGCCTTATTCCTAACAACTTCACCACTCTCATTCAGCTTGTTCCAAAATACCCATTTAGTTCCAATTACGTTCTTA
>VDFB02000003.1:438488033-438586437 GCA_007258455.2 Sequoia sempervirens
GGTCAAAAGCATTTACCCTTTGAATAAAAAATATTATTTGATATAATAATTTGTGTATTGTCTAATTTGTTCATAATTATAAAAAAAATTAAAATTAAAACACTATTACTAATGACCCTTTGAATAAAAAAACATTATTTGATATAATAATTTATGTATTGTCTAATTTGTTCATAATTATAAAAAAAATTAAAATTAAAACACTATTACTAATGAATAATGTTTTGAATTATATCAAATCATATAAAATCTTCCTTCTTTAGATCTTCACATTCCTTTTCACTTTGGCATTTGAACAACATTCTTTATATCTTTTTGAAATTTTAGGATAACAAATGCTGACAAATGCTTTAACATGTAGAATTGTAAAAATATATAAATATAAATTTATTATTATTATTATCTTTTATAATTATTTAGAATCTTATTACTTTTTGATAATTATGTCTTAGATTTCCTATCATTAATCATTGAGTTGGACTTCTTTTATTAATATCATTCTTTCTCTCTTTTTTTAATCATTATTTTTATTATTGAATTTTCTATTATTTCTTTCTTTTTCTATTATGTTCTTTGTTTTCATTATATTGAATTTGATTTCTATTTGAATTTATTATTGTTATTTCAACATTTAGATTTTTATTTTATGTTCATTTTTTTATTCTCTATATTCTCAATTCTACAATGTTTTCTCATTTTAAATCACAAAAGTTGATAAAAACATTTATTCAATTAAATCTAAATTTTTCCTCTCATTTACTATTATAAATTGTAGACATGCATCTTTCATAAATAATATAATAAAAATAAGAAAATCTATAAATTAATTGTATAAAATAATAAAATCTATATATTTAAAACTGATTTCTAATTCAAAAATATTTTTTGTTATCATTCTTTTATACATCCATTAAATGTTGTCATAATTATTCTTATTATATACTTTTTAAATAAATATAATTGTTATTTAAAGATGTCCTATCAACAATTTAATAGATTATAATTTTTTTTAAAAATAGTTTCTATTATTTTACTTGCATACCCACTCATATTTATTTTCACATGTTGAAATGGCTATTAAAATTAATTTTTGTCCTTATATTTTAACCTTTAATCTGTTTCTTTTATTTTAATTTAAAATTTATCTTTTTTTATTATTTAACTTGTTTTAATTATTATTCAATTAAAAATATATATGATAAGAATGAGACATTCTATTTTATTAAAAATATTATTTTCCCAGAATGTAATAAATTTCATTATACTAAAAAATAGTAATATTACAATAAAATTTATATTTCACATCATTCAATTTAATTTTTAATACAAAAAGGGCACATGACATTAAGTTTTACATAATTCAAATATCTTAACTTTTACATAGTTGAAGGACAATATGGAGGGAGACAGTTTGCAAGGTAAAATACGGGCGCGAGAAAAACAAGGCAGGCCACATCCATGGGCATCATGCCCATGCATCCATGCCCCGGGTGCATTCCTGGGGATGGATAGACGTTGCCCGTAAACTGCCCTCCGGTGACGCATTTACTTCAGAAGTCTCTGGTGATTATTTCCCTCCCGAAAATGACTGGAGTGAAATTATTGTAGTTGTAATACATTTTTTTTTAATTTAGTTAAAGGGTTGTACTTCAATTGTTTGAGTGTAATTGATGAGAATGATGGTATGCAATAAAAAAATCATTCATCAAGGTTCAAATTTTTTAAAGGTATGTTTGGGTCAAGTTCAACGTTTAACTTTCACAAATAGGATGCCCTTGCATACAATTGCTTGTCTAAATTACAACTTCTGCTTAGATGTTGCTTGTTCATATTGTTGTAATCCATTATATAAAGATAGAAATGTCAACATCTATGTATTCAAGTTGCTTCCATCACAAAAATTAAATTAAAATTTGTCTTTCTTTTTTATGTATTTTATCTCTTTTCCAACATTTGGTGCATGTCGTAGAAATGAATACTTTTAATTACAAACAACTAATACAATATATTTTTTTTTTTTGTACGATGAAAAACTAGAGGGCTTGAGATTAGTATTTAAAAGATATTTATAAACTAGTAACTAGACTTATGTGGTTATGTTTTTCCATGTATCTAAACTAGTACCCATGTACAACTAATCACACAACTAATCGCTCACAAATGGGGTAAAGGAGAAAACCTAGTGGGATAAAACTCCTCTCCAAAAAAGAGATGCTATGCAAATCATGTACAAGTGATAGAAGAAGTGATGTATGGAGGTCACAACATCAATAACCCCCAAGAGCAGCATCCATCACAAGAATACAATATATAATACCCCCTCCAATGAAGGGAAAGATGGAGACTAGATTGCTCCCCCATAATGAAGTATCATCAAAATCATTGAAGAAAGTCTAAAGCCAAAAGAGGACCCAATGATGAAAAACCACATATCTCCCCTTAGGAAGAAGGAAATCCAATGGTAGATG
Organism: Sequoia sempervirens; assembly: GCA_007258455.2. Classification (NCBI taxonomy): domain Eukaryota; kingdom Viridiplantae; phylum Streptophyta; class Pinopsida; order Cupressales; family Cupressaceae; genus Sequoia; species Sequoia sempervirens. The sequence continues at coordinate 438,490,502 of VDFB02000003.1, forward strand.
TGGAAGATCGTCCAAATCTATGATGAAATAAGAAGGAAGCAGTCTCACCAATGAAATTTCTGAAGAGGAATCAAGTTCCTCCAAAGATGTCTCACTAAAATTAGGATCCCCAATCAAGGTGGAAATAATGGAATGAGGAGACTCAAGAAGGAAATCCACATATCTCCCCTTAGGAAGAAGGAAATCCAATGGTAGATGTGGAAGATCGTCCAAATCTATGATGAAATAAGAAGGAAGTAGTCTCACCAATGAAATTTCTGAAGAGGAATCAAGTTCCTCCAAAGAGGAAATCCAATGATGAAAAACCAGATATCTCCCCTTAGGAAGAAGGAAATCCAATGGTAGATGTGGAAGATCGTCCAAATCTATGATGAAATAAGAAGGAAGTAGTCTCACCAATGAAATTTCTGAAGAGGAATCAAGTTCCTCCAAAGAGGAAATCCAATGATGAAAAACCAGATATCTCCCCTTAGGAAGAAGGAAATCCAATGGTAGATGTCTCACCAATGGAAGATCGTCCAAATCTATGATGAAATAAGAAGGAAGTAGTCTCACCAATGAAATTTCTAAAGAGGAATCAAGTTCCTCCAAAGATGTCTCACTAAAATTAGGATCCCCAATCAAGGTGAAAAAAATGGAATGAGGAGACTCAAGAATATCCTCCAAAAAAGAAGTTGCAAAGAGGGGAATTACCCCCCTCAAGCATGTCCTCCAAACCTGTAGAAAAAGAATGACAAACCAAGTCTACAATACTAAAAACAAAGCCATCTTGCAACTACAAATCTGAAAATTTGAATATATCCTACTCTGCTGAAGTTTTGGAATCAACTATCAAATTTGATGAAGTAGGTGATGATGGAACCACACAAAGAAGAGCCAAATTCAACCAGCCACCATACCCATCATGTGAATTACTACCCACACTAGAAGATGAAGATTGAGGAACATAAGGATCATCATCTTGATAGAAGTGGGAGAAGGTATACACCTTAGATGGATTATTTGCTTGACCCATAGCAATGAGTTCTTCTATCTCCTTATGAATGAAAATTGAATCAATGTGAACTCAACTATGTTACTCATCTGTGTAATTTTCTAAACTGAAAGAAGTTTATGGGCCATCTCAAGAATATAAAAAACATTAGATACTAACCCTGTACCCAAGTGAGCATCACCAACAACAACAATATTAACTTGAACTAATTGTTTGCAGTCAAGATCCCTTCAAAACATGGTGCTCTAAGTGATCCTAGAACCATATGATCAAATGAACTAGCAATATGTTCTAAAGCACCTAAATTAATAATTCATCCATCAGGTCTATCAACATAATTAGTAATCAATGCATGACCCTTACCTCTAGGTGAGTGCATGAAGTTGGGTTACACTTTTCTGGCCAATTCCAAAAAAAAATTAAAAATGACATAATGTGAGAGCGTTATAATGTGCTCGTGTTATGTTATTTTAAAAGAAAAAAAAAAGTGAAAGTGATTCATTTTCTCTTGTCTATTTTTCTACTCTGCCCACGGCCAAAAACCCTCATTTTCGCGCTTGTGTTCTAGGAGGAGGCATTCTACAAAATTCATCAACAATAGTTGATTTTCCTTTGCAAAGATGGCGCCACAACGACGAAGAGGTGCAAGAGGTAAGTATTTTTTGCTATTTTTTTTTAATTTCTTAGTTTCAAGTTGATTTTGTTTGTTTTAGGTTAGATTTTTTTTTTTTTAATTTGTAGGAGATGCAAATGATCCTGAAAATTCTCAACAAGAACACACAAATCCTCAACAAAATCAACCTCCCCCACCAATCACTCAACTCCCTCTTGGCACTCAACAAAATTTGAGGAGTGAAATTAAGAACAAAAAAAAACAGAAATTGAGGATCTTATGTTAGGTTGAGTAGTCAAAGTAGCTGGCTCCAAGATGAATGAAACTAGAAAATTCTGATGAAAGTGTTAAAAATGTAGATTGATAACCCAACAGATACTTGGGATGCTTGAATGGAGGCAAACAGCAAAATATGCAGATAGCTATCATATAAACAAGTAAAAGATTTAAAAATTACCAAAGGTGATTTGTGCTCTCTATTCATTGACCCTAAAACAAATCAAAATCTTACCCTCAATGCAAAGAGGTTTCCTATTCATTGGTGCCACCACCAAGAGATTAAGAACCATTTTTATGAAAGATGGTATATGGTCTTTGATTACCCACCGTGCAATAATTGTGAAGTCCCCAATATTTTCTTAGGAAACCATGTAGTGAGTTTGTATTGAACCAAATCCCAAAGTGTTTAGATATGAGGAGTTCTGAGGAGGTGGGGGCCGAGATGAGGATAGGCTTCGGTGCAGGTTGGATCTGTATAAAGGAATGACCTCTACTAAGGCACCTCATTGAGCCACATTGTTATGCTGTCATTGCAAGGAGAGTGCCGATGTAGAGACATTGCAAGTGATCAACACTTTGACCCAGAGTGTCATCCATCATACTATCCCTATTCTACAACACCATCCAAGGGAGTCTTCGAGTGGTGGCCTTTGAACCCATGTGTGTCAATCTTATTAGAGTGACTTGTTCATATAATTACGGACACTGGAAATTTGCTAAGTAGAATCTTGTGTGGCTATGTGCAGTCTGTGTATTTCTCTGAGGGATGGAGAGGATGGTGACATTTGCATCATGCATATGGCATTGATAGTGGGAGTAAAAAGTTGACACATGTTCATTAGATTTAATTTATTAATTTGATTAGAAATGCAAGATTAACTAATTTAGTTTTATTATTTAATAAAATTGCAAGGTCCTGATGTTGAGGCTGGATACACTAGTCCTCCACCCACTGTTTTGTGTGTTATGCCTATTAGTGGGGCCTGTAATAAATAGCTCATTATAAATTTATTATGTTAATAGCATTGTTTTATGAATGGTTGAACAGGCTAATATTAGGAGTTTCAAACAAACACCTCCGTTCAATGGATTTACTCAGCATATATGAAGGTAATAAATAGAAAACTTAACTAATGAATTCTACTAATATATTTGTGTAGTTTATATTCATATTTTTGGTTAATACTTTGCATTACACATCATTCAAACTCAAAGCATTACTTTAATTCATAACTAATAACTAGATGTTGATGAGTAAGCCAAAATTTCAAGCGTACAATATAGTTGTTTAGAAAGTCAACATAAGCAACAGATGCAATTGCCACTTCACATGTTTATGTGCTGTAAGATGCACCAACATGACTATTCTGGATGCTTGGAAAAAATCTATGAAACCATAATAGTAAGCAATAGCATAGACAAGGCAGTTAGTGATGCAGAGCATCATATCAAAACACTCAATCATCAGGGTACATCTGATGTAGAGCATCCAACAAACACCATCAACATAATTTCTTCAAGGGATTTCAATCCCAAATAGAATCAGGAGAAGATCAAATATAATTTCATCAAAAATCTACTTTTCATTCAACCAAAATCCCCTCAAATTCTCTTAGCCATTCCATAGGCCATCATTCATCATTCCACTGTCCCGATTATTCAATTGACTCATTCAAGAAAAAAAAACATATTAAAGAAAATTTTTACTTAATCAATTAGATTCACATCATTCTCAGCCACCATAAAAACAACATAAACCTGATTATTGACACTTGAACAATTCATCCTTTCATTTATTCACCAAGGCAACAAATCAACTAAACCATACCTCACTATTATCAGTCCATTATCACGCACTATACTCACCATATTTTGACTGCAGTAGTCTATTTATAGGTTACAAACTCTTGCTACAACAAAATCTTGATTATCATCTTGTGGTTAATCACCAATTTGCTCAAAAGGCTTCATAATACTCACCCATCCAACCATCAAAGTCACCAAACCTGTCTTATACACCTTAACCAAATTTAGTAACATCAATCATATCATTAGTTTGATAATAACCAAGCACTCAATATCATCTATTCCATTATTTAAACAAACATCTTTGTTTTGATCAGACAATATCATATTCCTCTAGTAGGTATGTCAACCATTGAATCGGGTAGTTACATTCCTATCTCAAAGCTTATTAAAAAAATCAATGAGCATTTAGAAACACTTTCTATCACATCACAACATATCAAAGTTCTTAGACATTTGACATAAAGAAAATCATCAAATTTCAGACTGTCCTCTAAAGAAAGGCTAGTAGATTAAGCCTGTTTTACAAAGGAGACCCCTTCAAAACCATTCCAAATCACTCAAAACCTCAAAAAAGTCTTCAAGCATGTCTTATAACTCAATATTTCACCATTTATAGGGACTAAAAACCATGAAAATGTTCTTATCCAATAAACCCTCATTTATAGGGTGTAAAAGCACAAATCAAGGAGGGTTTTGTGAAAAATATTCTTGCAAACCTCTATTTCTCTAGCCACCACCTGGAACATGATTTTTTGTGTCTATCAAGACCTTCTACATCATTTCCAAGCCTCTGCAAGCTTTATTTATTCATGACCCATGACTGTAGCATCACTTTGTGTAGGAAAATCCTCTATTTTCCAGTGTAGCAGCAACTCCACCATGGTATTATTGCTTTACCCTACACTTACAATCATCAAAACATGCAAAACATACTAGCATTAACCTACTCCACTAATTTAATTGACCTACATTGGTGGAGTAGTGAAGAAAAGCCATATTGGACTCTCAAACTTGTTTCTAAAAGGACTTTGTCGGGCACTGAAAACTGCCTCTTATTCTTTTGTTTCCTAAAACTAACCAAGTCCAACTCTTGAAATTGGAAACTAACTCCTCTTTACATGTATTCACACTATGATTTAACTTTGTGTGTTCCTAAATTACCAACACCAAAAAACAAAACAGTGGAGTAATGTTGCAAACTCAGAAACAAGGAATTTTTATTTCAAAATCTAATTACAAGAACACAAACTTCTTATTTTTCTCACCTTTACATGCCTTTTAAATATATTTCCTTTTCCATAACTGTCTTTCCATTGGTTGAAACTACCCCTTTTAACCCTTAATATGCTTGATTTCCTTGTTTTTGTCAATTTAAAAACTTTTAACAATATTACATTATTGCATTGTTTGCATTTTCCCACTTTGACCACCTAGAACTTACCCATAACCTTAAATACATTCAAATAAGACCTCATATGACCTTGAACATGCTTTACATCATTTTTCCATGACCTTTTGTGATTGACTCAATACAAATTTGAACACTCATCCCTTTTGCAAAATTGAAAAGTATTTGATGACCTAGGTGCTCCTGCACCAACATCTGACCCAATTGAATCAGGAGAAGATCAAATTGAATAAGCAACTAAAATTTCTTTCTCTTTTCATCAAAAATCACATTGTTTTATTTACAAACCACAAGGAAAAAACAAGCCAAGTCATTTCAATACTTCTTCTTATCATCCTCAAGCTTCAAACATCTTATTTATTAGCAAAAATGACTAATCCATGCACAAGAAACCTAATTAGAGTCACTAAACAATCCACTCTTTCATCATTCACCAAGGCACCCTTCCACTCAATTTTCTTTACCTAGGAAAAATAATCAAAAACCAATATTTCATGTTACAACCTATATCCATCAGATCCTAACACACCTTTGTCATCATCAATTTATCTGAATTCAAAGCAAAAACCTAATAAAGAGCTCTGAATCTTTCAATTCCTTAAACAACTACTAAATTATCACTTTTACCAACTAGTTCCTCAAGACCAAGATACTACAATCAACTATTTACACCTCAATCATTCCATTTGACTTCCAAGACATTACTCACATCATGTTTTTGACTGAAACAAACCTGGTTCATATCCACATAATACTGATTTATCAAATTCATAAGTTCTTATGTAGTCAAATTACCATTTCCACCTAGGGACATATTGCTACAACATATAAAATCATCATGTTTGGCCTCAAGGCCTTCACCAAACCATTCACACACCTTTGATATCTTCACATTGATGGTTCTATGCCAAAATAAACATTTAAATCTCTGTATTTACAGAATTACACACTTTTACAGTCTTACCACCATTTTGCTTGTAGGTCATATATCCCTTAATCGGGTGATTCCTTTCCATTCACTTTGTATATCCACATTGCCAATGTACATTCAGGATCCTTTTTTAACACATCATAACATATCAAAAGTTCTTAGTAGCTTGTCATAAAGAAATTACTAGATTCTTGAATTGTTCGCTGGAAAGGGCTACTAATTTAGGCCTAAATTACAAATAAAGTTCTCATAGTTTATCACCAAAATACCAAAGGAATAAAAATAGTCATTCATCATGTCACAAAACTAAAGAATCAAAAAAATTTAGTGACAGAAAGGCTCCATAAATCATTGTTCCAAAAATCCCTATTCTATGCACAAATCAAGCCCTACAAAGGAGGGTTTATTGCATAAGGTACTTACAAAGCTTAAACACTCCTGCCACCACCACAAACACCATGGAAATAGCCAGAATAAGCTTTAGAAATGATGCAGAGTGGCAAGGAAGGAAAACTCACAATCACAAATGGCAAAGTCACTCCACTAAATGCTTCTCTCAAATACTCTAATGAGGAGTCCTAAACTCCACTATTCTTTAAGAGATCAACCCCACACACCTAGGGTTCACAACTCAGACCACTCAAAAATATTGAAAAAATTTGGATCATGTCTCACTAAGTCAAAACAAGGTTTAACAACCCTCTAGCACTTAGATTTCAACAAACACCCATCACTATGGTGACTTAGACCTCACTCTCTCTTAAGGCTTGCAACCCTTGCCTGGTAGGACAGTCAAAATAAAAAACACAAGGAATATTGTTAAGACACCAAATCTATGGATTCATACCCCTAATATTTACCCCTACAAGATTCCAAAACCCTTCCTCTTGACTGTCAAAACATCACTCACAATGGCCCTTTCTACTGTTGCTCCAAAAGGCCTAATTCATAGACCTACACCTAGGTCTTGACTATCTAGGCTCTCTTCTTCACCCCAAAGCAAAAATTCAGACTCCTAAAAGCTATCCACACATTTTTCCACCATTCCTAAGTGCCTCTTAAATAGATTCTTCAAAATCAAGCAAAAACTCATTTTTTTTGCTTGTCAATTATGCTTGCCACATAGAGATGTCAAGCCAAAATTCATGCACAACTTCCAACAATGAGCCTGTCATTCTCTGAAACATTGAGTACATGATAATATAGCCTTATATCTTCCATCCCACTGAGATTTATCAATTTTACAATGTGGGAATGGAAGAAATATACATTTTTCACCCAAAACCCTGATTTTAAGGGTTTTCAGACCACCCGATAGAGAAATTGGAATATCTCCCTAGAAAAACACAGGAAAAACAACAAACTTCTTATTGAAACTTCTTCAAAACATCAAAATCAACCTTTCCTTGACCAAGAGAGGAATATTTGAAGTCTTAACAACTCCCTCCAACTTCTTGCAACTATATTTTGAAAAGAGATACATTGGAAAACAACTAATCTCATGCTTTGACTTCTAATTGCCTAGTTAAGGCAATGTGAGCAACTTCTACCAACTCGACCACAAAAAGCCTTCCAAAATGTGTCAAAGGAATTTAAAACCTTGTAAAAAATTAAGGTGACTCCCCTCATGTGTCTAGATACAGCAAGGCATCTTTTTTCCTTATTTTTCCAAGATGCACTAGACTTACAAAGGAGGATGGAGACCTTGCTGTACAAAGAAGTTGGTCACCAAGACCAAAAACCTAGAAGACCTACTACAAATCATTGAAATGGTCCATAAGACCTTATTCCATCCATAAACCAAGAAAAAAAACATGGAAAATTATTCTAGGTCCCTTAGACCCATGGGTGCTCCTGCACCATACTCCCAAGCAAGAAAAAAATCTCAAGTCCTCTTTGAGATCAGGTCTTCTATAGTAGTTTCATGTTGTTTAATATCATTTTCTAACATCCATGTTGCATCCTCTTCAGGTAGACCTTTCCATTTGACTAGGTATTCCTTGTAAACCTTCCTTCTAGTCTTCTTTGTCTCCTTGGTGTCTAGGATGCATTCAAGAGTCATAGGTTGGCTGGGGGGTAGTTCCTTCACCCAATCTTGATCCTCCATTGTTGTTGTACCTACTCCATCACCTACATTCACAAAAACTCTGAAAGAATATAAGTAAGAAAATTTGAAGATAGGAGAGATTGCCACCCTAGGAGGTAGCTCTATTTCATAAGCATTTTGGCCAAACTTGTGGACCACCTTGCAAGGTCCTATCTTCTTCATCATGAGTTTGGTATACTTTCCTTTTGGAAGTCTCTCCTTCTTCAAGTGTGCCATAACCAAGTCTCCAACCTTGAATTAGACATTCCTCTTCTTTAAATTTTCCTTTTCCTTATACTTCTCAACATTCTTCTGAAGGGTTTCCTTCACTCGTTGATGAATATCCCTGATTGTAACAACAAAGTTCTCACCTTGAGCACTTCTCTTAGCAACTCCTTGTAGATATCTTAGTTCATTGACCCCTATAGGGTGCATGCCATAGACAACTTCAAAAGAGCTTCTACCAATGCTCCTATTCATGGAGTCATTATATGCAAATTCAACATGAGGTAAAATCAGATCCCAAGCTTGTCCATGCTCCTTGGTAAGGCATCTTAAGAGGTTTCCCAATGATCTATTCACCACTTCAGTTTTTCCATTCGTTTATGGATGGTATGCTAAACTAAAAGATAGATTTTTTCCAAGTTTCTTCCACAAGGTCCTCCAAAAGTGACCAATGAATTTAGAATCCCTGTCAGAAACAATGCCTAAAGGGTATTCCATGTATCCTAACAACCTCTTTAAAGAAGAGACCTGCTATATGAGATGCATCATTGGTGCATTTTCAAGGAAGAAAATGTGCCATCTTACTAAATCTATCAACTACCACAAAGATACTACCAAAATCTCTTTGGGTTCTAGGCAACCCCAAGACAAAGTCCATACTTACACACTCCCAAGGCCTATTGAGAATGGGAAGTGGCTGATAGAGTCCTGCATTTGATGAAGTTCCATTTTCCCTTTGACATATTATGCATCCTTCCACATACCTTTTCACATCCACCTGCAACTTTGGCCAATAATAAAATCTCTTAACTTGTTCCAAGGTCTTGTTAAGGCCAAAGTGACCTCCAAGACTCCCACTATGTTTCTCCTTTATGATATTCCCCCTCATTGAGCATTTACAAACACACAATTAGCTTCCTTTGAAGAGAAAACCATTCTATAATAAAAATTCAGAGAATTCACCATGAAAAGAATTCAAATGTTGTTCACAAACATTGTATACCTCCTTGAAATTTGAATCTTCATGATACATATCCTTCAATGCTTCAACCCCCATGGTTTGGAGTTGGATCTCTTGCACTACAAGTGCCCTTCTACTGAGAGAATCTGCCACCTTATTTGCTTGGCTCTTATGCTTTATTGTGAAAGTATAGGCTTGCAAAGATTCTACCCACTTCATGTGCCTATGACAGAGTTTGTCCTGTGCATTCAAAAGACTCAAGGCATGCTTATCAATATAAACAACAAATTCTTTAGGTAACAAGTAGTGCCTCCAATTTTTGAGGGCTTGGACCATAGCATACAATTCCAAATCATAGGAAGAATACTTCCTCTTTGCTTCATTCAGCCTCTCACTAAAAAATGCAACCGATCTACCTTCTTGGCTCAAAACAGCCCCTATTGCTTGATTGCTAGCATCACACTCAATGGTGAAAAATTTATCAAAATTAGGGAGTACAAGTATAGGTTGTTGTGCTACTCTCATTTTTAGATATTCAAACCCTTTATCAGCCTCATTGGTCCAAGATAACTTACCTTTGTTACCTCTTTTAATGGTGTCCAAGATTGGTGCAAAAATTGGCTAAAGTTCTTGATGAACTTTCTATAAAAGATTGTGAGTCCATGGAAGCTTCTCACATCTCCCATGGATTTTTGTGTTGGCCAAGTAGGAATAGCATCCACCTTTGAAGGATCCATCTTCAAACTTCCCTCAGAGATGACAAAACCAAGGTAGACTAGTTCTTCCTTCATGAATTCACACTTTTCCATGTTGATCAACAACTTCTCCTCTTGTGACCTCCTTAGTACCATGTCAAGGTGCTTCAAATTTTCTTCTTTAGACCTGCTAAACACAAGGATGTCATCTAAATAAACTACAACAAACTTTCCAATGAAAGGTCTCAATACCTCATTCATAAGGCACATAAATGTACTAGGGGCATTTGATAACCCAAAGGGCATCACCAACCACTCATAGTTCATTAGTCTTAAAAGTTGTCTTCCATTCATCCCCCTCTCTGATCCTTATCTAATGGTACCCGCTCTTTAGATCAATCTTTGGAGAAGTAAACATTCCTTCATTTTTTCCCAATCAGTTTCAAGGCCGTACCAATCTGTACTTGGCCATACAAAATAGATCTTTAGATTGTAACACACAAAAACACAAAGGAAAACATGCAAAATGAGTTCTTTTCATTCCAATCTCTCCCCCAACCTCGGTTCTCATGAGAGTGTCTCTCTTACATTCAAATCCACCTATTCATCATACCCAAATTGACTTCTAACTACCAAAACCAAAAGTTGCAACATTTGATGCATTTTAGTGTTGACAACATGACAACATTTTGCAACTTTTTACAACTTTGACATCTAATCACCAAAATGACTCAACATGACTCTAAGTGGTCCAAAATGGTCTAGAATGACTTTATTGGCACACAACAATGAAAAATTCCCAACCCAAATCTGATCTGGTTTTTTGAGTTTTGTGTTTTCACAGTCTTTGACCAACAAATAGGAAAGGTTTTGTTTTTGTTTTCGTTTTTGTATTTTTCTGATTTTTTTGTGTGTTTTGAGTTTTATGCATATAACATGACATATACAAATGCTAAAAATGGAAAATAATTGAAGTATACAATGATTCTATTACTAAAAGACTGAAATTACATATATGTGGGCTAAATGCAACATACCCATTCATCAATAGACCTAAAAATGAAATATTACATGACTAAAGAAAAAATTTTAAGTTTGATATAATTTAGGGACAACAAATTTGAACTCTTTCAACTCTAAATATGATGCCACAATTTAGCTCCAGGTACGAGATGATTTCTTTTAACTGTTGTAAGTGAATTTCTAGCTCCAAGACCCTTAAAACTCCACTTGGCACCTAGGGTTTGATGCTCAAATGTCCAATGGTGTATGGTTGACTGTAATACTACTATAAGATGGTAGAAATGTCCTCAAAAATGGTTGATCTGCAACCTAATAATAACTGATCATGCAATATCCTTCCTCAATAAACAATGCCAAACTTATAAGAAAACTTCTTTATAATGTTTTTCCTTCTAGAATGTTAGGGCTATGTCCAACATTCCCTTCTCCCAAGATTTCATTCCTGGAAGGCCAAATCTGCATGTAGAAACCCTTCTTGAGCTCCAACCTGAAAGTTGCTATGAAAATATAAACTCATCATATGTCAAATGGCAACCTGCAACTCCTTTTCATAACTTTTTACTATTCTTCCAAAGAGGTTGACCCTTTTAGGGTTTTTAACTTATCTTATGAATACCCTTTTTAGTATTTTTATTAAAAATTTACTTGGCCCCTTCAAGCAAGGCATAGCTTTCCTTTATGCCCCTTTTTAATCATTAAAGTTGTTTTTAAAAGGCACAAGTTATATCTCCTAGGCATCATGGCATAAGGGGGGTGAACTTTTTGCTATTCACCTTTTAATTCTCTGTTACGATTCACCCTTTCACTATTCCATTAGAACCAACTTTAATATTTCCAAATTAACTTTGTATTGAACCTTTGGACCCCAAACTGAAGGCTCAAAAAGCTCCCAGCAAGGCTCTGCAACCCCTAGTTGGCTCCCCTAACCAAACAGTTGACCTACAAGAACCTTAATAGTAGGCCAACCTCTGCCAAGGTTTGAGTTGTCTAAGGAAGGAACATTACAGTCCTCCCTTCCTTGGATTGCTTGCCCCCAAGCAACTGCAAAGTCAATTGCTGAAGTATCATCTCTCCTTCCCACGTAGCATCCTCCAATGACAAGTCCTTCCATCGTACCAAATGCTCCTTGATAACTCTATTTCTCAACCTTCTCTCCCTCATATCAAGAATCTTTGCGAGAATCAGTATCAACCGGCCCTCCTCATCCAATGGAGGAAAATTTGGTGGAGTAACATGTTGCCCCAAAGACTTCTTCAAACAAGACACATGAAAAACATTATGTATCTTGCTCTTTTAGGGTAGCTCAAGCTCATAAGCAACTTCTCCAATCCTCTGAGAACTCTGTATGGTCCATAAAATCTAGGCTTGAGATTTTCAGCCCCACTCTTCTTGAGTGTACTTTTCCTGTAGGGCTGTAGATGCAAGAAAGCCATATTACCAACCTCAAAGGTCCTCTCAATCCTGTGCTAATTAGCATAAGGCTTCTATTGATTTTGTGTCTGTTGGATGTTATCCTTAAGTACCTTAAGGATATCCTGACTATCCTGAAGCCACTCGAGCTCTAGGCACTCTGCTATCACCTAGCGCCAAATCCACAAATGATAAAGCATCATAACTATATAAAGCTCAAAAGGGAGTCATGCCAATACACATATGATGTGTAGTATTAGAACAATACTCACTCAAATATGACCAACGCACCCAAGCTCTATGCCGACCTGAAACATAAGTACGCAAATATCCCTTCACCCACTTGTTGATAATCTCTATCTGCCCATCAGTTTGAGGGTGGTAACTAGTGCTGGGGGTCAACTCTGTACCTATAAGTCAGAATAGTTCTTTCCAAAATATACTCATGAATCTACTATCCCGATCACTGACAATGGTCCTGGGGAGTCCATGGAGACAGAATACCTCACAGAATAATAACTTTGCCACCTATGAAGCTGTGAAATCGACTGCAATAGAAAAGAAGTGTACATACTTCGTCAATATATCAACAACCACACATATGCAGTCCTTCCCTTGAACTCTCAGAAGACCAATAATGAAATCCATCGATATAACTTCCCACTTTTGCTTTGAAATAGACAATGGCTGCAAAAGTCCAGCTAGGAAAGTATGCTCTAACTTGTTTTGTTGATAAGTCACACACTCGCAAACATAGCGTAGGACATCATCCTTGAGACCCTTCCATGAGAATCTCTCACGAACCTGCTTGTATGTCTTAAAGTATCCAGGATTTTCTGCTAGTGGTGTATCATTGATGGTACGTAGAATCTTATCCTTCAGCTTCTATCTAGGAACTAACTAAATAGATTCTATCCTTGTAGTATATCGCATCATCAATCACAGCGTACCTATCATCCTAGACCTATCCATCCAAAACCTCACATGTGAACTAATTTTTGGAATGCTTAACTAAGAGTTGAGACTTCTAATTAGCTGGAATCTCACTCATGGAATATTCAAAACTTTTATTAATACACAACCACTAATCCTCACTACCTAATCTTTTGGCATCCAAGTTCTTCACTTCAACTTGTCAAATGCAATACACAAACCTCCAAAACTTCCCTTTCCCAAATCTTTGGGATTTGATACCAAAAATGATGCAGAGGAATGACTCAATTTAGATCAACTTGATTGTTTTTACACATTTCATACAAAGACTCATTGCAAAACATGACTTGGTGCACCCTAATTCAACTTGGAAACATCGTTACAGTGGCCTAATAGGCATTCGACAAGGAAGGAAAACATCATATATGAGTTCTTGGACACTTCAATTCTTTTATAACATATCGCATTGATTCTACACCCAACCATGATCAAACTATGTAAAGATTTTGTCAAACCCTCAAACAAATAGACTTTGTTCCCTTTTTGACAGAGTTTTCTTTATGACAGTCATCCATAACTCCCCGTGGACAAAAGATATTGGGCTAAGATCTTGGAAATCATTAGAATATGTAAAAATAGAACTTTACTAAAAGTTTTAGCATTTTCCACCATGCCAATCAAAAGAACTAGATTCTTTTCTCAAAACTGGAAATCCTAGCCAGGGTTTGGACTGTTAATGCTCAAAACATTGTAACTTCATCAAAAATCAATAAATATTCATGAAACAAAAGGAATTTGGAGGAGTAAACATTCCTTCAACTTTCCCTATTAGTTTCAAGGCCGTACCAATCCACACTGGGCTGTACAAAATAGATCTTTAGACTATAACACACAAAAACACAAAGGAAAATGTGCAAAATAAGTTCTTTTTCATTCCAATGTCTCCTCCAACCTCAGTTCTTGTAAGAGTATCTCTCTTACATTCAAGTCCACCTATTCATTACACCAAAACTGACTTCTAACTACCAAAACCAAAAGTTGCAACATTTGATATATTTTAGTGTTGACAACATGACAACATTTTGCAACTTTTTACAACTTTGACATCTAATCATCAAAATGATCCAACATAACTCCAAGTGGTCCAAAATGGTCCAAAATGACCTTATTGGCACAAAACAACCTAAATCAACCCAAAACCAAACATTTACCAAATGATAACAAATGCACCCAAATAGATGCCCTTGCATCAAGAAGGGGGAACTCGTGCACTTCTCATTTAGAACACTACCTTGCTTTCCCATTGGCAATTGAGTCACTCTAACAACTTATGTTATTTTTCCTACCAACTCTTGTTATCTCCTAATTGCTCTTTGTTTCGAGGATCTACTCTCTTGGTGGACGAGCCTGAATAATTTTTGATAGAAACAAAAATTAAATGTTAGGTGGTAAAGGTGAGAGTTACGTATATTTCAAGTTTCTTTCTAGAAGGAAACTAATTTGATGACGTTGGCTTTTAGGAATCTTAAGATTAAAATGCTTCATGGGAGCTATCAAAGTATATAAATCTTTGTTCTAAAATTTATCTTCAAATTGTTAGACATTAACCATCTTATTATGGAGTCCTTTGGATGAATTGCCTTAGACTGAGCTATAAATCATAAACAAAATAATAAAATGTGTAGAATTAAGATGAGGCAAAATTCAATGGATGCGAGCATGGAGGACAATATGGATTCAAATAGGGTAAAAGTGGACAAGAGACCTGTAGGTTGGTCCATGTGATAGCATGCAGATGAAAGGAAGATTTTGAAGACTAGTTTTTCTTGGTTGTAAAAATGCAACAAACCATTTCATTGCTGCAACAACACCTTTTGAAGTTCTTAAATTCTGAAATCTACTTCTTTAGTTCCAACGAGGTATATACAACATGTTTCTTTAGTGCCTCCTGGATTCAGGGTCAATATGTAGTATGCAGATTTTTTGTTCGAGTAGGAGATTTATAAGGATTGTAAAAACATCATCAATCCATACAAGAGTGATGGCTCTTTTTTGTATATCTCAAATTACAAGCTTAAGGGGGATTGCGTCCCTAGTGTTGATTAAAGTTTATTACATTTTACATTGATGATTTGCTATTTTTTGGGAATGGTAAAAGTTTGATTTTAGATTTGAAGTCTTAGTTGTCAACACGGTTTGAAACGAAAGATTTAGGTGCAGCAAGGTATATTGAGAATGAAGATCATAAGAGAGAGCTATTAGAAGGTTTTGGTTAATCTAGAGTAAGTATGTGAACTTGGTGTTGGATAGGTTCAACATGACATCTTTTAAACCATTAGTTGTTCCTATTGTGCAAGGGATGAAGATATCTATGGAAGATTTTCCAAAATCTACTACTAAGATGGAGGGCATGAGTAGAGTACCTTATGTGAATGATGTTGGTAGTCTGATGTATGCTATGCTCTGTATTAGGCTAGACATTGCCCAAGCACTAAGAGTCTTGAGTTGGTTTATGGCTAATCCTAGACGAGTACATTGGGATGTGATCAAGTGAGTGTTTAGATATTTGTGGGGTACTTCCAATTATTCCATGTGTTTTCATGGTTATTCTATAGGACCTTGGCATTCAATTTGTATTCATGGATACGTGGATTCAGATTGGGTAGGTGATATTGACAACAAAGTATCTACTAGTGGATATGTGTTCACAATGTTTGGTGGTGCTATCAATTGGATGAGTAAGTGGAAAGTTGTAGTCACTTTGTCCATTCCAGATACCTACTCATTCTTGTAAGGAATCTATTTGTCTTAGGATATTGTGTTATGATGTTGGGTTTGATTCATGGATGATTACTATCTATTGTGATAGTTAGAGTGTCATATGTTTGGTAAAGGTCCTACCTTCCATGCTAGAACAAAACACATTAATGTTTAGTTCCATTTTTTTCATGACATGGTGGAATATGGGAAGGTGAAACTAGAGAAAGTTGAAACTTTGGTGAATGTTGTAGGTGCATAGACAAAGCATGCAAGCACAAAAAAGTTCAAATGGTGTTCAAAGTCTATGAGCCTCATCACACCTAGTAGTTGATTTTTTGTTGGCTCTTGAAATGTCTTCAACAAGTGGGAGAATGTTGGGATTAGGGTGTCTCAACCTTTGTAATTCTTAGTATTGATTTAATTGTTATATTACTTATTTTATTCCTATGTTTTATGTCTACTATGTCAATTCATTTTGTGGGATCTGTCAAAACTTTGGCAAATGTTGCAAGTACATAGAAAAAGCATGTGAGCACATAAAAGTTCAAATCGAGATCAAAGTCTATGGGCCTCATCACACCTAGTAGTTGATTTCTTGTTGGCTCTTGAAATGTCTTCAACAAGTGAGAGAATGTTGGGATTAGGGTGTCTCAACCTTTGTAATCTCTAGTATTGATTTAATTGTTATATTACTTATTTTGTTCCTATGTTTTATGTCTATTATGTCAATTCATTTTGTGGGATCTATCAAATGAGGTGGCATCCTACATGGAAGTGACTAGGATGATATGCAAGCTAGATTTGTGGAAGTAAGCATCTCACTTGGTGGACCCTATTGTGAGGCTAATTTGGTGTCATGTGTCACAAGTTGTAAGAGTTTAGTCTATGACATATTATGACAGTTGCTATGATAGGTTATGACAATTGGAAGAGTCAACTATGATAAGTGGTCCCCATGTGATGAAGGTTCCTATACATGCACAAGGTGTTTGCATGCATGCAAGTGCATCACATGTTGAGGGGTCTTATGCATGAGGGAGGATTTGAGAATAAAAAAGATATGATAAGTGGGTCCTAGTTATGACAGTGTTGTTCATGCAAGGTTGTTGTATGCATGTAGGCATTGTGCATGTCAAGGAGACTCAAGACAAACATGTAGATGTTAAATTTTTACCATGTGGCAATTCTAGGAATCCACATCTTCTTGCCTTCTTTATTGCATTGTAATATAAAATTAGTACTTGTGCATTTTCCAGTATGATATTTTGAAGTAGTTTGCAAGTATTGTTATGCTAGCAAAATCATTCCAAAAATTGTGTCGTTGAAGACTCTTGTTAATGAGCTTCGATATATAATTACATTTTTAACCATTTGATTACTAATAATACAAAAGGGTTGTGCTTTTGGAGTAGGAATTTTCTCTCGAAAGGGTTTTCCCCACATAAACACTATGTAATGGTTTGTTATTATTTTGCATGTTTAATATTGTTATCTAAATGTACATCTTAATATGTAATTATTAAGGGTTTGAAAAGAAAATTTTGCACTATCTCCTCCACTTAGATTGATGTAGGAAGTTGTTTTCGCTCACCCAACTTCCTCTCAAGTTTTTTTCACCTTTTTTATCATTGATATCATGCAAACAATCATATCATTATTGGTATTATTGGGTAAAAGCAAAAAGTTGTGTAACACTTTATAAAGGAAATGGCCAACACTGATCCAACTTTTAAACTTGAATCACTAAAAAGTGGCATATATGTTTTGAATTTTGAAATGATGTAAACTAGTAAAATATGTATTTTTTAGTATATTTTATGTTTGTATTTTTTTAAAAAAATTAAAAAATTATTTTAACTAGTTTTTAATAAATTAACACTATAATTTAGTTGCTAATAAAATGCTGAAAAATCAAGTTGCATGAGACGTCAAACTTTTTATAGTAATTTTTTTTTTCTTTCAATTTTTTTGTGTATTTATAACTTGAAACTTTAGTGCATGGATGTATTTTTTTCCAATTTTGATAAATGTATATTTTAAAATAAATATTAAAATGTGTGTGAATCAAAAAACTGTTGTTTCTATGGGACGCCAACTTTCATATTAAATATTTATCTGAAATAGAAAAAAATATACCATCTTGAAATAGATTCCTTTATCTAGTGCATCATTTTTTAAAATAAATAAGTTTTAGTATTTTTCCTTGGCATGGTAATCAACCTAATATCTTGTGCTGATAACTTACTTTTAGTAAAAATAAAATATAAAATATAAATAATAATTAAACTATTAAAATAAATATATTTTTGAAAACAACACTTATGGATCTACAAATACCTGGATCTACAAAAGGGTATTTTTCTATCTTTAAAAAAATGTTATTTACATTAGTAGGAGTTATTGAAACTTCAAGTTTTTTCAAATAATTTTATTTTTTTGGTAAATTGGACTCAAAATGGTGCTCCATATATTTTTAGCCAACAATTTTAGTTGAGAAAGTTGTTGAAGTATCTAACTTAACTTGAATGAATCTTACTAGATCATATGTTTGACCAAAATTGAATTTTAGATAGAAATACTTAAATTAAGTTGTGCTGATAAGTTGGCTGAAAGTGTGACATAGCTTTGTGCTTTTATCCTATTACTTTTTTCAAGACAATACAATTCAATTTTGAAAGTGAATCATGTGGAATATGTGATTATATGATATCATTAATGAGGTTGTTTTTTTCAATTTCTACAATTTTTTGAGTTGAATGTGATGATTTAAAATATGTTCCAATCTCTAGAGAGATATCCACTCAATTGAAGAAGAACCTATGTTTTTGATTAGAGGTAAAATACATGTTTTGAAGGGGCTCGAAACCCTTTACATAAAAAAGCAGCTGAAATATAATAAAATGTCATAAAGCAGAAAACAACCCAACAACAACGACCCATCAGCAAAAAAAGCCAAAAAGGAGGACCCCACCAACAACACTACATGCTTTTCAGAATATCCGCCACTTCCACGTCGCTAGCCCCAACCTTCTAAGCTTCATCAAAAACATCATAAATTTCCTTCCTAGATGCCCCAACTTGAGCTTTAGTTTTGTTCCTAGTCTTGGCTCCAGGTCCATCTGTATTTACCTCAGAAATCAAAATAATACCTTTCTCCCCACCTTTCCCAACAACACCCTCCTCCTCCATTGGCTTACCAGTAGCACTGACCTCTTCAACATGAGCACTATCTTTATGCTTCTTATCACTAACCACAAGAGATGTCACAACAATTGATTCAAATTTACCACCAGATTTATGCACCTCCCCACCTCTCATCACATTATCTTAAATTTTCACCATTTGATCCTCAAGAGTGAGGATTCTACCCTCAAGATTCTATTTCATTTTGAGAGTTTCCCCTGCAACAATGTTTAAGGAGTCAAACAACTCATCAATCTAATTTTGGATAGAGGACCCCTCAACCTTACTCACCACACCCCTAACTTTGACATTAGTTTTATTGAGTTCATGAAAAAACCATTTAAAAAGCTTGAACAAGACAATGGAACCCTCACGAGCAGTTCCAAGCACATCAAAAAAATCTTCTCTATCAATATTAAAAACCCCTTTCCCCAAAGCATCTTCCTCCTCAGAGGAACTAACCCTTTCCTGACCAGCAAGGGTATCCTTACCTTTTTCAACAATGATTGGGGTCTTGAGTTTGTGGATGGAGCTCGCTATCTCCTCCACCACCACCTTTCTCTTCTTAAGCCTCTCCACTTCCACATCCTAGGTTTCCACAACAACATCAACATCCCTAGACTTATCTTTCAGCTACAAATCTGGCTTAATACTCGAGAATCATCAACATAGAGACCGTTCGCAATAGTGAGAGGAGATTCTTTCTCCAGAATTTGGCCCGCAATCCTCAGGACCCATTTCTTCCTGCTACCCTCCTTTGAATCCTTCTTCTACTTGGCTACAGGGTGTGACAAGGAAGCCTCACCATACAGATCATTCTTCACCTTTGCACCCCTACTCTGCAAATCAGTAGCCACCTCATCACTACAAGTCAAATAACCCACACTAGCACACGGTCTCCCTTTTTTCATCTTTCCCGTAGTAGGGAAATGTGGACCACCTCCAAAGAAGCAAGTGAATCAGGAATGGTCCACATCCTCCTCCAACTCTAACTCTTTTTCCAAAATCAATTTCCTTTTCTTGACTTTTTTGCTAGACGGTTCCTCTTCAAAAGCAGTCTCATACTCCTAAACAGGTTTGGACTGTTTACCCTTCGGGGTGACAATAGGCTTAGAAGAAGAACCTATGTTATTGTAGATAAATATTTAATATTTATTGCAAGAATATGTTGAAGAAAAAATTGGTGTTTCATAATGTGTCACCTATAGGTATGTTATGTTAGTTATTATCGTGTTTGCATGTGAATTTATTACATTTTCAAATCTTATAAGTAAAACATAGAAAAATAAGAAAAGGGTATTGAAGTTTCATTTGTTTCATTTATTTGTTCTTCAAGAACAATCCCAAAACAAAATTCTTAGTTGTGAATTTATCTTCAACCAGTATTTGAATTGTTAGTGTACCATAGAAAAATGGATCATTGACATTTTCATGGTTATTTAGGTCTTTCTCTTGTGATGTTTGACTTATCTTGCTTTGATTTAATGTTGCAATGTAACTTATGCATTCACATTAGGTCCTAAATATTCAAATTATGATGTCTTGTGAAGGTGTTGTGAATTTTTGTAACACATTTCTACACTTTTCTAGACTCTTCTTATTATAATTCACTTAAAAATCACATTTTCATCACTTGTCAAGTCTTGTTTTAAAGTGTTGTAAAGTCTTGTAACAAGATTTCACGCTTTTCTAGGCTTGTTATCACTATTTACACATTTCTTATGTTTTATATGACCCTTTTATGCACTCATAAGACTTAATTAAGTGTATTTTTGAATGTAAACCCGACAAACAACATTAAATGCAAGTTAATTCCCAACACCCACTTACAAGCCCAAGGTGGGACCCATTTTCCATGGGTGGTGAATGAGTCCCTCTTGCTCCAAATTCAAAATAATTCAAAATTCCTTTCGGGTTTTTATTCAAAAAGACCTTATGTCGGTCTGTGATGAGGTATTATTGGGTTATTAGGGCATAAGTGTGTATAAATAAGTGTTTTTCTTCTCATTTTACACCTAATTTATTCAACTATTCATCAAGTTCACTCATTCACTAATTACATTCAAGCATCATTCAATCAACCAAACATTAAGCATCTTGGAGTAGCCATTGATATATCTTCAGATTTCTTCAACAAGACTTTTGTATGCAGATTTGTCAAGCAATTAAGTGTTGAAAGGTGGTCAAAAAGTCAAAAAAGTGTTTCAAGTCAACTAAACCCTATTTCAAGCTTGGAGACAACCTGTAGTCATTTTTTTGTAGATTTGACTCTGTCAACCAGACAGGAAGACAAGTACAGATCTGGAGCTATAGAATTGACCTTTGATTTCACATATTTTTGGAGGATTGATTCACCATCAGTGGTGAATGAGTCCCACCTTAGGGCTGAAAATTTTGATTATGTTAGAATTCAATTCCCGACTGTCGGAAAGTAGTTTCAAGTATTTTTGTCAGTAGCAGGATTGATTCGCCATCAGTGGTGAATGAGTCCCACTGATGATTTATAGTGATTTCTTCTAGTCTTTAGAGCCTTCCAAATTCAACATTCAATTCCTAGGTGCACTTTGTTCAACCTCTTTCAATTTTGTTTGTGTTTGTTCATGTTTTAGTTCACTCTTGCATATCTCATTGTGTTTTCAAACATTGCATATTTCACTAATGTTGCATTCATAATCAATCAATTTCATTTCTTAGTTGTACTTAAATCATTCCATTTAGTCATAATTCCATCTTGCATTCCTTAGTTTGAGTGAACCATCTCAATTTTAGGGTTCTATCTCTCTTCTTTTAGGTGAAAGATCCGAAGAGTGCAAAAGAAGTCCATAGAAACCACAAAATTGATGGTTCATTTTGGTGAACCTGCATATTGAGCACATTATCTTTCTAATTTCAATTACATCTTGCATCCTAGGTTTCTATTGCATTAACATTTAATTAGGTTTTGTTTTGTTTTTTTGCATCCTAGGGTTTCTCAAATTACATTAGTGAAAGAATCATATAGATTTCATTTTTTGCATATCAAATCATTCAAAACCTAAACATTTGCATTTGCATCCTCATTCTGCATCTGAAAAGCATTGAAATCATTTTAAATGTTTGAAAAAACATAAAAAAATCCATAACTGGACTCATTCACCAGCTTGGGCGAATCAATCCAGCTGCATTTTTTGCATTGAAATTTCTAGCATTTTCATAGTATTTCTTGCATTTTTGTTACCTGTTATTGTTTTCTTTTTTTTCAGTTTACAAAATTTTTATCATTAACATTTTGTTATTTCTAGTTTACATTTGCATTCACCCCATATTTTGTGGTACTTGTATGAGTGTTTGGTGCCCTATTGGTAATACTTTAGTGAGACGAAGTTCTAGACTCATGGCTTCCCACGATAGCACTTTCATTGTGGACCTTGGGATCTCAAGAGCTCCTACTCCTAGTATGGAAAATGGTGCATTAAGCATGGATACTACCATTAGTATGCCTTTACCTTCACATCCAATGAATGTTGACACACAAAAAAATTCCATTCCACAAGAAAAAGTCATTAGTATTCATGAGGATTTTGTAGATTTACAACAAGATTTAAGTCTTGAAAACATTTCCACCACTTCCATACTTGCCATAGAAAACCTTCATCACTTGATTGAAAGTGATGATGGCTTACAAGTTATGAAACAAATAGCTGAGATATACAACAAACATGTTCCTTCCACATCCCAATTAGCAAACATTGTTGTGAGCCAGGGAGGATCTCACATTCCTCCTCCTTCAACCATAACATCCATACCAACCTATACCTCTCCTCAAGTTATAACAACCATGCAATAGGTTAGTCATGTGACTCCTTTCACTATTCCAACTAGCATTCCTAGTTCTTTTGTGGCATCAAATGTTCCATCTTCTACCTTCACCCCTCTTAGTGTCCCCTTCACTTCTCCTAACATCACATACACTTCATCACCATTCTCTCTTCCACCTCATACCACTCACACTGACCCCATCATTACACAACTCTTTAACACTGTTTCATCCATGCAACACCAAATATCCACCATTAGCTAAAGTTAAAATGTTCCACCCACATATCATGTCCACAGTAGCCTATTATTTTTAGAGATCTTGTGAACATAGATGCCACAGGGAATTGAGATGCCTAGGTTTGAGAAGTACAAAGGTAAAGGAGATCCTATTAATCATGTTAATGCCTATACAACATTGTGTTGTGATTTTGTCCTTGATGATAAACTATTAGCTAAACTTTTTCCTAGGACCTTAAAGGGCACTGCATTGGAGTGGTTTTCAAGCTTAGCAGAGGAAAAATTAACTGATTTCATTTCATGTTATCAATCATTGTATGCTCAAATTGATGTCAAGATTCCTGATTCACATCTTCAAAATATTTTTATTGAAAACTTGCACACTCACCTTCAGGATAAGTTAACTATGATGAAATTTCCTTCGTTCATGCATTTATGCACAACCTTTTGTGCCTATCACAATTTGGTTACTAGTTGTGATTCGAAGTCCACTTCTAACTGAGTTGAGAAGTCTAAAAAAAGCAACCAAAATAATGCACAAAACTTTAGAAAACCAAACAAAGGCTTCTTACAATTCAATCTGCCTCCTCCACAACCAACTCAACCTATTCAAATTCAATGGCAGTTGTTAAAGCAACAGTTCCCTTTACCTATGGGGACCTGAAGAGATAATTTACCCCTTACCCAATACTCTTCATAACATAATGAATCAATTGCTCTAGCAACAGATGATCACTTTGCCTACCATTAAACCACTTGATACCACCAAGCCTTTACCACCCACCTTTAAACCAAATGCTTATTATCATTGCCAAAATGGACATGACACTGAACAATGTAAGCATCTCAAACACTTGGTTCAAGACATCGTTGATTTTGGTCATTTTTCCATTGTGGGTGTCAATGATCAAGACAATAAGTCTGTTGCACCCCCCAATCAAAATTTACAAATTTTTACCAACCCTATGCCTAAACAGAATGTTTCATTTGTCAAGGCTAGTGAACCTTCAAACACTCATGTGATGAACATTGATACAAATAATGAACAACATGATATTACTCCAAATGTTACCCCAAGTTAATCCTATGAATGAACTTGTGGGTATGATAGACGTTGTCCCTTGTAAGGGCCCAACCAATAAATCTCTTGATATTACTTTTTCTTCTCATGACATACTGAAAAAACTTCCTGATGGTCCTCTTTACATAGTTGGTAGAATCTATGATAAGCCCACCAATGGGATATTAATAGATCCTGCCTATGGTGAGAATGTCATCACAAAAGAGTTTTTAGTATTACATGATATCTATTAAGATGATTATAAGAAACCAACAACATGGATTAAAACACATACTGGTTTTTCATGCCCTACAATCAGATCGATTGTAATCCCCTTACAAATAGGACCCAAAACTTTGGATGTAACATTTTTTATTATTCCATAATCGAACTAGTTTTGTCTACGACTAGGTCATCCTTGGCTTAATTCGATGAAAGTTGTTCCTTCAGTTGTTCACAAATGTTTGAAGTTTCTGAATGGCAATGAAATATTTACCATACACCATAGTGGCTTTAATCCATTGTCCTCTAATGGTAATTTTTCCTTAGAAGCCTTTTGGCCCAAACCTATGGAGCCCATCACCCCTTGAAGAGACTTCTTTTTCATAACCTATCAAAAGTTCAAAGCCAATGAATAGCCGAATTATCTCTTCGTAACATATCCCCATCCACTTCTGCTACTCCTATCCTTGATGAGACCATGCTTCAACTTGAGTTCAAAACTGAACAAACAATACAACCTCATGAGCAACCACCCATAGACACTTCCCCTTCATCGTTTAAATTCCCAAGAGAAAATGAAACCAATCTTGTCATGTCTCCTCGCATTAAACAAGTTTATAAAGCCAAAGAGAAAGTGATTGACACATCTTCTTCAATTTCCTTTGTTCTCCCCCCTGGAAGATAAGGAACCTATGGTGGATCAACCCGCTCTTACACCTCAACAGCTTCAAAATAAAATTAAAGGAAACCGTTGTGCTAGGGAGTGTAGGCATCATCATCGTCTCCTTGCTCGTCAAATGCAAACCAAAAACACCAAAGAAAATCAACCTCCAAATTTGACAGAAGTAATACCTGATCACCCTCCTCCTCTTGACCCGCCACAAGATAGTACAATATAACCATTACAACAAAATGATTCGATACAACAACCACAACTCCTTATACACCCTTCCTTGGAAATTACTCTCCGTTCTCTCGTCGTGATTAACCTAGATGATGATGATGATGATAAGGAGATCACTAAAATAGATGAAGAAGTGCATAATGATCTAAAGTCTTTATTTTCATCTACCATGAGCTTAAATGATAAATATACTACACCAAGTGAAGAACCTAACACTTCCCCTAGTTCGACACTTGCAATTCTTCCTTTGGATAGTCAACTGCTATTGCAATATACTGAACATGATTGGGAAGTAGATGACTTGTTAGATGGTTGACTTGTATTCGCCTTGCTAGCCTTTTTACATTTTCCTTTTCCTTTTTCTTTCTTTAGTGTGCTTGTATGTACGTATCATGTTCCCTTGTAATTTGTGTTTGATGTTCTCTCTCTTTGTGAACTTCTTCTATTTGTACCTCTATTATTCTATATGTTGTACATTTTGCATTTTCTTTTTTTCTTTTTTTTTGTTTCCCTTTGGGGATGACACAAAGCATTGAGACCGAAATGTCTCCTTCATGTTGACCCAAAAGCTTTTCCTTTTCTTTTCACTTGTGTTTTCCTTTTGGGGACGATGCAAAGCATTGAGACTGCAATGTCTCTTCCATGTTGACCCAAAACAAATTTTTCTTTTATTTTCACTCTCTTTGTGTCATTCTTCCAATTCTACATGCTTTGGGGAATGATGACAGTTTTGAGCTCTTTAATCAAAACATTGCAGCAACGAACATACTAAACCCAAATCCATAGATCCCTTATGTGTTTGGTGTGTTCCTTTCTGGCGGGCAACCCTCCTCTATTTTGTTTTCTTTTTCATTTACATGAAGTAGCCTAAATTTGAAACATATGACTTGGCATAGGGGCTTTCCAAGTTGGCTCTCATGTCTTATTTTTCTTTTTGCATTTCTTTCCTTCACTATTTTAAATTAATTGCTCATAGAACGGTGTGTAGCAATTTCTTTAAAGTGGGGGGCATACATTGGCATCATTTCATTCACATTCTTGGTTCCTAGTGTAGCTTTGTTACTTCATACGATGTGTTTGTCACTTTGTGGATGACATTGGGTATGATGTTCTTCATAAGTGTGATCTATCTTAGCATATTACATTCCTCTTAGTGGCATGATGCGACACACTGCATCCCCTAAGTTGTGAATATTTTATTCTTTGATTGGTCCTCTCTTGGAGATGTTAGACACAATGTCCCCTAAGTGATAAACCTTGCATGAACTTAACAAGATTCCTTCAAACATCTTTTTCATTTTTCATTTTACATCTTTTCCACCTTGTATAACAAAACTTGCATGCATGTGGTACCTTTTCATTTGTTCATGAGTTCTAAGCATATGAAGCTTTGCTTGTCTCATGAAGCATGAACAAATCTTTTCCTTTGTGGTTCCTTATTAAAGTTATCAGTAGGTATAACTTTGGTATGGTTGAGCGGGAAGCCCATTTTGTGGCACGAATTTCCCCATAGCCACATATGTGTTTGTGAGTGCATACTAACTAGCGTATGTTTCTCACCTTTTGGGTCTTCTCACCCGACGAACCACCATGAGTTATGTCACCCCAGAGTGAGTATGCATTTCCTTTTTCGAACAAACAACTTAGATATGATTCACAACTAGCTGAACAAATGATCGAAGTTTGATCTGACTTTTCCTTTTTCCTCTCCCTTCTTTCTTTCTATTTCACATGTGTTCCTTTGTTCTTATATTTAGTTTTCCATGGGATCTTCATCTTGGGGGCTTGATCATCCCTCTTGATCATTGTCATTCCATTTTACTAACATAAGTGCATTTGGATCCTTCTTGACATGCATGGCTACTTTAGTGTGAGTTAGTGTGAGTTTGAAGCAAGTTCATCATCTCACTAAAGTGGGGGCTAAATGTACCGTAGAAAAATGGATCATTGAAATTTTCATGGTTATTTAGATCTTTCTCTTGTGATGTTTGACTTATCTTGCTTTGATTTAATGTTGCAATGTAACTTATGCATTCACATTAGGTCTTAAATATTCAAATTATGACATCTTGTGAAGGTGTTGTGAAGTGTTGTAACATATTTCTACACTTTTCTAGACTCTTCTTATTACAATTCACCTAAAATTCACCTTTTCATCACTTATCAAGTCCTATTTTAAAGTGTTGTAAAGTCTTGTAACAAGATTTCACACTTTTCTAGGCTTGTTATCACTATTTACACCTTTCTTATGCTCTATATGGCCTCTTTATGCACTCATAAGACTTAATTAAGTGTATTTTTGAATGTAAACCCGACACAAAACATTAAATACAAGTTAATTCCTGGCACCCACTTACAAGCCCAAGGTGGGACCCATTCGCCATGGGTGGCGAATGAGTCCCTCTTGGCTCCAAATTCAAAATAATTCAAAATTCCTTTCAGGTTTTTATTCAAAAAGACCTTATGTCGGCCTGTGATGAGGTATTATTAGGTTATTAGGGCATAAGTGTGTATAAATAAGTGTTTTTCTTCTCATTTTACACCTAATTCATTCAAGTATTCATCAAGTTCACTCATTCACTAATTACATTCAAGCATCATTCAATCAAGCAAACATCAAGCATCTTGGAGCAGCCATTGATATATCTTCAAATTTCTTCAACAAGACTTTTTTATGTAGATTTGTCAAGCAATTAGGTGTTGAAAGGTGGTCAACAAGTCAACAAAGTGTTTCAAGTCAACTAAACACTATTTCAAGCGTGGAGACAACCTACATTCAGTTTTCTATAGATTTGACACCATCAATTCAAGAGGAAGACAAGTACAAATCTGGAGCTACAAAATTGACCTTTGATTTCATAGATTTTTGGAGGATTAATTCACCATCAGTGGTGAATGAGTCCCACCTTAGTGCTAAAAAAGTTGAATTTGTCAGAATCCAATTCCCAACTATCGAAAAGTAGCTTCAGGTGTTTTTTTTGTCAGTAGCAGGATTGATTCGCCATTAGTGGCGAATGATTCCCATTGGTGATTTACAGTGATTTATGCCAATCTTCAGAGCCTTCTAGATTCAAAATTCAATTCCCAGGTGCACTCTATTTAGCCTCTTTCAATTATGTTTGTGTTTGTTCATGTTTTAGTTCATTCTTGCATATCTCATTATGTTTTCAAACATTGCATATTTCATTAGTGTTGCATTCATAATCAATCAATTTCATTGCTTAGTTGCACTTAGATCATTCCATTTAGTCATAATTCCATTTTGGATTCCTTAGTTTGAGTGAACCACCTCAATTTTAGGGTTCTATCTCTCTCCTTTTAGGTGAAAGATGTTAAGAGTGCAAGAGAAGTCCATAGAAACCACAAAATTGATGGTTCGGTTAGTGAGGTTTATGTTTTGGAATTTTCATTTCATAGTCAATCTTTTGAATCTAGCATACGATTTCTATTCCATGAGCATTTTAATTCTTAATTAACTTTTTAAATTTAGTTGATTAGATTAGTTTGTATGTAAATTTCCTTTTAAATAGAGTAGAATGGCCCAATCTACCCTTTCACAAATAGAATGTAAACATCACCAAGGTTGAAAAATATGATTATATATTAAAGTATGAGATTCAATTATATCCCATCAATAAATATATGATATTTTTATTACATCTCACAATTTACCAAAATTTCTATAATAAAGATGAATATTTTTACAAAATATTAGAAGGCTTCTAATTATTTAACATTAAAGCTTCTATCCAATTATGACTAGACAAGCCCTTCGTTAAAAAACCCTAACTATAAATTCATGTATAGTAGCAATGGGTATTTTGTCTTTTCCTATAGAAAGACAAGCAATGAGTGTTTTAAATTCAAATGATTTCCTTTACTATTTGTAAACTCACAGGAATAATGAACGAATTCATCATGCACAATTTATGATGGATTTCATCAAATCTATACTCCTTTCGACACCAAAATATACCAATAATATTACTCCCTTCACTAGCTACAATGTCAAAATCTAAATCCTCCCTAAGATCCATCTAAATTTCCATTCCCATGCAAACCTTAGCTATATATATATATATATATATACAATAAGAATGTCATTTATCATGCTACTTAAACATTAAAAAAATTATTTCTCATATGCCAATCAAACATAATTACACAAAAAAATGATATTATTTTAAATATGAGAAAAATTATCTTACACTATAAAAATCTAATTTTCTTGTAAAAGAGAGTAGATTCATAAAAATGATAAAAATGAGAGACATGTCAAACAAAGATGCAAAATTCGTTGGTCAAAAGTATTCATCCATCAAGGTATACATTATTTCTTTTATAAAAGTATGATAAATTTTCAAATTCAAAAATTTCCAAACATTTTTATTGCAAAATTCATTTAATTCAATCCTAGGCGCTTCTATATTTGAATTATATTTTTAAATATGTAACAAATTGTAGAGAAGGGGGATTTTCTACTCACGAGTTCTCTTCATTAAGAGAGCCTCACAGGCCAAACTGCCCTAAACCACCTCAAGGAATAGTGTGAGAGTTCCAAAATTAGAAAGAGTAGGTCTTGAAGGTTTTTTGGACGAACTGACAAGGTATCGACTAAAGGACGAAAACACAAAATGAGGATGACAACGTGGCGCATTAGCATCTCGTATGGACTAGAAATTGAGTTTATCACAGAAAACACAAAGTGACTACTTCTACTTTGATTGCTAAGAAATCTTGGAATATGAGAAAGTAACAGAACGTAATAGAAATGAGAATAAAGCAAGGTAAATGATAAAGATAAAGAGGAAAGAAAGTGCTCACAACAAACCAAGTAATGAAGCCTCCAGCATGTGAATATCTTCAATACCTGCATGTGTAAGATCTAGAGAAAGTGTTAAGGCTATATAGGGGTTTGCTTCAGTCAAAGCCCCATTTTGGTGTTCCCACCTCCATGAATAGCTAGATAGATAGAAAGAAATGAACAAAGGAGTGATTAAAGCAATCCCCACTCGAGGAGGAGAACCTGTATGACAAAATATAGGTGATTTAAGCAATCCCCACTTGAGGAGGAGAACTCGTATCACAAAGTAGAGATGCAATCAATAGGGGATGTGACAAATACCAAGATGCTTGCAAGCACAAGACAAGGGAGGTAGAGTTGCAAGAGCCAAAGGAGCTGCAAAGAGGGAGAGAAAGATAGTTGTAAGAGCGAAGAGTGTTGCAAAGAGTGCTATAAGGATGTGAGAGTGTTGTTGTAACAAGCTATATGGAGTTGTGCAGGAAAGATAGTAGGAGCAAGAGAGGAGGAAAAGGCATGAGTCAAAGCTAGAGAGAAGTTAGAAGCACAAATGGATTGAAAAGATAACCTTTAAAGGGAAAAGATAAGAAAAAGGAAGCTTCCCGGGTGGTTACAAGGCATCTCGGGTTGTTACCACCGATAAAAGGAGGCTGACAAGTGGAAAACATGCTCAGAAATAGTCATTTGAACATTGAAATGTTGCAGGACACTAGCACAACGTGTGAACATCTGCATGATGTGCTAGTGTCTGGACACATCATGCTACAAAACAACGAGAATGGGAAAATCACAAGATTCGATGTGAAGCTGACACGCGAGGGTAGCTGCTGAAAAAGGGGTTCAGAGCATCTTGAGAAGGGAAAAAGGCTAATGCAGGGGCTAAAATGATACTACACAAGTGCTAAGGGAGTGGAGACTAAAGCAGATACAAGAATGTATGTGAAATTACAAGGGTTGCAATTTTACAACATTACACAAATTAAACACCTTAAGCTACCTTAAAATGGCCATTCAAACAATAAGGGTATTGATGGCATGGGTTAATGCCATCAAGGCATATATATTATTTAGAAAATTTCAAGAAAATTGATTGGTAGGTGTAAAGCCAAATTTCACAACCTTTACCAACACCCTCCCCAATTGTACCAGTGGGATCTTTGGAGCATAAAAGATAAATATTCGATCAAAATTTGTAGTTACAACTTACCTATTACACATGTATATAAAATATGGAAGCATAGGAAATGAAGGAGAATTATTTTATAAAATAACTCAAAGAGATGTCTCATGGATTGCAATGATTGTAGAATTTGTACAAAATAGATTTTTATTGAAAAGTCTATAAAAATTTAAGAAAATAGAATTTCTATGTGTAAAATCAAAATTTTTAGCATCCTCCTAGTGAAGTGACTAAGTGTGCATTTGAAATCAATGGTGTGCATACACCACATGATGGTGCACATACACCACAAGCAATGTGCATACATTGTTAGAGTAATCATGCATTAGCTAATAATTAATTAGTCTTTAATTGATTATTAGTCTAATTTATTCTCATGCACTTAAACAAAACTTAGTTCTTTATTAAGTTAACTAAGTGATTTTCTACGTTAACTGAAGTGAGGGATTATTAGGGTTGTTCCTATATAGTACTCAACCCCCATCGTATTATCATTTTGGATATTTACTCTCAAACTCTCAACCTTTGAGGACTTTTGTTTTCCATGAAGATTCATGAGGTTCATTCTATGGTTTTTTATTGTTGAGGAATATTGCACATATTGTTTGCAGATCTCTTGTGTGGAAGGTGTCTTTGTTTGTTGTTTGATCATGTGGCTCATGTTTTTCACAATTCTAACATGGTATAAGAGTGTGGATTTTGAAAACCCCTTCTTGATTTATGATATTTTTTTCTTCAACAAGGGTTAGAGGTTTTAGATCTTAATCCCCTTTGTTTTTTTTGCAAATTTTGGAAGTGAACATTTTTTGGTGCATTTTGGCATGAAAAGGACCTCACCGTTGGATTCAAAACTGTTGAGAAAGTAAAATTTGGCTTTTGTTTGGCTTGATTTGGACTCTTGAGGTTAGATCTGCCTTAGTTTAATTTTTTTTTTTCAAATTCAGAGGGTAGTTGCAATTTTAGAGTATTTTGGGCTGAAAAGAACCTCATAGATGCATTTAGGAGGCTAATTCCATGAATTTTGATATATAATTTGACTTATTTCAGTGTCGAGAGCTTCTGAGGAAAATTGTTTTTGCCAAGGAGGCTGTACGGCCTCCCCAACATATAGGTTGAGTTTGCACCTAATATTCGAGAGGCCATATCTTGGCCATACAGTGGTCTTTTCCAATGATTTTTTTAAAAATGGGGTATAATTTCACGCTCTTTGTAGTGGTGTAGGTGGTTTGCAGTTTTTACTTCTATTTTTTACTAGAATTCAATTTTCTTAGTGTTGTTGTTCAATTCTTATTTTGGAGACTTCGACAGGCCATATCTTCTGCATCCAGATTCTTTTTTGGGTACCGTTTTTTTTAAAGTGCATGTTTTTTCATGTAATTCATCATGGTTCCACCATTTTCCTCATTTTGTATTAGAGAATTGTATTTTCAATATGTAGTTATTTTTGGAGATTATGGTCTTCCACTATATGTATTTTTCACTTATGTAGATGCACTAACATAAAGTGTCATTTTGGTGTATTTTTTGGGGTGATTTTCCACATCCTATTGTGCTTTTGTATTCACAATATGATATAAAGTGCCATGGGGGGGGTTTTTTTTTGTCTTTGGTTTGCCATCACACCTTTGTCAAGTGAGTGTCCATTTCATGACAACAATGAATACTAATGATTTTTACCTCATGTGTGTGTTCCTTAGTTTTCACACCCTTTTATTTACAAGTTGTTTCTCCTACATGCACTTCTTGGTTTCACACAGTTTCAATGTACCTGTCTTGGCTCTCCTTTTTTAGTATTATGGGAGGGTTTCTACTATTGGTGCTAATGCTTCTTTGGTTTAATGGTTTAGAGTGATCTACATATCTAGTTCTTGTTCCTATGTACTTTCAAATGTAATGTACATCAATGGTTGGTTACATGCATTTCAGTGAGATGGATCATTTACCATATGGACACTCTTGCATTCCTATTTCTGGAAGTTCTTCATTTCAACACCATATTAGTCATCTTTCAATAGCAGCCTATAGTTTCGTGCTTCAATGATGTTCTACAT
The DNA here is from genome assembly GCA_007258455.2 of Sequoia sempervirens. Classification (NCBI taxonomy): domain Eukaryota; kingdom Viridiplantae; phylum Streptophyta; class Pinopsida; order Cupressales; family Cupressaceae; genus Sequoia; species Sequoia sempervirens. Next base: position 438,524,065 of record VDFB02000003.1, read on the forward strand.
GTTTCTCTTCTTTTGGTACTTTGTTTTTGGTTGGAGGCTTCTCAGTCCTTCACACCTTGTTTTGGAGGCTTTTTAGTCCTTCGTTTTCCTTTCTCTCTTTTGGAGAGGAGTTTTTCCCATTAGGTTTTATCCTTTTCTCCAGTTTTGAGAGATTTTTTTTTTGTACATGGGTAACTCACTAGACTTTGTTTGTCGGGACCCATCATGCATTCTTTCTTTTTAGGATTTTTAGCTACTCCCCAAGTTCATCTTAAGGGGGGTGTTAAAGTAATCATGTATTAGCTAATAATTAATTATTAGTCTAATTTATTTTCATGGACTTAAGCTAAACTTAGGAGTTCTTTATTTAGTTAACTAAGTGCTTTTCAATGTTAACTGAAGTAAGCTATTATTAGATCATTTTGTCTCATCACATGTGATTTTGAAACTTGTCATGACCTAATCCCTCTACCATTTATGGTTGCTCCTATATAGCACTGAACCCTCATTGTAATTATCTCTCAAACTTTCAATCTTTTGATAGTCTATTGCATTCTGTAGCCTTTTCTTGTTGATGAATATTGCACATATTGTTTGCAGATCTCTTGCGTGGAAGGTGTCTTTTTTCATTGTTTGATCTTGTGGCTCATGTTTTTTCACAATTCTAACATATTCCATGAACTAGTGGTTTAGGGTTTAGTGTTTTTATAAGTACATACACACCAAGGATGAGTGAAAATATTTGTTTAACAAACTAAATAGGAAAGATAAAAATCTCACAAGAAAGTCTACAAAAAAACTTTAAAAAGTACTAGACAAGGGTAAAATTTAGGTTGGGATGTGGTTCCACCAAACGTGCCAAAATGTGAACATTAAAAATATAAGGTAAAAAAAAGGAAACAATAATCAAATAAGATATCAATCATTCACCTTCAAAAAAGAAAAACGAATGTAAAATTGAAAAAAAATCAATGATTTTCTTACCACACAAAACTTTGATTACCTAAGTGTTGTGCTCCAAGTGGTTGGTTGATGGTTGAAGTGAATGTAATTGCATAATTATATAACATATCCTAATTTCATCCAATCTTATTTCTTTGTTGAAAATGGCTTGTGATGGATGAATAGGATTAGATCATGTGAAATAAAGGTATGGGGTTGATCCTCATGTAAGGAAGAATGAGAAGATGACAAGTGGCATCATGTGATTGGTGCACATGATTAGGGAAAAGATTGAGGAGAGATGGGAGGTATAGATTTGATCAAATTTTGATGGAGGGTGGATATTAAAAAGGATATTTTTGGAGCCCTGTGCACTTTGAGCCATGTGAAAGATTGAATTTGTCTTTTTTAATCAAAGTGGTAGAGGAATATGCAAATGATTAGTTATTTGAATAAACCTAATTTTTTTATTGGTCTAATAATGCTGAGGATTTCAAATAAATTAAATAAATATTGTTATATTTATTTAATTTATGGGGGAATGTTGGAAAAATTATTGACTTGATTAAAAATGTGATTTATTTATTTAAGATTGGAACATTAAAAGAACTCTTGAATTGGCTAAATTAATTAAATAAATAAGGGAAATTTATTTAATTAATGTTAGAAGAAAGGTTAGATTGGTGAATAAATAGTAGAGATTATAGAATGGATGACTTGGGTGGATGGTCTAAAAATAAAGTTGAGTGGTCCTTCACCACTCGATGGCCACCCTGATTCAGTGTTAAAGGATGAAATAAAAAATCATGAAAATTATAAAGGTGCTAGCACATGCTCTTATAGTTGGGACCTCTTTAATTTCCTTAAGGAGGACAGGGAGAAGCTTGCTATGAAGTTTGGTGCTCCTTTCATTTTTGTTTTTATGCTTTAAAAAACTTTGATCTATTGTTGGTTAGTTGTCAGATTGTTGTATCTAGCTAGAGACCTTTCACCTTGTTTATTTTTGTTAATTTTTTTTCCTTGTTGGGACTTTTGTGTTTGGGTCTAGCGCTTTGTAAATGTTTCTTATTTAATAAAAAACATCAAGACAACAGTTGAGTTTAATTAGTATAAAAAATGGATAATGTGGAGTCGATCTAGTGTGATGATGGTAGAAATATGAGAATACATTCCAGGCTTCTACATATTTCCCCTCTTTGATATGATATTGTGATAAAACAAGGTGATGTCATTTCAAAAGAGATAAGTGTCTACACTTAGTTAGATAGAAGTGATGGTAAGACGCCCCAATAATTTTAGAAGAATAAGGGATAGGTTATGGGTTAGGGATGTTCCACTGAGAGAGAAAGCAAGTTCATAAGACCTAAATGGTATCTTCAGAGGAAAATTAGGCTAAAGGGATAAATAATGTATGGGGAGATTTTAAGAGATAGAACTTGAAAGGAGGGGGAGATGGCTAGGTGCATGGAGGTTGGGAGGAATAAACAATGTTATTAGATATTGAAAATGATAGGATGGGAATACTAATAATGATAGGAATGATGATAAGAATGGTGGATGTTGATGGAAATTAGATGCAAGTAAATGTTTAAATACAACCAAAAACCAATATTTTTTATAGCAATTGATGTTATGCACCAAGGTATAAGGACCATGGTCACATTTCAAGTGTGTGGGGGATTTAGATTCAAGAAAGCATATGATTTGATACAACATGACATGGAAGACCATGATGATGTTGGTCATGAGGTGCCCCAAGTATCAAATCATAAAATATAATTGACAAAATAAACACACCCAAGAAAGAAATAAAGTATACACAAACGATAAAAATAAATGATGAATAATGTTCCACTCTATTTAATTTAAAAAACCAATAATTGATTGATTTGATAATGATGATATTGTTTTTGATGTAGGAATGATATATCCCAAGACCAACACAAGGATTGGGAATGATAGATCTTAATTGTAACCATTAAACATTAAGAAATATTTTCACTTTATCTTTACTAAGGAAAAAAAATTATGGATGCTTACAAAGATGCATTGATTTGCATGGCTAAACTTTCCTTGATTTTGTGATGTTTGGATTATTGGGAGCTTTAACTTTTAGAATGGTTGCATGGATTGGATTTGGATATTAGGTATAGGATCCTAATCATCAATGTTTGACAATCTACAATATATGATTGTGTATCTTCTATAAGATTGGATTTGTTGTGTGGTATGCTTAGGATTGGCTAACTTTTGAATGGTTACAGAGAAAAATCATTCTAGAACCAATGATGAATTTTTTGGATGGATACAAGGATGGGATTATGGAGAGTGATGTGGGATGAAATTTAAAATGGAAATGGGAAGGGGATGTGTGATGGATTATCCAAGCACTATCTTGCATAGAAATCAAATGCCCACCTTTTTATGTGAAAAATATATGATGTGATTCTTGGACACATTAGGGGATTCCCAAATATGTTTCAAGGTCTTTTCAACTTCCTTATCAAGGTAAAAAGTGGGAATGAGGATAGGTATGATGGTAAGGGGATGCAGATATAATAGATGAGATGATACAATGATATGATGGTGTGATATGGATGACTAGCTAATGGTTATGAAGAATGGAGGGGATGAGTGGGTGGAAGAATCTTTCTTGAAAGTGTAAGGTACACATAGGTATTAAATTTACACATGATACCTAAAAATGAGATTTCATCATGTTACTTCACCAAGGTTTTGTAAGAATTATTTTCACCTTTGGATGCTTATTTCTATTTTTAGATTCAAGCATCTACTTCTATGGTGAGCTAAGAATAGCCTATTTCAAATAGCTACTTCATGCAACTCATGATTGTTGGTGTAAGTTTTTATTTTCTTAGTGAGATAATTTATTTTCCCTTAGTTATAGGTTTTTCCTACACATGTATTAAGTTTTCTTAGGATAATAAAGTGAGTTTATCATTTAATAACTAGGAGATAAAGTGATGAGTTGTCTCCACCCTTTAAGGGTGGAGTATTTACTTTTTCATCATTTTATTTAATGTTGGTGGTTATTGGTGGTCAATTATTATTGGTTGATTTTCTACCTCTATCATCTCCTTAGTTATATATAAACTCACTACCTAGCTTGTATTTTTCATCTTGGAAGCTTTTAATGAAATTCTATCATATTGACATTGCATATCTCTCAAAGTTGTTAGTTTGCATTGTTTATGTTTTTCCAATTTATGTTGCTTTGAATTTCTCTTAAAAATTCATTTGGGTTAATCAATCTATTTTAGATTTATAACATGGTATTAGAGCTTTTATTTTAATTATTCTAAGTTCATAGATTCCTAATGGAGAGTTTGAACTTTTTATGTGAGATATTGAAAAGTTGAGTATGCTCTTCTCTTGCATCATATGATGACCTGGAGAATAATTTTTTTGATAGAAATGCCTGATTTGGGGATTTATCTTTGTGGCTTTGTATTACAAGTTCATTTTAGAGCATTTTGGTGCAAATATAAGCTCACTATTGAGTTTAGAATGTTCAAAAAAGTTAGATCTAGCTTTTGTTTCACTCAATCTGGTCACTATTTGATATAATTTCAAACTAGGGTTTAAAGCTCAGATCTGATGAACAAATTTTTATTGGAACATTTTCAACCCAAATAGACCTTTCCATTATGCTTAGATGGCCCAAAATACCCTATTTTAATATTAAAAAAATCTATTTTAAAGAATTTGATTTTTGGAAAATTTTTATTTTGCTAGAAGGGTTGTCACTACAAGCTAAATTCAACCATTTAAAAAACAAAATCATAACTTTTTTCCACAGTGTTTATTTTTGACATACAAGATATTGTTGGAAAAAAGGAGATAAGAAATATCCATCCATGAATGTATTGAAAATATTTTTTTACATATATTTCAGGTTGAAGTTGTCTATTGTTAATTTCTTCAACATGCCATGCTTGGTCTCCAATTTTTGGAAACAAATAGGAATTAGAAAGGTATTGAAGAGAACTACATAGCTATAAGTCTATTTTTTCTAGATTTTGTCTTAGGTTCATTTTGTATCAAAATTTTTAATTTTGACTATTGTGAGCCAATTGAGCATTGTATCTTGGAAAAGGCTTTGTAGATGCACTAAACCATAAAGTGCCAACCTTATAATATTTGGGGGGGTGATTTTTGATACTAGTGAAAATGTGGGAGTGTATTGATGTTCTTTTGGTGTCTTTTACATTCATTCTTAGGGGATTATACATGTAATTTGTAATCACGAACTAAGATAAAGTTCCATTTATGGGGGTTAATCATGTCACTTAAACATTATTTTCATACTTTTATTGTCAAGCTAACTTAAGAGAGCTATTTTTCTTAGAAACAAGGGATAAAGAATCATTGCCTTGAGTGGGATCTACTACCTTATCTCCTTGGACTTATTCCTGAGCCAAGTGACTATGATTAGAAGAATGTGTGGTTTAACAATAATGACATGGTATATGGACTAAAATGTCTTACTCTTTTTGAGGATATTATATATTACATAGAGCACATTGAGTTCCCTTTCACTACTTGGACCATCATCCAACAATAGTATGGAGACATTGGATCTTCTTTTGAAAATGATGTTTCCTTGGAGAACTAGGCTATTGTGGATAATATTGATACTTATGTTGCCCCATATTATGTGGAAAAATATTATGTGAATGATCAATCCATTGATACCCCATCAACATCACATGTTGTAGGTTCAGAGTTCAGAGATACTTCTTTGAGAGCCTCCAGTGATTAATTGCAATAGGATCATTTATGTCTTTTGGATTTAGTCCATTAGGACCAATTTCTACCAAGTAAAATTGAGTGGAAAGTAGGTAGGATGAAGGATGTATGGATATACAAAAGCTTGGATGAAAGGGATGTAGTGATTATGTAAAGTGTTGGATGAAATGGATGTACTGATAGAGGTACATGGGATGATGCATTGTGATATGAAAAGGGAGTGGGTTGAAGGGAATTAGGACTAATGAGTTCACAAACCATCTTGAGATATGAGATTGGTTATTGTATTAGATGTGATGGTGGATTTTAGATTTTTTATTTTGTGATAATTGTATATTGGATTGAGTATCTGTATTATGAATTTTTGGGAACAAAGTGAATTTTGTATTCTATCTTGTTTTTTTTTTCTTAGATATGTGGATTTGGAATTTTTTTGTTTTTGGGTCCAAGTGGAGTGCCAATTTTTGTACTTTTACAATTGTGAACCATTGACTTCTAGATTTAGATTCATAGATTTTTTCTTTGGGGTCCTTGGATTTTGGAACCCAAATGAAATTTATATTTTTGGATATTGTGTTTTTGTATGGAGAGATTAGTTGCATGGTGTTTTTGGGCCTTTTTCAATTTGAAATGCTTGGGATTTCAAATTTTGGGGTGTAATTATTTTAGGTGGTTTTATTGGTTCATTGGGATATGATAATGCATCTAGGTCTCTTTTAAAGTATTTATGATCCCTTATGGAATTATTATCTTTGAGTACCATGTAGGTAGAAATAAATTGATCATTATGGAATAGGTCAAATGGTGTGTGAGTTTATTGGTCCATGGTGATTAGTTAGCAACAATTAAACCAAGCAAGTTAAATTTACTAAAATGTATTTTCTATGGACTAAATACCACAAATGTTATTTTAGGACGAGGATCATTACAACGATCAGGAATGACCTTTAATAGTTGTAGCATAGAAAATTGTCACACTTAACAATTTCACACTATGTTTTTCCCCCCTAAATTATTGAGCTTAATTGACCCCATAATATCCTAAAATTATGTATTTTGAAGCCCATTTGTACCATTTTCAATAATCTGCAAGCATTGAATAAATGCACCTAGTTCATGTGTTTCCCCCGACATTTAATGTTCCAAAATTCTAGGCCAAGACCCGTACACCCTTGGGCATATGGGTCCCCCTTCTTAGCTAGGACCAATTTTTTAGCATGTTGTTGGTGGTATTTTAACATTCAAATTTCAAATTTCAAGTGTTAGCTTTCAAGATCTAATTTTTGGGGAATTGGATAAATGTCTATAAATACCTAGTCTTTTCACCATTTGAAACTAGATGGAATTAGCAGGAGAAATTATGAGAAAGAATTATTATCAAAATTGTCCTTTATTGTTGCATATTTGTATTGGAATCACATTATATTAAATTGGAAAACATTGCATTGTTTGATTTCATAATTGCATCAAAAATAACATTTTTTTGGTTGTGACATTTTAGAATTAGCCAACTATTGCATTTTAGATCTAAAACTTGCATTCAAAAATTGTAAAAACATTTCCAACATTGTTGCATAGTTGCATTTAACATCACCTTGCCCTAAATTGAGTAAAATCTGGAAAAATATCCACTATTCAATCTGTTTGTAACCAAAGGTAGTAACATTGAGCATCAACATAAAAAAAATAGTTTTTCTATTTTCTGAACCCCTGCCAGGGACTTAGACACCCTTGGGAATCCCTATCCTATTATAGGTGTCTTAGGGAAAATTTGCATAGATTTTTGTCTCTGTATGTTCAATCCATTTCTGCTTGCAACTATCTAGTTTGAAACTCTAACAAGATGTTATGGCATGTGCAAGAAAGATATCATTTTGTTTAATTTATTGCAAATTTGGGAAAAATTGCTGCACTTCAGTGTTGGAAATCATCATATCTATAGAACAATTATTTACATTTTATGAAGCATTGCATAATTTGAGTAGATTAGTTTTCATTTTTCATAAATTCAAAACCCTAGGTTGTTACAACACATTGCCAATCTATATTTACCAAGTAGCAACATGTTTCCTTTTCAAAATGTGGTTTTGATATGGTAACACATGGCTTGTATAAGTATAATCTCCCTACTTATGAGTATAATCTAGGGAAACAAAATGAAGTCATTAACAAACATTTTAGTCATTCTCCCAATATCTTTCATTATTTTGAGAGTATCTTGGCGCAAGAGAATGAAATCATTGACACATTTCTTAATGTCACTTTGCCTATTCTTCACCCATCTCCTAACATCTCTCCTACTTGTGAGAGTTTTTTGGTGTAAGAGGATGCAATCATGGAAAATCATAGTTGTTCTTCTCCCGGTACCTCTCCTACTTGTGACAAAGGTATATTGGTGTTAGAAGACCCAATCATTGAGTGTCATAAGAATCTTGTTTGTTTCTCTCCCAAAACTTCTCCTACTTGGGAAGATATTATATTGCAAGAAGATGAAATCATTGAAACGTTTCTTAATATCACTTTTCCTAGTCTTCATTAATCTCCCAACATCTCTCCTACTTGTGAGAATTTTCTGGTGTAAGAGGACGCAATTATAGATGATCATGACAATAATAATTGTCCTTCTCTTGATACCTGTCCTTCTTGTGATGAAGTTATTGTGGTGTTAAAAGATCCAATCATTGAGAATCATGAGAATATTGTTTTTCCCTCTCCCAATGCTTCTCTCACCTATGAAAATATTGTAGCACAAGAAGATGACATCATTGATACATTTCTTTCAAAATATATTAAGATGTCTTGCTTAGATGAAGATGCTAAGGTCACCCCCTCAATAGAAGAACATCAACAAGAAGTCAAATTCGTTGAGGTTATGAAAAAAAATTGTTATTAGATCTCCCTTGATTATTAGACCTCCTAAAACACATTTTGGACCTCCTAAGTCACCTCTCATTATAGGACCTCCTAAACCTCTCCATTTTATCTTAAACTTTGCAAAACAACTCGCTAGTAATCATGTGTCACAACAACCAAGTTATCATAGTGTAGCTCACACATATAACACTAGAAATTGTGATAGGTCGAAATAGGTGTTAGAAAACAAGCAACAAGTTAAAGAGCACAAATAAACAACTAAAACAACCTACACTTCGAGATTAGCCTAAGTTAGAAACAAAACAAGACAAAGCCACGAAATGGAACTTTATACCTTGCGTTGAGTCGATCCTTTGGTTGGCCCTTCGATCTTGGATGTGTATGCTCCTTAGATGGCACAAGATGTGTGATGTGAGATGCAAATGATGCTTGAAAACATAAAAATAGCTAAGTGTGGATTGAGAAACAAAACTGCAAAGAGTTTGGCTACACAAAATGATCTCCCCAAAATGAGAGAAAAGAGGGGGTATTTATAGGATTTTTGGGAAATCCTAGGGGAAATGGACGGTTGAGATTGATCCACCAAATATCAAGATGTAGGGCTAAGGTGAGTTGAGAACTCACAAGCCCTCACATCTTGACATGTGGCATGTGAGATAGCCCTAAAAGGTGAAGTGGACATGAGGTGGAAGAAAGGACATGACATGGAGGGGGGTACAAAGTACCTTGGGATTGGACAAGATCTCCTCATAAAGGAGGTCCTTGTCCCCATGTGGGTGAGAGGACATGTGAGGAATTAAAAATTCCTCAAATATTCTCATGGGGATGAGAGAAAGAATAAAGAATGAATAGAGGACATGTGGGGAGAAGTGAAGGAATTAAAAATTCCTTTTAGGTGCCTTGGGGGATTAAAAGGTGAATTAAAAATTCACATGGGGAAGGGGGATGCCTTGTCCAAAAGGAGAAAGCCTTTAATAAGGTTGACTCAAGGACATGTGCCATAAATAGGATGAGGATTAGGTTAGGCTAATCAAATGATTAAGGTTGTGCAAGTACTTAGTTAGATAGGCAATGGTGAAATTATGGAGGAAGTGACCTTAATGATGATTAAGGGTGTGCACATGCTAACCCTAGTTAATTAGAAGAAGATGAAGTAATTAAAATGGATTAGGGACCAACTTGCAAAAGTTGGAGGATGTGACCATGAGAGAGAAAAGATGAATTAAAAATGCATTTTAATTCAAAAGGGGAATATGACTAAATTAAATAAAAGGGGATATTTATTTAATTTAGAGGAGGAAAAGGGGTAAAGTATCAAATTAAATACTTTAGGACCTTTGTGCGAGATGCAGGGTATTAATTAAACAACTGGCTTAATTAATATTGACAGAGGGGATGAGCAACCGGATGAATCAAGGAGACGCATTTGATCATATGGAAGTGATCAAAATTGGACGTCTACATTTTGCCCCTCTTCGAAAGACTTAGAATAATAGGGTTTCGAAGAAAAAAAAATGCAGATGACTCCCGTAGAGAGAGACTAGAAAAGAGATGCCCCAGCATGGGGGAATGCGCGCGAGCTGCCTGGACGAAGAAGGCAAGAGGAGGATGCGGTCAAGAAAAGGTAGTGTTAGGCGATGGATTAGGAGACGCGTTTGATCATATGGAAGTGATCAAAATTGGACGTCTACATTTTGCCCCTCTTCGAAAGACTATTAGAATAATAGGGTTTCGAAGAAAAACAGATGCAGATGACTCCGTAGAGGGAGAGACCAGAAAAGAGATGCCCCAGCATGGGGGAATGTGAGCCGCCCTGGACGAAGGGAAAGCAGAGAGGATGCCCCGGTCAAGAAAAGGTAGTGTTAGAGCGATGGATTAGGAGGAAATGGTATGGTATGCCCCCTCGAGAAGGGGGACGGGGGAGGAAAAAGGAGCCCCGGTCAACTTCTCGAAAGTATAGAGTGGTACGTGTTGTTGGAAAGAGCACGGAAAAATGAGAACGATGCTTGAACGGAGTCAATTGGACATACGGTGTGCAAATGGCGGCCCCGAGAAGAAAGAGCTTGGATGAATCTTGCCAATCAAGTCAAAACCCCATTGAGAAAACGGCCATGGTGCCAGGAGGGGCTGAAGATCTTGTGCTGGAGCATGGATTAAATCTGCATGTTGCTGACATGGGAGACACTTCTTTACAAACTCACAAGCATCATGTTCCAGCGTAGGCCAATAATACCCCGCTCGTAAGATTCTCTTGGCTAAAGCCATACCATTTGAGTGCGCTCCACAAACACCGCCATGTACCTCCGTTAATGTAGCATGGGCTTCGGTCTCATTTAGGCATCTGAGGAGGATTCCATCATACCCGCGACGATAAAGCGTATCACCGACAATGACGTATCGAGATGAACGGTGGATAAATGATTTACGTTGGTTACGTGTAAGTTCTGGGGGTAGGGTATTGTCACAGAGGTAATTATATATGTCTTGGTACCACGGGGAGGCGGGACCTACAACATCGCACACCATGTCAGTGTCAGGAACATCATATGCAGGGATTAATAGTTGTTCGACAAGAAACTCACACTCTGTTCGATCTCTGGGCATGTCGATCAAAGAACCAATAGTGGCCATGGCATCTGCTGCTTTGTTCTGCACCCGAGGGATTTGGTCAAACTGGTATGGAGGTGAAGTATTTCTTGAAATCGTCCACCATGCGCTTATAGGGTAGCAGTTTGTCATCCTTTGTGAGGAATTCATCATTAACTTGTCTGATGACCAGCAAGGAATCCCCAAAGACTTTCAAATGTGTAATATGCCACTGTTTTGCAATTCTAAGGCCGGTGAGGAGGGCTTCATATTCTGCCATATTGTTGGTGCAGGGAAACGCTATCCTGAATGATTTTGGGATGTAGTCACCTTGAGGGGTGACTAATAGAATTCCTGCCCCAGATCCACTGTGAGTGTATGAGCCATCAAAGTATAACGTCCAAGTTGGTGCTTCTGTTACTGTGTAGATTCCTTCATCCGGGAAGTCAGTGTCTATTGGGTATGCATCTACTAGTGGTGCTTCAGCCAATTGATCAGCAATAACCTGTCCTTTAATAGCTTTGCGCTCTACATACTCAATGTCAAATTCGCTTAGTAGCATGACCCATTTGGCCATGCGGCCAGTCAAAGTAGTTCTAGATAACAGATATTTCAAAGGATCAATTTTAGCAATTAATTTGACTGGATGACTGAGCATGTAATGGCGGAGTTTCTGTGTACTGAAGACCAGCGCAAGGCACGCTTTTTCCATAGGAGAGTAATTTAACTCATAGCCGACTAGTGTTCTGCTGATGTAGTAGACTGCCCTTTCTTTGAGTGACTCATCGTGCTGTGCCAATAATGCCCCCAGTGCGACTGAGGTAGCAGAGATATAAAGTAGGAGGGGTTTTCCTGGAATAGGCGGCATCAGAATCGGGGGATGAGCTAAATATTCCTTGATTTTGTCAAAACCCATTTGACACTGTGGGGTCCATCGGAAGGTGGAATCTTTCTTCAGGAGATGGGTAAACGACTGACATTTATCTGCAAGCTGGGCTATGAACCGACGGATAGACTGCATCTTTCCCTGGAGGCTCCTTAGCTGTTTGAGATTGCGTGGAGGGGGCATGTCTAGGATAGCCTTGACCTTAGCGGGATCAACCTCAATGCCCCGGCGAGAGACTATGAAACCTAACAACTTTCCAGAAGTGACCCCAAAGACACACTTTTTCGGATTCAGCCGCAACTTATAATGTTCCAACCGCTCAAATATCTTCTTCAAGATTGCAGGATGTTCTGCTCGTGTTCTGGATTTCCCCAATAGGTCATCAACATAGTCTTCCATGATGATGTGGATAAGGTCATGGAAGATAACCGTCATGGCTCTCTGATATGTCGCCCCCGCATTTTTAAGACCGAAGGGCATAACATTGTAGCAGAAAGTGCCCCAAGGAGTGGTGAAGGCGGTTTTGTGTTGGTCCTCAGGTGCAATTCGGATCTGGTTATACCCGGAGAAGCCATCCATAAGGGACAACATCTCATGTCCTGCTGTTAGGTCGACCAACATGTCAATATTGGGTAGGGGGAAGTCGTCTTTGGGGCAGGCCTTGTTGAGATCCCTGAAGTCTGTACATATCCGAATGTCGCCATTTGGTTTAGCAACTGGCACTATGTTGGAGATCCATTCGGAGTAGTCGATTGGCCTGATAAATCCTGCCTCCAGCAACTTCTCTAATTCCTTCTTGACTAACAATGCGACTTGCGGATGCATCTTGCGGAGTTTTTGCTTGACAGGTTTAGCGTCTGGGTTGATGTCCAGGTGATGAACCACCAAGGCGGGATCTAATCCTGGCATGTCTGAATATGACCAAGCGAAGTTAACAATTCCCTCCTGGAGTAGCTGCGCAAAGATTGGAAACTCTTGTTCGGAGAGTGACTTGGCTACATAGGTGATCTTAGGATTTTCAGTAGTTCCCAAATTAATCTCTTGCGTCTCTTCAATCAGAATAGATGATCTGGTAGATAGCTGAGTTCCTATAAGGGGAAGATGAACATCTCCATCTTCTAGCGCCTCTTTGAGGTTTTCGCCGTCAGATGCGTCCTTTATTTTTACTTTTTCCAGGTCACGAAGTGCCTCAGGGAGGTTTTCACTAGATGACCGTTTGTTATTCTTTTTATTCTCACTTTTGCGACTGGAGTGTTCATCCTCCCCCAATCCCATGAGGTTGACATATGTATCCGCAGACATAGTGACAGGCGTGCTAGTTCGTAGGTCCCAATCAATGAGCTCAGGATGGCAAAGGGATAGGCTAATGGTGCAGACGGATAGGCATTCAAACATGGAGGATAGGTCGGCGTGATCGACGTCATCGTACGCACGTATGATGGATTCTTCCTCGGGTATGTCTTCCAATAAGCCGTCGTCCACAACTACACTATTGGAGGCATTAGACAATGTTTCGGGGCCCTTTTGCTTTCTGTCATACCCAATGCCCACATTCTTTGGTAACAGACATGTATCAATGGGTTGTAATCGCCCTTGTTCTTGCTTTCCTAGGCCTCTGCCTTGATAGTTATGCTTTTCCACGAACTTTGTCGGCCAGGGGTACTTTTCTTGGAAGTATTCCTTGAGAGGAGTTTCTGGCGGAGGCTCTTCTCGGTAAACCCATTGGCTTATGTCTTCTTCGGGCGCATCTGTCTTGATACTTGGGGATACAAAGGTGGTGGTAGGGATATTCGTGCCACTGAAGGTGACAGTCTTGTCTTCCTTTGGGGTAGCACGGGAAGGTTGACCGTACTCGTGTGGCGATGGTGGCATGGTCGCCACATTAAGAGAAGTGTGCATTTCGTACTCGCCACACCCTTTGTCAATGATCTGGACTTTTGTGAACGTAGGCTCAGTGGGGGAGGATGGAGTGGTTTTTGCAGTGGATTGTGGATGAACGGGTGATGATTGGGATGCCCCCATTTCAACCCCAGGACAATAATGTAGATGGGGAAATGATGCTTCTAGAGCGCGGCAATATTCGAATGGTTGGGGGTCGGCATAGATGGTGACCTCCTATCCATCGACTGGGAATTTGAGGCATTGATGATAGGTGGAGGGTACGGCTTGCATAGCATGGAGCCATGGACGGCCGAGGAGGAGGTTATATGGTAAGTCCAGATCAAGGACATGACAGGTGATGTACCGAACCACCGGTCCAACTTGGACAGGAAGACTGATGATCCCTTCTGAATTCCTTTCTGCATTGTCATAAGCCTTGATTGTAATAATCTGGTTGCTTAAGTCTGCTTGGGTATACCCCACCTGTTTTATGAATTTTAAAGTGCATAAGTTGAGGGCAGAGCCATTATCTACCAAGACCCTTTTTACTTTATGCCGAGCAACCACGACTTCAATATGTAAGGGGCGATTGTGATTGGCGTCAATGTTGGGCATATCATTATGGCTGAAGTGTAGTTGATGGGATGAATCCAGGTGTCCTACCAAGGCTTGGAACTGTGTAGGATCCATATTATTAGGCACATGAGTTTCCTGTAGAGCTCTATTGAGGATTTCTTGATACACAGGGGAAGACTTGAGTAAATCCAAAATGGAGATATGTGCAGGGGTCTTTCCCAGGTGATCAAGGATATTGTACTGGGAAGTTACAGGAGTAGGTTGAGTGGGTGCGGAGGCTGCAGGAATGGTGATACGGGCCCGTCGTGTGGTAACAACACATTGGGGGTCTTTAGCTTTAACGTGTATCATGGATACACGAGGTTCTACCTGCTCAATGTAATGAATAACACCCTCGTAATTGAGGGGTACACTCTTGTAGCTCACGTTATTTGTGCTGTTATTTTGAGGATTAGTATTGGAAGTGCTCGGGCCTTGGTTATGATTTGGGAAGGCGTTTTGATAGATCTGTAATTGAGCGTTGGACGACGGAGCCTGACTAGGATCAACCTTGATGTCACCTCGATCTATGAGATCCTGGACGTAGTTTTTGAGACCCTGACATTTATTCAAAGAGTGTCCTTTGATTTTGTGGAACTCACAATATTCATTTTCCCTAAACCATGCGGGCTTAGGTTTGGATTCATCAAGTGGCTTGGTGACAGGATACGTGATCGGGTAGCTAATTTGCAACAGTTTGTTGAAGACAACACTCAAGGGTTCTCCTAGTTGAGCATATTGGCGTTTATTGTTCCCTTGGTTATTTTGATTGGACTGTTGGGGAGGACGGGGCGTCCCTTGCGGTACAGATATGGCATTAGGCATGGATTGCTGTTGTTTCTGAGATGTGTTGGCTACGTGGACGTGTTTAGTGTCAGTGACACCATCATTCACTGCATTCTTGTTCTTGTTCCAAAAACGTGGCTTGTCATTGAAAGACCTTTCCCTATCTTGGTTATATATTTTGATGTGTCCTTTAGCAATAAGGGCATGCTCAAGGATGGGTCCTTTCTCCACTACCTCCGCGAAAGTGGTGACACAATGTAATCGGAAGTTGTGGGCCATGTCAGGATGGGAGTTCTCCACAAAAAGGGTGACCATGTCTTTTTCTTTCAGAGGGGTTTTCATTCGGCTGGCTAGGGCACGCCACCTCTGAAGGTAGCTAGTGAAAGTTTCCCCTTCACATTGTTTTTCTTTGAGAAGATCCAGGGTATCAGTATCCTTCTCCAAGTTGAAGGAGAAGTAGGAGACAAACCTTTCTGACAAGTCCACAAAAGATTTTATAGATCCCTTGTCGAGGGTCATGAACCACCCTAGTGCGTCGCTTCCCAGACTTCGGGGGAACAGTCGCAAGAGATAGTTGTCATTGTGGATTACTTCTTGACACTGGGAGTAAAACTCCCGCAGGTGAGCCTTTGGATCTTTGTTCCCCTTATACTTGTCAAATTTTGGTATATCAAAATGTTTAGGGAAGGGAATCAATGAGATGGAGGGATCATACAGATAGGGGCATATATCTTCGAACTTGAACGATTGTTTGCTAGTCCCTGCCTGGAGATCCTTCAGTGTGGCTTTGATTTCCAGGATGTCTACATTGGCTGGTGTGTTGGATGGATATTGATGATATGATGATTGTGGATTCTGGGAGGATGTTTGGAGATGGGTGTATGGATGAGGAGGCGTCACATCCTGCTGATATGCCAAGGGACCTTGTTGATAAAGAGGTTGCTGTTGCGAAGGAGGATATGGATTGGCTGGGTAGTTGTGGGTGGCGTACTGTTGGGAAGTGTGGAGAAAGTGTTGTTGATTAGCTTGCGGATATTGGGGGTGTTGATATGACTGTTGCGATGCCCCATAGGAGGGTTGTTGTGGATATTGTTGCTGGTTGTAATAGTTGTAATGATGGGGCGCTTGTTGATATTGTTGTTGATGCACAGTTGGCAGCTGTGGTTGGCGAGACGTGATGTTATGTGATGGTTGCGCTTGCGGGCGTAAGATGGATGCAAGGAATGGAGATATGGTGGGGGCTGAAGGCCGGGGTTGATTTCCTTATGGTTGATGTTGTGGTGGTTGTGCTGAGAATAGGGGATTGACCAACGGTTGTTGTTGAAGTGGAGGTGCGATTGAGATGTTGTGCGAGGGAGGTTGTTGAGCACTAGTGGGAGCGTACGATGATGATGGAGGGATGTTAGATTGGGGCAGCTGTTGAGCTATGAATGATGATGGAGGAATGTTGGATTGGGCTAGTTGTTGGGGCATGAACGACGACGGAGGAATGTTGGATTGGGCTGGTGGTGGAGGATTGAATGACGATGGAGGAGGGACGTTGGATTGGGCTGATGGTGGAGGATTGAATGACGATGGAGGAGGGACGTTGGATTGGGCCGATGGTGGAGGATTGAATGACGATGGAGGAGGGACGTTGGATTGGGCCGATGGTGGAGGATTGAATGATGAGGGAGGAGGGACGTTGGATTGGGCTGATGGTGGATGCAAAGAAGCGAAAGGGTTGCCCCCAGTGTTGACAGGAGGCGGGTTCGAAAGGGGCGGTGCCGGTAGCATTAATGGTTGTGGTTGCGGGATGTTTTGCGGCATGCCATAGGCATAGGGATCATTGGGATCAATGGTTTGAGGTGCTCCCGTGATCGAGATGGTGGGATGTGTGGGATTTCCAACGGGATACAGGACTGCGTTGCCGAATTCGGGTTGATGCCAACCTTCTATGGGGGCATACGAGCTACTAGGGATGTCATGTGAGCCTTGGGGTACGTTGGATGTTGAGGTGCCATACTTGGATAAGTCGACACCTGACGGTAGCTTGACACCCTTGTCAATCAAGTGAGCCAAGATTTTGTCCCCATGTCTTTCGAAGAGGCGTTCTGTCATTTGTGCATTGACAGGGTTGCTAAAGTGTTCTTCGAACGTGAGCTCGGGTTGATCGGCCATGTTTTCCTCCCCAGGGGGTGATGTGTTTTGACCATCCACATTGGATTGCGATGAGGTGCCGTTGTGGGGATCGTGAGGGATATTAGCACCATAGTTAGGATCGGGTGTGACGTTGACCGTGTTGATGGGATTTTGAGGGTTGTTCGATTGGGCATTTAGGGCTTGTTGGTCGGCCATTTTCTTTGCTTGTGATCGAGTTTGAACGGGCATGCAAGATGATGAAGATCAAGATTGATTTGATTTTGATGGGAGATTAGTGGATGATGATTGATTAGGTCGATGTGGATTGGCTTGATGGGATCGGATTGGATTGATCAATAGATGTTGGATTTACCTGGATGTCGGGTTTTGATCCAAATAGGTTTGATGGTGTAGGGATCGGATTAATCTGATGATTAGGGTTGGATTGATGATAAGTATGACGAAGACCGAGATCCACAACCGGGTTTAAGAGGGATCCTTGGTAACACTAGGTATTGAGTGAGAGGTGGATGTATGATAACGACACCGAATCCAACTTGAGATAGAAGCGAATTGATTGGGCCGAAAAGGATAACTGACTTAAGACGGATAGCGATCCTAAGCCAGCTATGATGATTGCGATTAGGGATAAATACCTAGGTCAACTTGGATGGGAACTCCAACGAGGTTTATATGGAATAACGGGGATCGGAGATGAAAAATGGAATTAGGACGAATGGGTAGCGTCTTAGGGGAGATGTATGGCTCTCAAAACAAGCAGAAGAGTGTTCGGAATAAATGACCTTTAAAATGAAAGGATGGAGGCTCGGGATGGACGTTCAAAAGCTTATTTTGGATGCTAAATGGTCGTATCGATGGTCAAACTAGAGGGACAATGCATGCAAAGTGATGATATAGGGTGATCAAAGGACAGGTCCGCCACTGCAGTAGGACAGGTCCGCCACTAGACTGGGATAGGTCCGCCACTGCATTAGGATAGGTCCGCCACTGAATTAGGACAGGCCCGCCACTGAACTGGGACAGGTCCACCACTGCACTAAGACAGGCCCGCCACTGAACTGGGACAGGTCCGCCACTTCAATAAGACAGGCCCGCCATTGAACTGGGACAGGTCCGCCAATGCACTAGGACAAGCCCGCCACTGAACTGGGACAGGTCCGCCAATGTACTAAGACAAATTTGGTAAAGGATAAGGTCAAGTCCGCCGAAGGATGAGTTCAAGGTTGATGTTTTGATGGATGGAAAAGGCAAAGGACCCAAATTGTAGCAATCATAAAAAGACTTGACCAAACTGATAATCACTGGTTTTTGCACAAAAAAGACAGTTCAATCAGCACAACCCTAAGATTAGTAGAAATAGGTATGGTCAACAAAGTCTTCTATTCTAGGATGCACATGGTTTCTAAGGAGTCCTCGATATACACCCGGTACGTGAGCCCCAAACCGTGAACACCAACCCGTTACAAGCGTGAGTCGGGAACCTTAGCGAGATACTAAAGGCTCGGACCAACTCTTCACGTCATCCCGACGCTTCGCCAATTACAACGTGGTTGGATTGAGGTACAGCTTTCGCTCTCCCCCTTTTATATACCCCGCCGGTACGCGTGGTTGGAATCGTCCCTTGGGGTGATGAAATCCCCAAGCAGGTCCCACTAAGAAATTGAAAAAAGGTGACAGAAAAGGACTTGGAAAGCTACGATTTCTCGTCACCCAGGATCGCCAAATGGCGCAAGGGGATTGGATACGTCAAGTAGCTTTCCCAAACACGCCAAGCAAGGTTTATTGACACCTCTTTAATTAAGCTATGTTCCTATTTTATCAAAACACAATTCGGGAAAACTTGAAATTTTTACCTTCTGTAGGACAGGTCCGCCACTCTATTAAGACAGGCCCGCCACTGAATTAGGACAGGTCCGCCACTGCACTGGGACAAGCCTGCCACTGAATTAGGACAGGTCTGCCACTGCACTGGGACAGGCCCGCCACTAAATTAGGACAGGTCCACCACTGAACTGGGACAGGTCCGCCACTGCACTAAGACAGGTCCGCCGCTCTGTCAGGACGAGCCCGCCACCCCTGGACAGGTCCGCCACTCCAGGACCAGTCCGCCACCGTAAGAGGACAGGTCCGCCACTCTGCAACCTGGACCTACAAAAATGCAAAAAATAGCAAACATGAAAGAAAGAGACCCGTTTGTGGGTCCCACCGGGTGTGCCAGAAATGTGATAGGTCGAAATAGGTGTTAGAAAACAAGCAACAAGTTAAAGAGCACAAATAAACAACTAAAACAACCTACACTTCGAGATTAGCCTAAGTTAGAAACAAAACAAGACAAAGCCATGAAATGGAACTTTATACCTTGCGTTGAGTCGATCCTTTGGTTGGCCCTTCGATCTTGGATGTGTATGCTCCTTAGATGGCACAAGATGCGTGATGTGAGATGCAAATGATGCTTGAAAACATAAAAATAGCTAAGTGTGGATTGAGAAACAAAACTGCAAGAGTTTGGCTACACAAAATGATCTCCCCCAAATGAGAGAAAAGAGGGGGTATTTATAGGATTTTTGGGAAATCTTAGGGGAAATGGACGGTTGAGATTGATCCACCAAATATCAAGATGTAGGGCTAAGGTGAGTTGAGAACTCACAAGCCCTCACATCTTGACATGTGGCATGTGAGATAGCCCTAAAAGGTGAAGTGGACATGAGGTGGAAGAAGAAGGACATGACATGGAAGGGGTACAAAGTACCTTGGGATTGGACAAGATCTCCTCATAAAGGAAGTCCTTGTCCCCATGTGGGTGAGAGGACATGTGAGGAATTAAAAATTCCTCAAATATTCTCATGGGGATGAGAGAAATAATAAAGAATGAATAGAGGACATGTGGGGAGAAGTGAAGGAATTAAAAATTCCTTTTAGGTGCCTTGGGGGATTAAAAGGTGAATTAAAAATTCACATGGGGAAGGGGGATGCCTTGTCCAAAAGGAGAAAGCCTTTAATAAGGTTGACTCAAGGACATGTGCCATAAATAGGATGAGGATTAGGTTAGGCTAATCAAATGATTAAGGTTGTGCAAGTACTTAGTTAGATAGGCTAATGACTGATTAGAGGCAAGTGGTAAATTATGGAGGATGTGACCTTAATGATGATTAAGGGTGTGCACATGCTAACCCTAGTTAATTAGAAGAGGATGAAGTAATTAAAATGGATTAGGGTACCAACTTGCAAAAGTTGGAGGATGTGACCATGAGAGAGAAAAGATGAATTAAAAATGCATTTTAATTCAAAAGGGGAATATGACTAAATTAAATAAAAGGGGATATTTATTTAATTTAGAGGAGGAAAAGGGGTAAAGTATCAAATTAAATACTTTAGGACCTTTGTGCGAGATGCAGGGTATTAATTAAACAACTGGCTTAATTAATATTGACAGAGGGGATGAGCAACCGGATGAATCAAGGAGACGCATTTGATCATATGGAAGTGATCAAAATTGGACATCTACAGAAATAATAAGAAACCAAAATAAAATCCAACATCCATTCCATTGCCTCAACCATATCTCCTACCCACACCTAACATTATGTAGCATTATGGCAAATAATTTAATCTTGTTGAGCAACTTTGTAGCACTCTTGCTAATATATCCTTGTGGGATTTGATTCAAACATCACCTACTTACCATGGCATGCTTCAAAGCTTTTCAGAATGTTGTTATCTCTCCTAGTGTGCAACCAAATGAGGTGATAGCTTTGATTGAGAATATGAATCAACTTAATTTGGACATTGTCTTTCATCAAAATGAGTTACCCCATTTGGAAACACAAAAACAAAATTATGCTTTGATGATAATGGCTATTATTAACAATATTGGGATTAGACGTGCCCTTATTGACAATGGTTTAGGGATTAACATTTTTAGTGTGAATATTTTGGATAAAATTTGAAGATAAAACTTTAATTCAACGTGTTAGTTTGTCAATCAAATGTTTTGATAACATGGAAAGACAACCATTGGGTGTGATAATGTTACCTATTAATGTTGGTAAGGTTGTGTTGCAAACTCCCATCCATGTCATTCCCCATGATATTTCATATAACCTTCTCAGGTAAACCATGGATTCATGATATGAATGGAGTTCCTTCAACACATCATCATTCAATGAAGTGCATATACAACAATAGGGTTTACATGATAAAAGTTTATCCTAAATCTCAGTAGTGTTTACAAATTGAAATAGGAACAAAGGATCCTCTTAGAATGTTGACACCAACTACAAAAGTAGAACCTTTGTGAGTTGAGGATAAAGATGAGAGCCTTCCATCCATGAAAAATTTGTTAGTTAATGATTGGTAATTGTTAGATTTTACACCTACATTCATGGGTAATACAAGATGATACAATCAAAATCAAAGAAAGAGAAAGAAAAATACAATGGTATCAACACAACCTATCCTTGAATTGCCAAAAACATTTGATTCCACAACTTCTAGAAAATGAGAAGATAAAAATTACACATCCACTTATGATGAATATTATCATGAACAACCACCTTCAAAAAGATGGAATCTATTTATGGAAAATTTTATGAACTTTTGAAACAACTTGGCTATAATGGAAAAGGATGTGGTGTAAAAGAACAAGGTAGCTATGTCCCCATAGAGCCTAGCATGCAAGAAACAACAAGAGGTCTTGGTTATTGTCCTTTGAATGAAATGAAAGAATCAAATAAACCTTCACTTAATATTAATGTCATCACAAAAAAAACTCCTAGGACAAATGGTGCAGGAGCACCTGTCTAAGTGCTTAGTTGCAACCTTATCTAGAAGGTTTTTGTTTTAAATTTGTTTTTGATGTTTTGGTAAGGTCTCAAAAACCTTTAATAATGTGTATGAGGACCTTTTGGATCTTAGGTAAAAATTAAAATAAATTAGGAAATCTTTTTAGAGGCGTTCCTTAAGTTTTGTGGAAGACTGGAAAACACACTGTGTTTTCAAACAGCAAACTTTTTGCCATTTGTGGGCTCAGAAAAAGTAACCTAACTATTTCTTGGCATTGTATATGAAAAATATCAACCTTTGACAAAGGTTGGAAGTGGAAAATACTGGCAGTTTTGTTGTGAATAATGGAAAAACAGTGATTTTTGGCGTGGAATATATAGATTTCTGTTATTTGATTTTGGTACAGCAGTCATATGAAATAAGTAAAGCATTTGTGGGCTTACCAAGCATGTAGAAGAGCCTTTTGAATTTTTTTTTTTGGCACTCTAAGTAGTTATTCCATCGTTGATTTCTGTTCTTGTAAATTCTTTGTTTGTTCCCTTATTGTTGTTTTGTTTGTAACTAGTAATAATGGAGACTTAGGCCGCATTCTTCCTATCCCAGCAATCATGGACTCATTAGGAATGTGGCCAAGCTCCTCATTTGTACCTATCTTAATGGTAGGAAGCATCTAGAGTTCTCAGAGCATGCTTGAAAACTTTTCCTAGGCGAGACCAATAGGTGCCCGGTTGGGAAAAGACTTTCTTTGCACTGTCCATACGTGGCAGGGGTGTTAAATTTCTGACAAAGCAGAGTGTGAGGTGTTTTTAGGAGCCTTCACCAAGGTTGGAATGAGTGCAGAGCTTTTGGTTTACCATCTGGAGGTTAGAAACAAGAAAACAGTCCAAGGAAAGGTTAAGGAAAACCCTAGTTTTTACAAGAACAGGGTACAATATCTATACAAATGATAAATAGTCCAAAACCCCAAAAATTTGTTGGTGCTCCAGATTTGAGAAAGGGTTACAGAAGTAGATTTGGCTTGATAAGGTGAGGGAGAGGAGTGAGGAGTATTTTCTTTGTGTGAAGAGGCCTAATTCTTGTAGCCTCTCCAAACCCTAAGCTAGGGTATGCAGGAAGCGATGGAAGGAAGGAGTTTTGAGCTTGTGCAAGAACCTTCCCTTGACTGTTTTAAAGAATTCAAAACCCATGTACACCCCTGTATGTAAGTTGGGGAATGTTAGAAGATTACTAGTCTTTATAAGAACTAAGGGCTAGCTTGAGTGTGTGAGGAAAAGCACCAAGAACTAATTGGTGACAGCAAACTGGAAAATGAGCACCAAGAACCGTTTAGCAGCAGCAAACTGGAATAGATAGGAGGGTTGGCAAGTGACCAGGGGTGCCTAATAACCTTTAGGACCTATAGGTTGAGTGGTGGAGTGAGTCACCAAGGGTTAATCTATCAGAGACCTAGAGCATTGAGATTGTGTTTATCTCAATCCAACCTTGTTTATATCATATTGGTATCAGAGCACAACTAAAGATTTGGGAAAGGAATATTGCATGTCAGACATAGAGTCAAGTGATACTTCCACCACGGTGACCAATGCAGAACTGGCAAAGATGCTTGAAGAGCAAGAAGAAGACAATAAGCAGTTGAGGGAAAGAATAGCTCAACTTGAGGCAGCAGTGAGGAGTGTACGGTGTGAAGGAAGAATTCCAAAAGAAGAAGAGGTTGCAGAGGAAGATAAGACCCCTAAACCTGACCCCGTCTTGAAGGAGGAGCCTTTCTTGAAGGCATTAAAAGCTTTGAGTGGAAAAGCACTTGAAGGAATACCACTATTTAGTGGAAATATGGAACCTGACCTAGTTATGGACTGGATAGAAGGAATGGAAAACCACTTCGAATGTGATGGAGTTATAGAAACACAGAAGGTGAAGGTTGAAAAATCAAGGTTGAGAGGATCAGCGTTAACTTGGTGGAAATTTGTTCAGACTGAAAGGGAGAAAGAAGGGAAGCAGCCTATATCAACCTGGAAAGGAATGGTTGATAAAGTGAAAGAAGCCTATATGCCAGATGACTATGAAATTCAACTCCACAAGAAGAGGCAGAGTTTAAGACAAAAAGATCAAGATGTAAACACATACACTGAAGAGTTCCAGAAGCTTTGTTTGAGATCAAATGTGGCAGAAGATGAGAGCCTGAAAGTGGCTAGGTATCAAAATGGATTGAAGTGGAATATACAGGAAGAGATGGCTTTGCTCAGCCCCAAGATAGTCCACCAATGTTATCAGCTGGCTATTAAGATTGAAGAAAGGAATAAAAGGAAGCATGATCAGTCCTCTAAGGGTAGAGGAAGAGGCATAGATCAAAGAGGATAGCGTGGAGGTTACCAAGGAAGAGGTGGTGACCAAAGAATCCTAGGCGAATCAAAGCTTACTGAGCATGGAGGTGAAACCTCATCAAGAGGAGGCTTTAATAGAGGAAGAGGACCTCAAGGAGGTTCAAATAGAGGAAGAGGAGCAAGCAGAGGTAACTCTTACTTTGCCACCATGAAATGTTATAACTGCAATCAGCTAGGTCATCCAGCTTATAGGTGCCCAGAGAAAGCTTCATCTAGCAATGAGAAAAGAGTAGCTTATGCACAAGAGGACACCATGAGTGTAAAGACACCTGAGATCAGTCATATAGAATCAGAAGTAGGTGAAAATATGATGTTCAACAGGGTTTTGATCAGGAAACCGGTCAAGGAAGAACCCAAGCAAAGGAGAGCTTTGTTTAGAGCAAGGTGCAAAATACTTGGCAAAGTATGCAAGGTCATTGTAGATTCTGGTTCTACGGACAATATCATCTTTGGGGAGGCAGTAACTACGTTAAAATTGCAGAAGGTACCTCATGCCAATCCCTACAAAGTCACATGGTTGAATAAAGGGCAAAGTGTCTTAGTGAATGAGCAGGTTACAGTGGAATTCTCGATTGGAGGCTACAAAGACAAGCTGATTTGTGATGTACTGCCCATGGATGCATGCCATCTTCTTCTTGGCAGGCCATGGCAATATGATAGAGGTGTTGTATATCATGGAAAGGAGAATACCATAGAATTCAAGAAGGATGGGAAAACTTTCAAGCTGCAATCATTGATTGAGGATGATGAAGGACAGTCCAAGGTTCCTAACATTATGTTGAGCAGTGGTAAGGAGTTCATCAAGGATCTACACCAAGGGAATGAAGGGTATGTGATCATGATGCAGCCCAAAGAAGAGGAAAAGGCTGAAAGGATAGTGTTACCAGGAGCAGTCCAAAATTTGCTTGACAAATACAAGAGCATAGTGAGTGATGAAACACCAGCAACTCTACCACCCAAGAGAGAAATAAGTCATCAAATTGACTTCATACCTGGAGCCTCATTGCCTAACAAAGCAGCATACAAACTAACCCTAAAGCAGAACCAAGAGGTGGCAAGACAAGTGGAAGAATTGTTGAATCAAGGTCTAATTCAAAAGAGCATCAACCCATGTGCAGTCCCAGTTGTTTTGGCAACAAAGAAAGGAGGTAAATGGAGACTTTGTACTAATTCTAGAGCAATTAATAGAATCACAATTAGGTATAGATTCCCAATACCCAGGATTGAAGATTTAATGGATTGCCTTGGAGGTGCAAAATTTTACACTAAACTAGATCTTAAGAGCGGGTATCACCAAATCAGAATTAAGGAAGGTGATGAATAGAAGGCAGCTTTTAAGACAAATGATGGTTTGTATGAGTGGAAAGTGATGCCATTTGGCCTCTCAAATGCCCCTAGCACATTCATGAGACTAATGAATGAGGTGCTTAAGGATTTCACAGGGATTTTTGTGGTAGTCTACTTGGATGACATACTGATTTTTAGTAAGACAGCAGAAGAACATTTGAAGCATGTAGAGATGGTACTCAAAAGGTTGCAAGAAGAACAGTTGGCAATCAACCTTGAGAAGTGTGAGTTCTTCAAACAAGAGCTTGTGTATCTAGGCATTTTGGTATCCCAAGGAATGCTGAAGATGGATCCAAGTAAGGTGGAAGCCATCCTAAACTGGCCTACACCAACCACAGAACTGAGGTAAGAAGTTTTCATGGTTTGGCTCAGTTTTATAGGAAGTTTATAAGGAACTTTAGTGGTATATGTGCACCAGTGTTAGATACAATCAAGGGTGGTCAGAAAACAAAGTTTAAATGGACACTAGAGGCTGATAAAGGGTTTGAAAAGCTGAAAAAAGAAGTGGCAACACAACCTATCCTGTTATTGCCAAGTTTTGATAAATTATTTACAGTTGAGTGTGATGCAAGTGGAGTAGCAGTAGGAGGTGTCCTTAGTCAAGAAGGTAGGCCTGTAGCCTTATTCAGTGAAAAACTCAATGAAGCCAAACAAAAATACTCCACCTATGATCTGGAACTTTATGCTTTAGTGCAGTCCCTTAGGAAGTGGAGGCATTATTTATTGCCCAAAGAGTTTGTGGTTTTCATAGATAACCAGGCACTCAGTTACATCAACACCCAGGAGAAGTTAAGCAATAGACACTTGAAATGGATGGAGTACATTCAAGCTTTCACATTTACCATTAAGCACAAGAAGGGACAGCAAAACAAAGTGGCAAATGCATTAAGTAGGAGGATGTTGACAGTCCAAGAGATACAGCTGAAAAGCATTGGATTGGAAAGTTTTAAAGATCTCTATGGTGAGGATGAGGATTTCTCAGAAGCCTACAAGGTATGTTCAGATTTTTCAAATCATTTTCATAGTCAGTATGTTGAGTATACATTGAAAAATGGATTGTTATTCAAGGGAAATCTCTTATGTGTTCCAAGAGGATCAATGAGGGAAAATCTGATCCAAGAGAAACACAATGGCAGTCTTAGTGGACACTATGGAATCAATAAAACTTTAGAGCTGGTACAAAGATTTTATTACTAGCCTAAATTGGCAAGAGATGTTAGGAAGTATGTAGAACAGTGTGTTGTTTGCATGAAAGCCAAAGGGGGAGCTAGCAATGCTAGTTTGTATCAGCCCCTTCCTATTCCTAACAGACCATGGGAGTGTGTGAGTATGGATTTTGTGGTGGGTCTTCCCAAGACTAAAACTGGTTTTGACAGTGTTTTTGTAGTTGTGGACAGATTTAGCAAGATGAGTCACTTTATTCCTTGCAAGACTACACATGATGCAAGTTATATTGCCCATCTCTTTTTTAGGGAAGTTGTAAGAATCCATGGATTGCCATTGAGTATTGTTTCTGACAGGGATGTGAAATTCATGAGTCATTTTTGGAAAACATTGTGGAGCAGATTGGGAACTAATTTGTCATTTGGATCAGCTTACCATCCTCAAACCGATGGTCAAACCGAGGTGGTTAATAGAGTGTTAGGTAACCTATTGAGGTGCTTGACAAAGGAACAGACCTGGGATATGGTGATTTCCCAAGCTAAATATGCATATAATGATAGTGTGAACAGAACTACAGGGAAAAGCCCATTTGAAGTTGTGTATGGGATGCATCCAAGAGGAATTTGTGAGCTCAGAGACCTTGGAACAATGGAGAATAGGAGCGGACATGCGGAAGACTTCACTCAAACCATGAAGGAGATTCATGAGCAGGTTAAGAAGACAATTACAATAGCAACAAAAAAGTTGAAAGATAAAGTTGATGAGACAAGAAGAGATGTGCAGTTTCAAGTGGGTGATTATGTGATGATTCACCTCAAAAAATCTAGATTGTAGAAGGGGATGTCCACCAAGTTGCAAATGAAGAGGGTAGGACCATGCAAGGTGTTAGCTAAGTATGGAAAGAATGCATACAAGGTAGAACTTCCATTGGATTTGGGTATATCTCCAGTCTTCAAGGTTGCTGATTTGATCAAGTACAAGGGGACAGTCAAAGATGAAGTCCAGAATAGTTAGGAAATCTTTAAAGATATCAGCAATATACCCCTTCCAAGTCAAGTGAAAGCTCAGGTAGAGAAGGTCTTGGAGTCCAGGGTGAAGAAAGCAACAAGACACAAGGCATATATGGAACACCTTGTTAAGTGGCAGGGAAAACTTGAATCTGAGGCTACCTGGGTTGAAGAAGCAGATTTCAAGAAGCAAGGGATTGATCCATCACTAGTGACACCTCAAGTTTCTTGATCTTTGTGCTGAGAGGGGGAGAATGGTGCCGGAGCACCTGTCTAAGTGCTTAGTTGCAACCTTATCTAGAAGGTTTCTATTTTAAATTTCTTTTTGATGTTTTGGTAAGGTCTCAAACACCTTTAATAATGTGTATGAGGACCTTTTGGAGCTTAGGTAAAAATTAAAATAAATTAGGAAATCTTTTTAGAGGTGTTCCTTAAGTTTTGTGGAAGACTAGAAAACACACTGTGTTTTCAAACAGCAAACTTTTTGCCATTTGTGGGCTCGGAAAAAGTAACCTAACTGTTTATTGGCATTGTATATGAAAAATATTGACCTTTGACAAAGGTTGGAAGTGGAAAATACTGGCAGTTTTGTTGTGAATAATGGAAAAACAGTAATTTTTGGCGTGGAATATACAAATTTATGTTATTTGATTTTGGTACTCCAGTCATCTGAAATAAGTAAAGCATTTGTGGGCTTACCAAACATGTAGAAGAGCCTTTTGAATTTTTTTTGTGGCACTTTAAGTAGTTATTCCATCGTTGATTTCTGCTCTTGTAAATTCTTTGTTTGTTCCCTTATTGTTGTTTTGTTTGTAACTAGTAATAATGGAGACTTAGGCCGCATTCTTCCTATCCCAGCAATCATGGACTTGTTAGGAATGTGGCCAAGCTCCTCATTTTTACATAGCTTAATGGTAGGAAGCATCTGGATTTCTCAGAGCATGCTTGAAAACTTTTCCTAGGCGAGACCAATAGGTGCCCGGTTGGGAAAAGACTTTCTTTGTACTGTCCATACATGGCAGGGGTGTTAAATTTCTAATAGAGTAGAGTGTGAGGTGTTTGTAGGAGCCTTCACCAAGGTTGGAATGAGTGCAGAGATTTTGGTTTACCATCTGGAGGTTAGAAACAAGAAAACAGTCCAAGGAAAGGTTAAGGAAAACCCTAGTTTTTACAAGAACAGGGTACAATATCTATACAAATGATAAACAGTCCAAAACCCCAAAAATTTGTTGGTGCTCCAGATTTGAGCAAGGGTTACAGAAGCAGCTTTGGCTTGATAAGGTGAGGGAGAGGAGTGAGGAGTATTTTCTTTGTGTGAAGAGGCCTAATTCTTGTAGCCTCTCCAAACCCTAAGCTAGGGTATGAAGAAAGCGATGGAAGGAAGGAGTTTTGAGCTTGTGCAAGAAACTTCCCTTGACTATTTTAAAGACTTCAAAACCCATGTACACCCTTGTATGTAAGTTGGAGAACGTTAGAAGATTACTAGTCTTTATAAGAACTAAGGGCTAGCTTGAGTGTGTGAGGAAAAGCACCAAGAACTAATTGGTGACAGCAAACTGGAAAATGAGCACCAAGAACTGTTTAGTAGCAGCAAACTGGAATAGATAGCAGGGTTGGCAAGTGACTAGGGGTGCCTAATAACCTTTAGGACCTATAGGTTGAGTGGTGGAGTGAGTCACTAAGGGGTAATCTATCGGAGACCCAGAGCATTGAGATTGTGTTTATCTCAATCCAACCTTGTTTATATCAACAAATATAAATAATGGTCATAATATTGCTTCATCTTCAAACACATGTTTTAGTGATGATTGGGGTTAATTAGATTATACACCCTCCTTTATGGGAAAGTAGAAAATCTCACAAGATAAACCTAAAGAGTCTTGTGTACATGTATGAAATATTGAGATAAGAAAAAAAGATTTTCTTCACAACATAAAGAAATCACTCGTACTATGGATCAAGAGAATATCTTGTTGAGGCTTCTCAAATCCCACCTAATTGCTCTTCGTCTAAGAACACGAAATAAATTCTACAACAAACATTCATTTTGTGCATATCATTGAGTTCATGGTCATTCTACCAACAAATTTCAAGCCTTGAGTAATAAAATACAACACATTAAGGATTGTAGTGCTTTCCCATGTGTTGATGCACTTAAGTCCTCTAATCAATAATGATCTTCATCCTATCATGTTGCTCATCACTATGCGGCATTTGTAGCTTTACATGTTTTGCTCATTTCCATTCATGGTGATACAATTTTAAGTGCAACAATATTTTTCATGGCAGCAACATGATGGTCATTGGTGTGGTTGTCCTTGCCTCTACGTTTGGGGGGAAAGGATAAATTTTTTGGGGAGGCGTGCATTCTTTTCAATGACCCCCCTTCCCTTCTTTCTCCTTAAAATACCAACATAGCAAGTACATTGACATTTTAAGGTGGGCATATAGCTCCCCACTAATTATTTGCATAGGAAATGTTCCCTTCTTAGTGATGATAGCATACATCTCATAGGAAGTGTGACCTTTCTGATCAAAGTGTGGCGTTCTTGATCTATGTTAGTGTCTCCTTTGTGGTGATATTGGGCTTGATATCCCTCAAGAGTGAACTTTCTTGGCATATGACATTCCCCTTGGTGGTAATACTATGGCTAATATTTCTAAGGCGTGAATTTCTTTTTCCCCAACTTGTCTTCTCTTGGTGGTGATATCATGTGCAATATTCCCTAAGTTGTGACCTTTTAAGCCCCTTTATTATTTTTTGTAAATCATCTCTTGTGGTGGTGTTGATATAACATATCTTGATTTTTTAGCTTTATCCTATTGTCGTTTGTGCACCCCTTAAGGTGAGTTTGGCATTTTTGCTTCACTTTGTTCACAAGAGTTGAACTTAGTGTGACATTGACATAGCATTTTGATCATTTTTGTAGCACCTTATCAAGGTTATTAGGTAATATAACTCTTGGTATGGTTATGGGTACACACCTAGTGAAAAATGGTCCTCACTAAACTTAGTGTATTTATCATTTTGTTACCTTGTTTTGGGCACTCACCTAGTGAAAAGTGGTCCTCACTAGCTCATGTGCCTTCTAGTTTTTGATTCACCTAAAAAATATCAAAATTTTCTATGGTGTGATTCATAAACGCCCTTTAACATGGCCACCTAGCATAACACAAATTGCTTTCCAGTGGATCCATGTGTTTCATAAGTGATTTTACATCCTTGTGATAGCATTTAGATCTCACATTCAATGCATGACATTTGTTATTTGAGAAAATTTAAGACTGGGGCCTCTTTGCCTTACCGACTCAAATCTCTTCAGCACTAACCTTATGTTTTTGTTGTCTTTCATTTGTCTTCTTCAAGTTTACATCGTGTTGGTATCGTGTTTGTTTTTATTTCTTCACCATCTTTATGTTCCCTTATGCCATGTATTTTCATCGTGTACGTTTCATTTTTTTCTGACATGTATGTTTGTCTATGTTGTCTTGCTACATATAATACATGCATGTGTGTTCTTTTGTGCTTATGCTTTTTTCCATGGGATCTTAAATCCTAGGGGCTTGCGCGCTCCCCCTAGATCCTTTTTCATCCTATCTCTTCAACATTCAAACAATTTGACCCCTCTTGACCTATTTTTCTATTATAGTGTGAGTCTAAGCATAAGTTCATACTCTCACTAAAGTGGGGGATATTGATTTATATGCATAGATAGTGGATTTGATGGATGAGGATTATCCATGTGTAGTTTTTTACTTGAAATATTGGTGCAGGAGCACCCAAGTCATGAAATGCCTTCAAAAGGATAATATGTTAATTTTGTAATGTTCAAGTCAAAATTCATGTAAAGGTTAATTCTAATGTATTAAATTCATGTAAATTGGTCTAAAGTGGTCAAAGTGGGAGAAAGGTGTAAAACTTGCATTATTGCCATATTGTCACAAATCATTAAGTTGAAAAAAGAAAGATTAAGAGTAAAAGGTGGTTTCACCAGATGGGAAGTTGGAATACAATTTTTATGAAGGAGAAACATCTTTAAAATACATTGTATGGCGTTGGGGAGACAAAGGATTGTATTCTTGTGAACAAAATTGTGAAATAAAGAACTTTGTTTTGTCAAATTCTGAGTTTTCTCCTTTTATCAATCCTTGTACGGACCGTATTGAGATCTAGGGATTACTAATTTGTTGTTTCCTTATGAGGAAGTTAACCACCTCTTATTTTGAAGTGATTTAAGAGGTTTCTTTCAATTTAAAGAGTTCTAGATAGTAGGATTCATCAAACCCTCAAAACAGGGTTTTGAGAGTCTTTTAAAGAACAAAGACTCCGTCCCATCGATGTAAGAGTAGTTGGTTGATGGGATGGAATGAAATATGGGTTTTCTTATTGTTTTTAATGTTTCTTGTGGTGGCAGGACAGTAGGATTTGAAAATACAAGAGTATGATGTTGGTTTCAATACTATTTCCAAGTTTTCCTCTTGAACAATGAAGGTTTCAAACAAGGTTTTAAAGAAATAATGCATGCATGGGCTAGGAGATGATTCTAAAAGCATAATTAGACATAATTAAGCATGTTCTAGGTGGTGGTTAGAGTAATAGAGGTTTGCAAGTGTCTTGATCATAAAACCCTCATTGTTTTGGGTGTTTTTAGCCTATAAATAAGGGTTTGTTAATATGCTATCTAAATGGGTCTTCCAATCCTTTAAAGTAGATAAATCTAGAGTTTTGTGACCTTTTCTCTGACTATTCAAGTTTTTTCAAATATTTGAAGTAGTTTAAAAGGAAACTCCTTTGCAAAATAGGCCTATTTTAGTAGCCCTTTGACAATGTACAGTCTGGGAATTTGATAGTTACTTCAAAGTAAGTCATTGTAAGCTTTTGGTATATTGATGAGGGCAGTAAAGGGTCACTAAATTTGTGTTTGTCTCTTGGTCTTTGCATTAGGGTTGTGGAATTTACCCAATTAAGGGTTTGGAAACTTACAAAAGAACTTGTTGAATTGACTGCTAAAACAGTGATTTGTTCAAAACAATAAAATGAATGGCATTAAGTGTTTGGTAACAAAAAATATGATGGTATTATTGATGTCTCTATGTGTGTGGATAAGTTGGTTGACAAGATTAGATGGACTTAATGATTTGAGCAAAGATCTCTTAAAGGGAAAGTATGGTGTCTTGACTACAGAGTAAGCAGATCTGTTTATTTGCTAATGTATTGAATTGATTTCTTTCAAAACATTATGAACCTTGTGTCTTGAAGGACTGGTCACTAATTGGTAGCAAGAAGGATTGGTTTGTTATTAATTTTCCTTGTAAAGCAAGTTGCTAAGGTGAGTGAATAGACTGAGTTGAAGAGTGCCTTGGTGAATAAATGGAAGAATGAATTGTTCAAGTGTCAATAATCAAGTTTGATGTTATTTTGATGCTGCTTGAGTTGTGTGTGAAAAAATGATATGGTGAGTGGCTTGTAGATATCCTTAAGGGATTAATGGATTTTGTTGATTAAAAATGTGATGAATTTTGTTGAGTAAAGAAGTGATTTGGTAGAGTTTTTGATGAAAGTTAAGTAAATTCTTGAAGTTAATGTAATTTGATCTTCTCTTGATTCTGTTTGGGATTGAAATATCTTGAAGAAATGATGGTATTGAGGGGTTTGGTTTTAGGCTCCCCATCAAATATTTCCTTGGCTCGAGTGATCAATGTCATAGTTTGAGTGAAGCTCGACTATTGTGCTTATAAGGTACCCAATCATGGCATCTTTGTCTTGCATAGAATATAATCTAATGGGGTGTTTCTCTTTCCATAGAGATGTATAATGGAATTTGGGCCTTAGTTTATAGAATAACTAGTGCAAGGATGACATTGGTTTAACGGCTCTTGATTGACCATGATTGGAAAATTAAGGCCTACAACAAGATTTATTGAGATAATATAACCAAGGGATTCATTAGTATATTTATCATGATCCATAAGACCATTATTACCATGATATTCCTCTTCATCAACAATTCTATCATCATCAAGTTCAAAGAGATTGTTGGATTTTCTAAAAAAAGGCTACAATTTCTTTCTTTGATTGGTTTAGATTTTTTAATGGTTTGACTTGAGTTTTTGTACAAGTTTAACATAAGAAAAATGATAAAGAAGACACAAGAATTCCCTAACTTTTCAAGTTGGAGTGTTTGGTATTGTAGGCCCACAAACATAATTTGACCCAAGTGTAAATAACAGGGCCCATTGATCGCAAGGAGTTGACCACTTTTGATCCTCAAGGTCACACTAGAGCATGAGAGAAGAGCATATATGACCTACTATTATATTTTTGGAAGTATGGTGTGAGTAATTTCCCAGGGCTAATATTTTATTCATGCACTATAAAGACCAAATGATTGAAGGTTTTACTATGCTAGGCATGCACAAGGTTTGCTATGGGGAATCTTCAATATTCTCAAAGGTATGTGAGGCTTTATTTTGTGAAGAAAGGTGTATATCTAATAGCCTAGTTTGAGAGGGTAATCCAATCTCCTGCTTCACTTGTAAGCTTTAAAGTTTCCTAAAAATTTAGTCCAAAATGACAAACATACCCATAAGGGAAAGTGTTTCAATT
This sequence comes from Sequoia sempervirens, assembly GCA_007258455.2. Lineage (NCBI taxonomy): Eukaryota > Viridiplantae > Streptophyta > Pinopsida > Cupressales > Cupressaceae > Sequoia > Sequoia sempervirens. Next base: position 438,558,814 of record VDFB02000003.1, read on the forward strand.
CTCTCCCTAATTTATATACCCTACTAGAACACATGGGTTCAATTCACCACTTGGTCATGAAATCCAAGCTAGGAATATTAAAAAAAAAACTAAAGAAAAGGGGCTAACCATTTTTTGGTGCAAGGAAAGATCATATATGGATTACCCTTTTGGTGGGTAAGCAAAAAATGATAAAAAAAATGTTTTTGATTCCCAAGATCACATTGTGGTGCAAGGGAAGAGCATACATACCCTTAAGCCACACAAACAAGCCAAAAAAGCTCATCAACCATATAAATTAAATTGTGAAAGAAATGAGAACACACAAAATATGCTTCAGGTTGTCTTGGTCAAATGAATAACACACATTAGTAGATTTATGAATGTTCTACAACTAAAAAATCCACAACCAAAGGTTAGAAATTTGACTTTAAAAAATACCAAAAGAACCCCTATAATGATGTGTGATAGCAAAAAAATCCCAAAAATCTAATAAAATGATAAATTCAATTTGGTTGCATTGTTGCACAAAGTGTACACACCATTGAAAGTGCACATTTGTCTTTACACAAAGCACCTACATTGAAAAATTAACAGTCAAAATTCTAAAATGTAGTAATGCTAATTTAATTACACATATGCTAAAATAGAATGTAAATACACTTAACAAAATATAAAACACTAAAAGATAATATACATGATAAAACAAATTAGCAATACCTTAAAGGGTTCACACACCACAAGTGTAACAATTGGTATAGAATACTCTACACCATGTAATATTTGGTTGAAGATTATAGCCACCCAAGATCTAGAAACTTCATGAAAGCACATAAGAGATCAACCATGAGACAATAATTCTATTCTATCAAATGATAGATTATGATCATATGATTAATCAATGCTCTTTATTTACACATGAGACCACTTGGTTATATAGCCAAGGTGAGACATAGGATTAGAAAATATCATGACAAGTGTCTTAATCTTATGCCAATATACAACTAATATTAAATGACTTAGGACACAAGTATTAAAATTTAAAATATAAGATAAGATCTAATGACAATAAACACCTTCTAGAAAGATTCTCTCTTATGACCTAAGTAAACTTAACATTTAAATAAGACTCACTAATGAGTTAGTTAGGTAAAACACTTATTTACACCAACACCCCCCCTTAAGTGCAACTTAGGGAGTAGATTATTATGCAACTGAAGCAAAGATACAAGGATGGGTCCTGGCTACAAGGTCATGTTAGGTACCCATGTACAAAGACAGTCTCTCACAAATGGAGAAAAGGAGAAAACCTAGTGGGACAAAACTCCTCCCCAAAAGAGAGATGAAAACAAAATTCTCTCACTGATGAATGTGAAGGATAAAACCCATGTGAGGAAAAATATCCCCATAAGAGATAAGAAGAAAGATCATGCAACTACCCCTCAATGTTGAGTCTCCTACAATGATGGTATATTCTCGACATTGAATGTTGAAGGTGATCCAATACCACTGAACAACATTCCTCCCCTTACGAAGAAACAAAACCAAAATGGTATGCATGATGTATTCCCATTCCTAAAAGGAATGTGATGGAAGAAAGATGATGTGTAATGTCTCTGAAGAATGCTCAAGTGTCTCCATGTTGATGTCAAAAGTTGTAACACTTCAAACAGGCATTCTAGGCCACATTGTAGGAGATGACAATATAGAATCTCCTAGATATGATTGTAGAACAAAATCCAAAAAAAAGATACCCCCTCTAAAGAGAAAGAATCCTCCAATTTTTTTCCAAAATAATCTACATTCATTTCAAACTGTGAAGGATGATCATGTTGTTGAGAAAATGTGTCTCAACCTTGCAATTACATAATGTATTGTTTAGTCAATGATGACGGGGTTGGGGGGGTGTGGGGGGGATACCCCCCAAGAGGGGTCTAGGGGGAGCATCCCCCTGGCTAGGGTCCAAGGGAAATGTGCCTTGGTGGGGGGCTCGAGGGTAGTGCCCCTGAAAAGAAAATTTTATTTATATTTTATTATTGTAAATCTGGATCATTCATCATTATGTCTCATATCCGACGACCGATATTTTATTAGCTTGACTTGCCCTAGAAGGAAACCCTATTTTATGAGGGCATTGTATTATGAATATGTATTGCGATGTATTCTGAGATTCTAATAGTGGTTTTGTTGCCTCTGGATCTTTGAGTGGTGATACTCTTGTGAGAAGCTTGCTCTACAAGTATATGGTAATATTTTTGATTGTTGAATAATATATTGGGCAGCTTTTGTAGTGTGGGGTTTTTCTCTCGAAAGGGTTTTCCCCATGAAAATCATTGTGTTGTGGTATGCATGATATTTATGTTTATTTATGTCTAAGCTTCTGTAACTATTAAAGATCTATAAATTTTTTGCTTTATTCTTCTCTCAAGATTAGTGTAGGAAGTTGTCATGCTACCTTAACTTCCTTACACATGTAGAGAATGAACAAAAGGGTTCCCTCACAACAATTGAAGAAGGATCATTTTCATCAAAGAGAAGATGCATGCAATTAATGGTGTCTCCCAAATCTAAAATGCAAGACTTGGAAACAAACCAACAATGTCTATCAAGTGCTCATCCCAAGTAGTCATCTTTGGAAGATAATGTATGTCTTATTGTATTGAATCACAAGGAGCCAAAAAATGTGGCAACACAAGCATCATCAGAAGTAATAGTAAATGAAGGAGATGGAATATTAGCACATGTCAATAGGTCCTTAGTGGATGAAACAATACCAAGATTCAAATGACCATATTGAATCTCCTCAAAAGTTTCCACACTAGATTCCTTAATGTGAACATTTGCTAAATCGATAGGAGAAAAATGTGAGGTGTAGAATTGAGATTAGTGACCAACCTCCCCAACTGCAACTATATCTCTACTATGCAAATCTTGAATTATGACATAATCTACTGTGAACTCAACACTCTTGCATGCTCCACCATGTGTGATCTAATAGATAGAAAGGATATTGGTTAACAAAAAAGGAACAAAAAGAACATCATTAAATGCTCCATCATCCATTCAATGAATCCATTCCCAAAAACACACATTTATGTGTTGTTAGCCATCAGGATGTGTGGTGATGAACAAGACTCAAATGAAGAAAAAACATACTCTCAAATGAAGACATGTGATGTGAGGCTCCTGAATCAAGTATCCATCTCTTTGAATCAAAATTTGCAATTGCAAAAAGTTATTTCCCTTTGTATCTATCAGAATTTGATGAAGAAGGAGAAGATGAACCCATTGATAATGAAGGAAAATTAATTTGATTCTTCTTAAGAAGATGCTTCAATTCATCAATCTATTTAGAATAACATTTGTGTTCATCATTCCCAGTTTTCTTGCAATATGCACAAGTAGGCTTCTCCTTAGATGATTCCCCTTTAGAGAGAGAGGATTCAAATTCTTTATGTGGCTTGCTATTTTTCTTCTTTTGTTTCTTATCAAGCTTCCTTGATTCTTTTTGTACCTTTGGCTCACTAGCCAACAATGCTTGTGACTTAGGAGACTTGATTATAACCATATGAGCTAAATTAGCTTCCTCTTGGATTAGGAGATTTGCAAGGTAATAAAACTTAGAATCAACATATGATACTCCCATAAAAATTCGATGGGTATGAAAGCCAAAAACAAACATTGAATACTCAATACCAAGCTTGGATAACACATTCAGAATCAATTGTGAATCCTCTTTATCAATGTTGCAAACTTTCAATTGTGTTATTAGTTGCTTAATTTTGGAGATGTAATCTCGCAATGGTTGATTTATTTATTTTTCTTGTTATGTGTTCTTATAGTGGGGAAATGACATAAGTATTAAATGTCAAAAGATAAAACAAGATCTAATGACAACTAACACCACCTAGAAAGATTCCCTCCTAGGAATTAAGTAAACTTAACATGTAAATAAGACCCACTAATGAAGTAGTTACATAAAATACCTATTTACACCAACAACAACCAATGAGCATATGTCACAAGTAGTACACATACGCCACAAGGTAATGTACATACACTAATAGGTAGTATGGATACACCACCTTGATGCACATACACTATGAGATAGTATACATACACCATGAGGTGTGCAAACACCATGAGATAGTTTGCATATGTCACTCAATGGTTTGTATATGCCATGAGGCAAGGGTTTAGGGTTTAGGGTATGTTTGAGTGCAGATACAATAGGGATGAGTGTGGATATGCTATTTGACATCGTAGATGTGTCATTCAATAGCATGCATATTCCAAAGTAGGAAAGATATAAAATCCACAAGAAAACATATAAACAAACCTTCAAAAAACACTAGAAAAAGGTAAAAATTAGATTGGAACATGGTCCCAACATAAATGTCAAAATGTGAACTCTACAATATAAGGTAAACAAGTAGAAATCAAGCATCAAATAAAAATACTACCCTATATCAAGTATGCATCTCAAATAGAGAAAAAAAATGTAAACAATGACAAAAAGCATTAAACTTCTTACCACACAAACTTTGATGACCTAAATATTGTGCTTCAAGTGGTTGATTGATAATTGAAGTGAATGTATTTTCCCAATATTACAACATAACCTTGTTGCATCCAATCTTCTTCCTTCTTTGAAAAATGGCTTGAATAGGAGAAATGAATGAATGAATGAGGTTAGATCCTATGAGATGGCGGGTTGGGGTTTATCTTCATGTGGGGAAGAATAGGAATACAACAAGTGGCATCATGTGATTCGTGCATATAATTAGGGAAATGAGAGGGGACAAATGAAAGATGGAGATTAAAAAGGGTCTTTTTGGAGCGTTCAAAAGATTGAATTGATTTATTTTAAATAAAGTGGTGGAGGAATGTGCAAATTATTAATTAGTTGGCTAAAATTGATTTATTTATTAAACTAATCATGAGGGGGATTTTAGAGGAATTATAAAAATATTGGTGTTATTTAATTTATGGATGAACATTGGTAAATGATTAACTTAATTAAATAAATATGATTTATTCAATTGAAGTTGGAACATTAGAAGAAATGTTGAATTGGTCAAATTAATTAAATGATTAAGGGCAATATATTCAATTAATGTTAAAAGAAATGTTAGAAGTTGGGTAATTAAATAGTTAGGATTTAGTAAATAATGTTGGGAGAACAATCAAAGATAATTAGTATGAGATATTTAAGTTTTGTTAGCTTTGCAACTTTTTCCTTTCTCCTTTCTTAGGCTATATTTTCATTGGAGCCCTGCTAATTCAATGGTTTTCCATATGCTTTAGATGTAATAATATCTTGTTTTCATTAATTTAATAATAAATGTTTTGAATCTTATAACTATTTTGGTCTTTAAGCCTTTATATTGTGCATTGAAACAATGTATGATGGTCATAGGCTCCAATTATTAAATGTTCCTTTCAAGACTAGACCAGTTCTTCCCTTGATTATGTAATTGTAAGGTGGGGAGGGGCTTGGTTCAATGATTGTTTGTTCTTCTAGCAACACAATGTGCCTTCTTGGAACCTCAAGCTTTATTTCTCTAACCCTTCCCTTTTGTATTTTCTTAATAAGTAGTTGGAATAGAATATGGGTAAATTGTTGCAAGTTATTATGCACATGTTGCAATTCATTGTTCTTATTGCATGCATGGTAACTCTATGGTTTCCCTTTAAAACTAAGCTTAACTTAATCTTCCAAAATAATTGAAGAGACTCCTACTAGGCCCCTTATAAAACAACATTACATCTCCCTTGAGTCATCCTTCAAAGATGATAACCAACAACCTTAAGACCTTGGGTAGATTAGACCTTGGGTAGATCAGTAATCTCCTTTCAAGAGAGGAATCATCCCTTTGATTCCTTGTTGTTTTGTAGCATGCTATTTTCCCACTAAATAGGTACTAAGCATGATACTCCTTGTGCACACATGCTAGTTAGTTGACATTTGGTGTGTTGTAGGTGTTGACATCTATTGAACAAGAGGTGAAACATGCTTAAGTGGATGACACATGGTTCTCGGAGCAAAGAGTTGCATTTGCTACGCCAATTAGGCTTTTGATGACATCTCACTCACATATGGTTACTCAATCATCAAAGGCACACTTACTAGAAATGTGTAAGGGGTGGTGAGTCCTATACTCAGGTTATCAGGTCTAGAAGTATGCAAACTCAAGCCATATGATATAAGATTGATGGTGGGAAACCCCTTTAGAATCTACCATACTAAGTTAGAACCAACAAAGAGGTTCACTCCCACCTTCCAAGCCTTATCCTTGGTTTGATTTACTTGTGTGAGCCCAGTAGTGGGTGAGGAAACAGTAGATTCATCATGTTGACTGGAAACAAACTAAAGTGAAGGTTGTAAATGAGGATGCATCAAAATCCTTTTGAGGAATAACACAACATTTTTTATTTTTATTTTTAGATAGACTGATAGAGACTCTTACTTCGAAAAGGAAGAACATAGGTCTTTATTCATTAGGCAACAAAGTCCCGTGGCACAACTTGGTATGATGTTTCTTCAAGAGAGCATGGTCCTTCACTTGGTAATGTCACTTTGACTGTTGTTTTTGTAAATTCCCTTCTCAATCATTCTTATATTTCATGGGCAGCTTTCTTGGGTGCTAAGAATCAATTGAGTGGCACCACGAAGATTAGAAGCAATAAAATAGGGAATGGGAAAAGAATCGTGACAGGTGCTTGGACCTGCATTCTACTCAAGAGTTCTTTTTTTTCTCAAGCTCTACTAAACCCCTAATCTAGAGCTTACATCTTAAGACGTACCATCATGTTTGAACATGAAGCAATGTAATTTACAGTCCAAAGAGGATACCTTCCTTAGTGCAACCTGGATGGGTGCAATAGAGATTCTCCACCATTACTAGGCGTTTCATTGTCTTCCGAGATACCTCTTACGACCCTTTAGAGATGACACCACAATTGGTTCACTTCAAACCCTCCATCGACATTGGCCTATATCAACCTAAGCTTGTGCCTCAAGAAAGCCCTTAGCCCATCTTGCTCCACCGACTATCTCATGATATCTCATGAACTATCTCTTAAGAGAAAGCAGGCTCTGTGATAAAGAAGACCCACAAGGCTTCCTTAGTTACGCTCTACCATTTTCGTAGGTAAAGCCTCTGGGATTCACTCGGATGAATAATCTCAGAACTCATACAACCAGGGTGAACCGTTTCTTCAACCCCCATCCCTGTCCAGAAATTACTGGCATTTCAGTAACTTCTAAATGTGTTTGGAAAGGATAACTGTCGTATTATAGAGCTGCTCGACGCCTTGGAAAGGATGAACTAATCATTGGTTCTGACGACTCCATGATTTTTAAGATATGTCATAATGGTGCAGACCTAGCTTCGGCTTCATACTGTGGCTTCATTGGAAGCTTTTTCCAATTTGCGAGGCTGACATTTTTGAGGGAGATCATTTCAAGTAAATTTTACACGTGTGATCTTTCTTAGAATGTCCTTTTGAATTTCGATCAGTCGCCAGATGTAGCTTCTCATTTTTGCGGCCACGATATTTCTTCAGGTAACTAATGTTGGGCGTTGATATTTTTAGATGTAGGGAACTCTCATTCCTTGTTTGATCATCTTTTCATTCTAGTTGTGTCAGCCTCTGCACTAAATCTGGATAGGTTGCCATTCCTTTTCGATGAAATTGTTGCATCACTGGCAGGTTTTTTTACAATGTTCACGAGGTCAAACAGTTTATGGGACTCATGGATCAATAGTATTATAGAAAAGTAAAATTGTCTAGAATAACACATGACCAACACAACATCTACTTGATCTCCCTTTTCTTTTAGATCTTAGATCTTTTGTTTTATATCTTAATCATGTAATCAACACTTTTTGTTATTCTTCTTCTTCAAACAAGTTACCTAAGGAGCCCACATTTAAAATCTCAATGTAATTGGCTCGAATATCCGTATAATTCGGACATTACATGATGTAGTGTCATTCTATCTCCACTAGTTCTAAAATACAAAAAAATGCATATTCTATTAGCCTGCTCTTCTTTAGGTATTGTCCACCTTCCGATTTCACACCTAAGTTGGTGCAAACTAGTACTTAGTTGAGCTATAAAATTTTCAATTTTCATTTTATTTTCACTCCTATATAGTTTTTCTATATTCTTTTGTGCATGGTCATATGTAGAATTGAAATATTTGATATAGTATACTCTTTTCCTCCCAAGTTGCCTTATCCACGTGCTTTCTTTGACTTTTTCTTGCACGCACATTTTGATTGGCCTATTATTATTTGGACACTCTTTTATGCTAATACTCCACTTATTCATCCACTTGTTATTTTGTTTCATCAATATGCTCTTCCTTCTATTTAATTTCCCTTCTACTATTATTTTGAGCCAACGAGGCAGCTCCATGTTCTCTAGCTTCATTAAATAAATTAGTAATCAAATCATAGTTGATCTCTTCATAGATAAGGTGCCAGCTTCAGCTAAGGCAATCTTGTATGGAATTCATGATTTAATTTTGAGGCCACTTATGATTAGATGCTTTTGTAATCTTTCTATCTGTCTCCACTTCATTATCGATATAGGGCATATGGACCAAGATGGGTCACAAAAAAGTGGTCAAATGCCAAAAAATGAGTAAAACTCGTTCGTGTTTTGAAAAAATTCAAATAACATGATTGTGTTATTTGAATACAAAACGTGCACTCATTTTTATGAAAGAAAAATGTGCACATGTTTTTATGAAAATAAAACACATACATGTATTTATGAAAACAAAACACATACACAATTTTATGAAAGCAAAACACATACGTGTTTTATGAAGATTTCCATTTTGTGTGAAAGCCGATGGATTTTCTATGGACATTGGACACAACACTAACTTTTGGGACAAGATGGCCAGTTATCCTTGTGATCCCATGTCCTTGGGATAGAATTTACAGAGTACCTTCACCATCGCTACTCCACTATAATGTGCCACCAACTACCAGCCACACTCAACATTGAAGACCTTCACCATGGTGATGATTAAATAGCATAACCAACCACCAATACCACAGGGTTTCCATGTTGATCTCGTGATCAATCTTCTCAATACCTTATAGTCAAGCAGTGATGATGATTGACTAGGTGTTGGGTACTGAGGATTGCCACTGTCATTTCCTTGTAATGGTCTTGTGGATTATCTATCACCTCGTGTACCTGTCACCCCAATATTTGCAACCTTATTTGTTTCTCTCCTCACACACCTGGCCAATTTCCAGTTTGGTGATGACCTCATGCTTTTAACTTTACAAAAAACATATGTAATTTTAACTTTACAAAACACTTATGTTCTTTCAACTTAACAAAACACGTATGTGTTTTATTTATTTTTGGGTTTGAACAATGCATTTACCTGAAAACATGTAGATGCATTTAACTTAACAAAACACGTACTTGTTTTTCTTAGTTTTGGCTTACAACTATGGATCTACCTTTACAAAACATGTACATGTTTTTAACTTAACAAAACACATATAAGTTTTGCTTAGTTTTGGGCTTACGATGGATTTAACTTACCAAAACCTTATGTACTTAACACTAACACCTATACACTTAACACTAAACTCTATACCCATAACCCTAAACCCTACACCTAGCCCTAGGTCGTAAAGCCTATACACTCTACCCTAGACCTTATACCTCCAATCCTCGAGGTTCCTATACCCTTAAACCTAAACTTTATCACTCAATCTTATACTCTCAACCCTAAACCCTGTAGAGAGAGGAGAGATCTACATAGAGAGGAAGGGAGAGGTAGATAAGGAGGGATGGGGGAGAGGTAGGAAGGGGAGATAGATAGAAAGCTGAGATCAAGAGAGAGGTTAGATAAAGAGAGGTAGATCTAGGGAACTAAATAGTATACCCTAAACCTTATCCCTCGACCCTAGGAACTAAATCTAATAGGTTAAACCCTTAACCATATACTCAACCCTATACTTGATACTATTGATGGGTGTTTTTGCACTTTCTCAACATAGGAAGTGTTGTCACCTAGAAATGCACCCTATGCAAAGTTGTAAAAACTGAGCTTTCTAGTGAAACATGGGATCATCTCAAGGCTGTGGGTCACCTATAGTTGAAATGAACCTCTGGAGAAGGCCGGATTCCTTTGGGTATCACCTAAAACTATTGATTTTTGAAGGAAAAGGGAGAGAGATAATGCATAAAAATGAAAATTAAACTCTAAGGTGATGCACCGAAATGACAGGAACAATGAGACACTCGAGCTACACTTGAATACTAGTGACAGCCATGAGACTACACAACAAGATCCTGTAGATCACACATTCAAATAGGTTTGACATGCACATGCCTTCAAGAAGGAAAGGCAGATTTTTACAAACTAGAAGCTCATGTGCTGGATTAAGTAAACACAGTTTGTAACCTACATGATACTACTTCTGCAAAGAAAGGCACGACATGAAACAAAAGCTATAAGGAAAGAGAAAATTTCACTAAGTAGCTCAATGAGTCACTTAAAAAGAATGCACTATACTTGACAAGAATCAGAAGGCAGAATGATGGACCATCAATAGTAACCAAGTTAGATTTTGTATATTATGTTCCAAATTGAGTTACAGAATCTTGCTAGTATGAGAGAGGACTGTAAAATGGGTCACAGACTTCAGAGGAGCATACATCGGAACTCTCTTTCAAAAAAAAGAAAAAAATTCCTTATATACAAAAAAGATCTCGGCCCCTTAGGGTTTACAAAATATCTATCAGAAAGATCAGTCTTTAGATTTTTCATGTAGTTAATGCTGCACCCTGCGTGTCCCTGTCATATGTGTCGGTGGAGAGCTATTGCCTGGAGAAGCCTTCTGATCTTTCCGCAACCACCGCATTCATTTTGATCCTGGCATCGTGTCCTGTTCGAACCACCTTGGTTGAATGCTTTGGATTCCCTGAGCTTACAATAGATACATGCTACATTCATTCTATTGACATCCTTCATTCTGATCAGACTGCCATGGCTCATCTTAGCTCCTCATGGTTGGTCGAGTGTATTCCACGTAGGCTTTGCAGGCGGTCGAAACTCTTTTTAAAAGAATTGCATCTCGGTGAGAGACTGAAAGTGTCTCGCCAATGCAATTATTTCATCTGAAACCATTGGCACAGCATGGACATATCGATGAGAGTCTTTATCGAGCTTCATAACTCATACTGAAGTTGCCTCGATCTTGATATTACAAACCATATTGGCCAGAGTCTGCCGATGTCACCCCAACGCATTTTGCTCCACCGAGTCCTACATTCTTTGCTGAGATCCTATATTGAGTCGGTAGGACATCCATGGGTCGCTAAGACCTTTTTCTGAATTCCTTTTGTCTGCTCGAGCTCACTTCATTTCACCGAGACTCCTCCTTGGTCGCTGAGACCTTCTCTTCCTTCGACAAGACTGCACTGTCTCGGCAGGACCTTATGTCGAGCCTTAAAACTTTTGGTGACTTCTACCTTTTGGCAAACTGCTTCCCATCGGGGTGGCTCTCTGCATTCAGCGAGAGTTCATTTTTCTTTGGTTGGGGAGACATTACCATCTCGGCAAGACTTCTTGCCGATACCTGTGTCCTTTTCCGAGACCATTTCACCCTGACGATTGTCGGCGAGACCTCTTGTTGTCGCCGAGACCATATGCCGAAGGCACATCTTATGCCGATGGCGGAAACCCTCTTTAGGCAAGACACCTATTATCGGGAAGACTCCAGCCGAACCCTTCTCGTGATCGCCAAGACATTCCTTTCTCGCTAAGACTTCTTAGTGAGCTCCTTGACTTACCCCGAAGTGCCCAGTCGGTGTAACCTTCATCCTTCGGCAAGATGCTTTGCCGAAGGCAATATCCTATGCCGAGACTGATCTATTTCTTTTTGCAAGAGGTCTTTAGTGTCTCCCCGAATGCATTTTACCTTACCGAGCTCCGCTTTTCCTTTCGCCAAGAGATCACCGAGTCGGGGAGACCTTTCTCCAACTTGGAATGTTATACCGAAGGTCTTCATATCGGGGAGACTTCACGGGTCGCTGAGACCATATACCGAAGGCCCATCTTATGATGAGCCTTCCTTTGTTTCGCTGAGACCTCCTTGATTGCCAAGACATCTTGTAGACTTCCCCATTGTTTCATGTGTTACATCGAAGATCTTTCTCGTTCGCCAAAACTCTATTCCATCGACCAAACCTCACATCGACATGACTTATTGGCGGGACCGCTAGCTTTCTTCGGTGTGACCCTCATACTTCGGCAAGACATTATGCCGAGAGCATTCCTCTTGGTATGAATCTACTCCTTCGGCAAGACCTCTTGCCAATAACCTCTATTCTGCCCAGCGATGCATTTATTTCTCCTTCGGTCGGGGAGACATCTTCACTTTGGGGAAACCTCAGGGTAAAACACAACATTGTACCGAAGGCAATCCCTGTCGGCAAGATCCACTCAGTTCGCCAAGACATCACGTAGAAACCCCCTCCCTTTGGCGAACTCCTTTTCATTTTAGAGGCTCCACTAGTCAGTAAGACCTTTGTTGATGACACCTTCTTTGTCGCCAGGACTTCTCGGTGTCGGCAGGACCTCAGGGCAATATCTTCAATTGTTGGCGAGCCCCTTTGATTTTTTTGGTGAGGCCTCCCTTTGATTTGTCAAGGCCTTTTGTGTTCACCGAGACCTTTTGTCGAGCCCTTCACCTTTTTCCGAGCTCCAATCTCGGTGAGACATTATGAGTCAGGGAGACTTCTCGGTGAAGTCCCTTTGTCATATCGAGGGGTTCCTTTGTGTTGGTAGGACCCTTGCCGAAGACAACCATATCGAGGCCCCTTAGCTTCCTTTCGGTGAGACTTTTGCCTTCGCCAAGAGCTCCTAGTGAAGCCCGCCTTCTTATGCCAAAAGTATCTCTCCATCCGAGGCTCCTCTTATGTCGGCGAGACATTAGGAGTCGGGGAGACATCCCGATGACTTGAAAGCTACACCAAAGGTTCATTGTTGTCAGCGAAACATTAGAAGTCACCGAGACTATATGCCGAAAGAGATCTCATGCCGATAGGATCCCTGGCTTGAAGCACTCGGACTTAACGGAAACCCTGCTAGTCAGCGAGACCTTTTAAATGTCTTGCCAACTTTCTCCTTAGATGATTTTCACGCCGAAGCTCCCTAGGACAGTTTCTCCCACTGAGTTCCCCGTGACATAGCAACAAATGTAGATTCTTTTCCCTCGTGTGAATTTTCCATTGCCCTCTAAAGATCTAACATATGATTACCTTGCCTGATTTAAATCGTAGGTGAAATATAGGCAACAGGAAGCACACAAGTATGCTACCTCTCTTGAAATGTAATTTGTACAACTAAGTTTTAGAAATCATCTCGAGGTCTCTTAGGTGTGAGGTCATGACTTGCAAAAATAGCTCAGTTGTTGATGTGATTTGTTGGTAATTACAAAGGGCATTTATGGTTATTAAGCATGGAGGGTATTGGGTCTACAAATGGAGTTTTATAAATTCTAGAGATGAATGCATAGTTGTTGCAAGTTCAAAACATCTTTCTCATCATATTTGGCTTTAGAATGAGGCCAGAACTTTGTTTCAACTTCAAATTTTAAAGAAAAGTCAAAAGGGGCAAAAGGGTTAGAAGTTTCCTAGACCTGCAACTAATGTTGAACAATAACAATGGAGGGTGCTATAGTGGAAAAACTTACTAAAACTAGGTTTCACATAACCAAGGACAACTCACAGTCTCATGAAACTAGTGCAATCTTCAATGGTTCATTCAAGATTTTCAGACTCTTCATTCACCATTGAAGCATGAATAACAATAGAAATTAAGTGCAACAATACAAATAGTGCTCAGACTAACTTTACACAACAATTTACCATCAATAAACATCTAAAAGTATGAGCATAGAAAGACATCAAACACCATAGCATTCTTCACCATTAAAGTTCAACATAAACTACCAAATGAAAGTAACTTGAAACTTAAAACAACAAAGCTAAAATCTACTATTTGGGGATAGAATCATGCACACATGAGAGCAATACACAAGTGTAAGAGATGGGGACCACCACATGCAAGACCCCAGGTCACGGAGGGTCAAGATGCGAGCGGTTGTCCTAACTTACCTCAGCTAAGTGCAATGTAAGGAAATGTGAGGTGAGAGTAATGAGGATCATGAGGCCTCTTAGTTACTCTGCAGACTCGAAACATAGGAAAGGGCTAGGTGATCTAGTTTTTAGTTTTAACGCTACGCCTCAGGAAGCCCTCTATCCAAGGATGAAAGTGTGGTCTCTGGACATCAGCGTGGTCTCTAGAAGTCAGTGTGGCGCGCTGGCTTCTCAAAAGTGCGTTGGCGTCCGTAGGGCTAGATAACAGTGAAGACGAGGTCAAACCAATAAAACTAGCTAACGGCCCAACTGATTAACTAAAGGGCTAGAATGATGTGATTAAGTAAATGAAATACTCTCTAATATTATAAAGCAAATACACAAGAGTAAAGAGAGTAAGGAGAATCTCACCAAGGAATTCGTTCGCTAGTTGATCCGTCGAGAAGCACGTACTCCTATACACATACAAAGAAGAGAATGGTGGGTGGTTGTATAGGGGCTTGCCTCAGTCAAACCCCCGTTTAGGTGTTTCCACCTCCACAGACAACCAAGGAAATGAGATAAAGGAAGTAATGTAGTAAAGAGCAAAGAGGCACTGCAAAACAATGTTATGCTACTCAACCAAGTGATAGAAGAGAGGAGAGGTAAGCTTACCACCTCCACCAAGAGTACTCAAGGCTGCTTGGGGGAGAATATGAGAGTACTCAAGCCTTTGCTGCAATGGCGTGGTCCCAAAATTTCTCTACCGAAGTGATGGAGTGTTGCTTTGTCTGCAATGGAATGATTGAATGCTTGAGAGTGAAGTGAAGAAGCTTGTGAATCTAGTCAAGAAGTTAGAATGCATGTTGAAGGGATCAATTTGAAGGATGAATGATGAAAAACGGCTATATTCAGGTCAGTCGGTCGAAGGGGGCATTACAACTTCACCTCCAATGAGAAGAGTAACACCTTTGCAGGTTCAACCGTAGGAATCTGCTAGGGACATAAGCACGCTGCACAGATGTCGGCACCTTGGGCGGGCATCCTTGATAGAAACGCCTCCACCGACGCTCAAAATAGGCAACAAGTGGGATGCAAGCAGTGGGCTTAGGTGGAATTAAGCCTCCAAACTTGGTTTTTTAAGGTGGATAAAGGAAAAAAGTGGATTTGCACATGGGGTGCAAATTCACTCTTATACATTTTCCCCCACTTTAGCGAGCACGAATACTAATGAGTGCTCAGTAAAGTAGATCAAGAAAGAGTAGGGTTAGAAATGTATACCTGAACTGTCAAAGAAGTAGACCATGATCTGGTAAAATTGAAGGTGCAGGGAAAATAAAGGACTCCATAGCTAGTCAGAACTACGAAGTTGGAAAAACAAAGTGTCTTACAGGCCCGCGGACCTGCGAGGAGGCAGCCCCCAAGATCTCTCACATGAAGGAAGCCTCATGAAGTAAGCGCCTTACAGGCCCATAGACCTGCAAGGAAGGTATCCCCCAAAAACTCTAGCATGAAGGAAACCCTAAGGAAGTGGACTCCATAGAGTCAAGAAGCGGTCCAATAAGCAAGTAAGTGGATAGTCATGCAGACAGTCGATGATTCGCAAGTCTTTCAAAGGGGTCCCTAGGGAACCCTTCAAAAGGAGAGGGGTACACTCAAGGGACGTACTATTTGAAAGGTGAGGTCTAGTTAGGTTTTCCCCAATCTAGATGCAAAGATATAAAACAAGTCTAGTCGGGCTGCCCCCAAGCTAGACATAAAAAGGGGAATGGAATAAGTCTAGTCGGTCTGCCCCCAGGCTAGACGCAAAGGAATCCATCTGAGGTAAAGACTCTCAAAGAAGGGCCCCTTGGGAACCCATCGTGAAAATGGGTCCACTTAAGGGACACAATTCGAAAGCAGATGTTCTTTTTCTTAGAGTGATCCATCATCAAGGAATCCTTTCGAAAGATGTTCACTTCATCAAGAAATTTGAGAGGAAGGATATGCCCCCATGCGAGGGGAAGAATAAAGTTGTCCCTTCTTCGGAGGAAGATATTCGAGTCATTTATTTACAAACTTGTGATGAAGGAAACACATTCTGTTAGGGTTCCAAGTTGAGAATGCGATTCTATAGAAAAGTTTACAAAGACTTTTGAGAAAAGATTTGTTAGCAATGAATGCATTTTCTGGAAATTGAAATGTTAAAGAAAAGGCACTATCACACATGAAAGGGACAACTCAAGCAAAGAAGAGAAAAAGGTAAAGGTAAAGAAAAAGAGAGTATACAAATAGAGGACATAGGGGGATCTAGTTTAGCGGGGTCAGATCTAGTTGAGATCATAGTAATAGGTAACCACAATGCAAGGTGAAAGATCATCAATCCCCAACCAGATTAGGAAGAATGCATGGAAAAAAAAAGTAAAAATAAAAAAATTGGGTCAACATGGAAGGGAATCCTAAATGCTCCCAAGGCTTTGCATCGTCCCCAATTTATTGAAAATCAAGCACAAACATGGAAGAATTATGATATAAATAGAAGAAGGTTTATGACACAAAAACCACGCCTGTATCCAAACACCAATGGGGGTGACGAGGTTCATCCAGGCACACACAACATGAGCACAGGGGAACACATCACAAAAAACACACACACAAGATCAAGAAGAGGCCTCCTCCTAACATTGATCAACCAAGAGGTCATCTGTTTCCCACTCTAGATCATCGTAGGGGGAAGGAGGATGATCCTGCAGTGGATGGATGTTAAGAGGAGGAGCATTTAGTCCTCCCACAACAAGGGCCAAGGAAGAGGGCCCCTCGAGGTCCTCTCCACCAACCTCTTGTGGAGTTAAGGTCAACGATTTTGCGAAGATTGCTGACAAGGCCAAAACTTCATCCACAAAGTTAAACATGCACCCCACAGGAGCACTATGTCTAACTTCAACAGATGGGGCAGGTTGAGCTTGAGATTCATTGCTAGGCTCGCCGAGTGACTCAAGAGCGGTGACGAACTCAAGGGAAGCCAGGACTAGTTCCATCACTAAGACATAACAACTCAGCACAGGACCACCTTGTGAAGAAGGTGGGCTCCTCTTACATCCTTCATCGCTAGAAGGACCAATCTCCACCTCTTTCTTCTCCAGAGGAGACGAGCTCCCCACAGACAAGGCTAGAGGTGCAGAGGAAGAGGAGGAAAGAACCACAATGGATATGATCAAGGTATTAATCATATCCACGAGCTTCGAGAAAGGCTGGATATTTTGAACGTGGACATCAGCAAAGGTGGATCCACTGAAGGAGTGATGAACACCTATACCCATTTAGGGTTAGGTGCATTTGTACTTGCAACAGAAGCTAGGAGCAGTACAAGACTAGACTAGAGAGAAGTAGGAGGAAGGGAGGAAGAAGATGTTGTAGGAGCCCCTGAAGTAGGTGTGATCACTTCTTCCTCCTTTCTTTGCGAGGTGGCCTACTCAGCCAAGAGAGCCTTTCGCCGGTGCTTGTGTTTGCATGCAAGGCAGTTTCTATGGCTCTTCGAGTTAGAGGTTAGGATTTGCGAAGGGATAGAAGATTCCTAATCAACCATGGGAACGTCCACCTTGACTGTTTCCGGTGGAGGGACAGGTTCCTACACGAGAGTAGGAGGAATAGGCCAAGGAGTGATAGGAGGAGTTGACTCGAGAGCTTCAACAATGAGCCTCTTTTCGGTCACTGCCTTAGGAGAAAGAGTAGTAGGATGCCGCGAATTGAACTCTCTATGAGAACCTTTCTTTCTGCTATATAAATAATACCATGATCTAGGGTATAAATTAGGGAGATCTGCGAACCTAAGCTTGGGCCTACACCAAGGAGGAATCATCAGATTTAGTGGATAACCACCACGCTGGGTCATCCAATACTCTTCCCAAGAAGGGGAAGAGGATGAGGAAAACTAGGAGGAGGTAGCCTTTTCTTTACCTTTATGGGAAGGAGAGGAAGCTGGCGTGGAATTCTCCTTCCCTTTTAGGGAAGGGAGAGTAGTCGATGCGGGCTTCTTCTTTGCTTCTCGGAAAGAAGAGGCAACCAATTGTTCTATCATGGGAAGGGTTAGCTTCGATTCCCCTTTGCCCCCAATTTTATACTTCACATAGTTCTTATAAAGTAGGTTTGTTCTTGGAGGAAGTGAACAGATCGGGGAGGGCCAAAAATGATCCAGCGAGTATCCACCATGGCACACCAAGGGCTGGTATCCGATGTCATGCACTACATGCATGAAACCCTCATGGGAGATGTTATCAATCATATATGCACACTTTGTCAGATTTGCAGAAATCAGACTATCTGTTGAAACATGGAAACTCTTTTCAGATGTGGGTGATCTATGCAAAAAGAGAATCTCCAGAGTGAGCTGGTTCTCCGAATGATGAATATTATTCTAAGTGATTTTATGAGGGAAAGAGTTAGAAAGATGACTAAAATTAAAACCTATGACTAACATATGATTTACCAGACTTATGAAAATTTAGACTTAATCACTCATAACAGTTTCTCTATCACAATAGCCCTCACAACCTCATTAGGACACGTTTCATTAGTGATTTGCATGAAGATATGAAAGAACTAAATACAACATGCAACCTGAAACCATGTAATTCTCAACAAAGATTTACAATAGCAAGACATATAAGGATTCAAGTTTGAAACACAAAGACATCAGATTTCCATTACAAAACTGAGACAAGAAAAGTGGGAAGAAGAACTTTGCTGCTTTATTAAAATTGAAAGAGTGAACTTGTCAAACTGAGAACAAAAATAAGTTTACAAGCTCCAAAATTTGTAAGAGCAAGAAACTAGAATCTGAACTGAGAAGAAGAGAAAAAAACCCAAGTCTTCAAGATAAATCTCTCCAAAAACCCTAATCTGAGCTCATCAAGAAAGCTCAAGGAAAAGGTATCAAAGTTGCCCAAAAAGTCTACACAAAAGTAGAAAAAATTCACTGTTTCCATGTTCATACTGTTCAACTCCTAAAAATAGGCTAAATCTGCTTTAAAAGCAAATAAAACACTTAATCCATCCAGCAAGCATCTCAAATCCAACCAAGACAGTCCCTCTCAAAAATCTACTAAAAATAGCAAAGAGATAAAAACAATTTGCTTTATCTTTACTTTACATGATATGCAGATTTTATATTGTCTCAATCTGGCCCAATTTTGCATTTAAAGATTGTTTTGAAATCTTTTGCAAAAATACAACCTTATTTCTCCAATACAAAATTGATTTTCTTAAAAAATCATAAAAATATACAAAGCATATCTCCTCATCAATATCCTAATTGATTTCTCTAAAATCAATTGAAAATAAAATAACCCTAAATATGAAAGCTCATCTCCAAGGAAAAATTTATTATATCATTCTTATTTTAATTGATTTCCTCCAAAATCAATCAAAAATCTAAGGCATTATCTCAAAACCTAAGTTAGACCTAGACTCAAAGGTCTTAGAAGAACACCATGGTCGACTTAGGCATATGTATTAATTGGCAAGAATTTTCTTAAATAAATGTGATAAAGCCCAATTTGACTTAGGGCAAAGCAAATCCCTAATGAACAAAATGCGAAGAATGCCCTATTTTTTCGCATCATTTTGCAAAGTGAAACTTTGGAGAAATGAGTCTCTGCATGAGCCACCGCCATGGAAAGGTTAGGGTTTCATCTTTGAGACTTGATTCGAGCTCACTCCTCCCTGGTTTGATCATATTCGACTTCCATAACTCAAGGTAAGTGTTTTCTCCTATATCCATTTCATCCCTTGGCTTCTTTGATGGGAATAAAAGCCTCACTGGTCGCGGCCATGAGATAAATATCTAATGAATTCTTGTATTTTTGTTTTCTTTGCCTTACTTCTCTTCTATTGGTCTTCATTGTGGGAGATTGACCCCTGTGTTTGAGAGCTCTTGAGAGCTTGGCCGCGAATTTTCCAGTTCTCCATGGCATGCATGGTAAGCTTCATCATTCCATCATTCCTTTCTTAACATCCTTTCTGCAAAAACAAAAGCTTAAGAAAGCTTTTCCATTTATAAATTCATGGCCATACTCAAGCCGCACCATGTTTACTTGACTATGGGCTTTTGAAGCACTTTGGGTTCGACCCATGATGATTTACTCCTATTGTATTTCTTGAGACAAAATTTTGATGTGGGCATTCACTATTTCGAACAAATCATACTTATTCCTGAATCTTTCAAGCTCGACCATGAAGGCATTGTATAAATCCTTTGTATTTAGCCAGAATCCCACATGGGTATATGATATTTTGAATAAAATACATTCTTTTTCCTTTCTGTTGAAATCCCTATGTGGGTAAACTGTATTTTGAGGAAATATGTGTTTATTGAACACGACTCACCATGATTTATTCTATTTTTTGTTGTTTCCTATAAAACCCTCTCATGGGTGACTTTGAAAATAATAGAAAGCATCTATTTTGTTTATCTGTAGAAGTCTCCATATGGGTAACTTAGAAATGGTATTAAATCTATCTTTTAAACTCAAACCCCAATGTGGGTGCATGAAAAATAAACAAAAATCTATATATTTTGATATTCGTGTAAAATCTGGACTCGACCCATCATGGCTTCTTTTGGCATTTGAACTCTTCAATTTTCATCATATGGGTATTTGTTGTTTGTAAAGAAAATGCATTTTTGGATGTATCTTCAGTTATATTCCAACTCGTCCTTCTTTCTGTAGAAAATTCCCATGTGGATATATAATATTCTGAAGAAAACACATTTCTTTTGTATCACTATTGAAACCCATCACACGGATTTATGAGACCCTGAAAAATGTATCTTGAGTTTAAACTCTCATGTGGACTTCCTGTACTTCAAATATACTGCACTTTCATTCAAAACCCCAATGTGGGTTTTTAGAAAAATGACAGAAAACATAAACCCTGCCTCCTTCTATAGAAGACTCATTTTGGATTTTAGTAGAGACCTCTTCAATATATTTGTATTTGTTTGAAAATCTTTCCTGTTTCTCCTGTTTTCACTTGTGGATGCCATTATCATGTTGTTTCGCACCCTCCTTACACACAAAAATCTCTTTTAATTGAATCTACAGATTAGTTGTTTTTTTTAGTCTCCTATGCACTCACAGTTATGCTCTTCATGGACGCACTCCAAATCTTCATTCATATCATGCTCAATGTATACATGTTCGTTCTAAAAATGAGTTTATGTCTACGAATCCTTGAAAACCTGCCTGATAATTGTAATTTCTTTTCAAGGTATAGTTTGAATGACAAAAAAATTGAATGATAGAACAACACAGATATCCAAAACAGTGTATTCTAATTGTCTTCTTTTCAAAATAGTGAGGTATTTTGCATTCTTGGCCAAATTGAAACTGGCTATCTTGTTGAATCATTCACTAATCAGTTGGCTACTGGTCACTATATTGATCTTGTCTCCTTCCACTATTCTGATTGAAATCTGAAACTCCTTCACATGTCTCCATGCTTGACTATACTTTTAAAAGTATGCTCTTCTACCTGGAACTCTTCATGCATTTTTATGCTCCATTTAATAAAACTGTTCCATGCACTTTCTCTCCTCTTGAAATGAAAATATATAACATTTCTCTTCGTTGAGGCATTATGTATGCCTATTCACTATCACTGTCATGAGCATGAACACTGTTGAACTTTGCATAATATTATGAACATGATGAACAAATAATACCATGGCAGAAAAATATAACCATACAACATTGTTTGAGATGAATGTAATCAGTTAAATTAATCAAGCTGATTTAAATTAATTGTCCACCTATAGCTTTCAGAAACATGTTTGATTGCTATGAATGAACAGTTGGCTTGATGGCTTGATGGATGAATTCTGATTTACTCTTCAGTTGTATATTTTCTTTCTTGATGAACATGATGATTGCAATCTTGTTCTTAGCCCACTTATAATGAATAAGGGGCAGCATGTCGAGCTCTACCCCTGTGGGAGCCTATTTTTCTCCACATGCTTGGTCTTCAAATGACAATCAACTTCATGATTTTCCCTATACTTGCACATAGAAACAAATGATGTTAGCATAAAAAAATATATGACGATGTTGAAGTCATTCATCTCATGTTTCTGTACTTTTCTTGATTGTTTCAGTGTATGATCAATAGCATACTACATTATCTTTGATGGTTCATGTAAATATGTTCATAGTCGGAGCTCTAACATCCCTCTCTTCCTTCCTACAGGTCAACAGAGCTCGAAGAAGACAAATGGTGTACCACTTGTGCGACAGTCATCAATACAGGCAATGATGATTATGTTTATACTTATGTGATTATTCCTTTTATGCATCTTCCATAGTGTAGTGTGATGCTTATGATGCACTATAACAGTTACATCCATGACTTGTGTGGATATTTAATTTCAATCTTTTGCTTTTCATTTTGAAAAGAAAAAATGCATCTCAATGCAAATTTGTATTATCATTTGAATTCTTGTAATCAAGTGAAATTATATAAATATGAATTACTTTATGAAATAAATGAAAGCATTCTGTTACTTAATCGTTGTATGCTCAATTTTGTACTTCATTTGATTCTGAAACATTGAATAGCAACTTATGAAACTCTATTTCCTCATTTCAATGCATAACTGTCACTTGATGAATAATGAATAAAGTGCAAACAACACTTAAGAATAACGCATAAATAACTATAACTTCACTTAAGATATAACAGTATTTAATCAGCTCCACCAATTGAGCTGTAGCGAAAAATTGGTAGCATTTTGGCGATTTCTACTAAATGCTTGCCTGCTAAGCATAGATCAGTTGTCTTAAAACACTCCATTGAGCGTAGAGTCAAATCTGCCCCTTCATGAAACTCAGAAACTTGAACAACAACACTCCAAAAAACAACAAACAAAATAGAACAGAACTTAAGGCAAGCTAATAGGCCCAGATGGCCAAAAAAACATGGGCAACAACACTTAGGGAAAAGAAAACTACTGAAAGTAAATGTGCGTAACACATTTATTTGCAATACTACTCTACTTATTCACAAGATAAAAATTATCTTAGAGGCAATGTTTGAGGTGGATCCCATTAACTGGGATAGACAACACCTCTCCAGTCAACTTAGAAAGTTGGAACTCGTTGTGTTCCTTCCACTCCATGATCACATAAGGCCCATCCCAAATAGCATCAAACTTGGAATGTCATCTAGGTTTGCTTTTAAATTCATTCCATTTGAAAACCAGATCTCCAACAATGAAATCACGTGGTCTTGCTCTTTTTTCAAAAGAATTCTTCATCCGAGCTTGATGTATCTCAAGCTATGTTAGAGCTTCTTTCCTAGTTTCCTCCAGCTCTACTAGCTATGCAAATCTCACCTCAAGAGGCTGCTCATTCAGCAATTCCAGTTCTTTAACATAACTTAAAGTTGACAAATCAATGGAAATAGGTAACTTAGCTTCCTTGCCATAAGTTAAAACAAAGGGAGAACAACCAGTGGCCCTTTTAGGAGTTATTTTGTCAGCCCAAAGGGCTAACTTCAAATTTTCATGCCATGTCTGTTGAATATCCTCAACAGTCTTCTTGATTATCCGAATCAGATTCTTATTTGTAGATTCCGCCTGACCATTGCCCTGCAGATAATAATTAGAAGATGTGTTCAAATAAATATTATTTCTAACTGACCAATCAGAAATCCTCAAACCAATAAAAGCCAGACCATCATCAAAAATGATTGAATCTGGAACACCAAATCTTGATACGAGATCTTGATAAAAATTAAGCATAGAAGTCTCGTTTGCTTCCTTTAAAGCAACTACCTCAGTCCATTTAGTAAAATAATCTGTGGCAGTAAGTATCCACTTATGACCCGCACTTTAAGGTGGATTGATAGGACCAATAAAATCTAAGCCCCACTTAGCAAAGGGTTGATCCACCTAAATCAGATGCAGGGGCAAGGCTGCAAGCTTCTTCTTTCCAGAAAATAAAGCACATTTCTCACATTTTCTGACCCAAGCAATAGCATCTTTGAACAAATCTGGCCAATAATAACTAGCTCGCATAATTTTCAAGGCTGTTGTTCTTGCAACAAAATGGCCTCCTGAAGGCCCATCATGAAACTCTGCTAAAAACTTGTCAACTTGATCAGGCTGAATACATCTCAATAAAATACCTTGGAAATCTCTCCTATAAAGAATGCCATCAATAATTGCATAAGGAATGGCTTGTAATCTGTAATACCTTCTTTTTTCTCTGTCTAAGCCTTTAGGGCACTCACTAGTTTGTAAATAGTGCATCATTTACTGTAACCAAGTAGCAGGCAATGTTGGGACAACACCTGCAACATCATTATTTAGCACCGTATCCATATCTTCAGCTCCTTTTAAGTTGTCTTCATTTCCATCAATCTATTCACACAAACCCTTGCCTCTAACGAGCTTGGTTACCTTTATATCAACGTCAAACTCCATTACTTTGGTTATCCAACCAACATGTTTATCATTAATATCTTTGTTAAGTAAGAAATCCTTAACAGTTGAATGAGCAACCAACAAATGGATCTTGCTATTGGACAGCATATGCCTGAATTTTTTTAAACTTCTTACAACAGGAAAAACATGCTTCTCGACAAAAGAATACTTCACCTCATAATCATGCAATACTTGGCTGAAAAATGCTACAGGCTGCTCCAAGCCTTCATCGTTTTGCTAGCATAACATAGTTGAAACTGTATCTATTCCTCCAAAAGCATACAAAATGAAGTCTTTGTCAAAATTTGGATTAATGAGAGTAGGAGCAGCTACAAGAGCTTCCTTAATCTGTTCAAAGCTTCTCTTACCTTCCTTGGTCCAACTGAATGGCATATTCTTTTTAAGCATAGAAGTGAGAGGTTGCAACAAAGCTGCAATATTCAGTATGAACCTCCTCACGAAATTTATTTTTCCAAGAAAGCATTGCAAGCCTTTCTTGTGAGTTGATAATGGTAATTCAAGAATTGCAGAGACTTTTTTAGGATCTATAGAAATACCTTGCTTTGAAACAATATGTCCAAGGAGTTTACCTTCATGTATAAAAAAAATACACTTCTTCGGATTGAGAGACACTCTGAACTCTCTACATCTTTGAAAAATCTGCTCTAAATGATCAAGATGCTCATTAGCATTTCTGGAAAAAATGGTAATATCATCTAGATATACTGGAACAAACTTGTTCATAAGGCCGTGAAAGGCCACATCCATCGCTCACTGAAAAGTTGCTCCAGCGTTGGATAAGTCGAAAGGGATTTTTTTGTAGGCCATCGTGCCCCACTTCATTGTAAATGCTATCTTGAATTGATCTTCCTGCTTCACCAGAATCTGGTTGTAACTTGAGTAACCATCTAGCAAAGAAAATCTGTTAGAACTAGAAACTACCTGCAGAATTTTCTCCATGGAAGGGAGTGGGTAGTTGTCTTTCAATGAAGCCTTATTTAAATCTTGGAAATCGAAACATAATCTGATTTCCCCACTTTTCTTCCTAACTGGCACTAAATTTGACACCCAAGAGGTGTGTTTGATAGGAAAAATAATACCACTCTCAACTAATTTATTTAGTTCAACCTTCATAAGGTGTTCTAATTTGGGGTTAAGAGGTCTCTGTTTCTGCCTTACTGGTTTTGCACCATGTTCTAATTCAATAATATGTTGGGCTAGTTCTAGGTTAAAACCTCTCATATCCTTGTACTCCCAAGCAAAAACATCACTAACTTTCTGACATAACAGAATAAATGCTTGTTGTTCCTCTTTACTACATACCTTTCCCAGCTTGAGAAGCTTTCCTTTGAAGATTTCAATCACTGCACAATGTTCTTTAACAGTTATGCTGCACTTGTTTTTATGCACTTGGTCATCTGAATTGAACACAGATTCCAAGGTCACCAATCCTTTTGGTAGCTTGTTGGTCTTTAACTACACAATCTAGTCATCATATTGTTGCTGCCATTTTTGCTTGTTTCCATCTGCAAACTTAGCTTCAACAATCAAGAAATTTACAATTTGCTCATTGCTGTCAAAAACCTTCCAACTCACATTATTGTTAGGCACAAAAGGTCTGACCACTTTTTTTACATATTGACGTGCCTCTACTTCATGAATTTCATTGGGAATATCAAACTGGGCTCCTATGGCAGCGAGCCTATCAACATGCTTATTTTCGTTTCTAGGAATCAAAACAATATTAAAAGCATCAAAATCTTCCATCAAATCCCATACACGATGCTTATATTTCTTAAACAAATCATTCTTGGGAACATTTAAATTTCTGATCTGATTTACAATTAGTTCTGAATCACCATAAACTTGCAAGCATTTAATACCTCGTTTGCGGGCCCATTCGAGGCCATGCACCAATGCTTCATAATCAGTTGTATTATTCGAATAGCTGAAAGCAAATCTATAGGCTAAAAAGTATTTATCTCCCTCTCATGAAATCAACATAGCCCCACCTCCAGCACCAATATTGCTTCTCAAACCATCGAAATAAAGCTTCCAAAGCTCGTTTTCTATTTTTGCAGACTGTTCCTCCTCTTTACAAAGATTGGGCATATCAAAATCAGGTTCTCGAATCATATAGACTCCTAATCCTATCTCATCTATGTGCTGGAATAGATCAAGCTCGTGATCTTCGGCTGTCCATTCATCTAGATTGATATTTTCTATATGGGTGCTACTGTTTGAGGTCATGGTTTGCTCCTCCAGTACAGGGGTGGCGTAGAGGTTAGCATTTATAGGATTTGGTGAATATGGTTCGATACGATCTTTGGCGAGAGGCTTAGATTTTATGGTCACTTTCGTACCATACCTTGTTCTAAAGAAGAGATGAGACCAATATAAAGATAGAAACCCACCCAACTTCGCTATAAAATCCCTTGAGAGACAAATGGAAAAGTGCGGTGGCAAGTCAATGACACGTATATCCTAATGAATAGCAAAACTTGGGGATGCGTGCAAAGTAAGAGCCAAATTTTTGATAATACCAGCAATTTTAATAATAGACCCATCTAATTGCATTACGCCTTTCCGGGGATTAGGCTTATAAACAAGACCTAACTTATTGGCTAAACTCTTAGGCATGACTGAACTACTAGCTCCAGAATCAACCATACAATTATGAACAATTTTATTGCCAATAATTAGACTTAAGTAAAATGGGGGAGGCTTTACCTCTTTAATTTTCTGTTCATTCTTATCCTCCAGATCATTAGCAAGCATGAATTTAGCAACCCCTTGATCAGTATCCTTAGAAATAGACAACTCAGCTAAAACGTTTTACAACAAACTTTTCTGACCTGGGATGTAGAAAGCATCTAATACCGAAATATTGACAGTAGCCTTTTTGAGGTGCTCAACAATATTAAATGATGTATAATTTACCTTCTGCTAGTTTTTTGTGATAGTAGCATCATTTTTTCTATGCAAAGGCTGTGAATGCATTCTTGACTACTCCTTGCTAGGTATCTCTTGGCCTCTTTGCAGAATCTGCATTTTAG
>VDFB02000003.1:438586537-438624599 GCA_007258455.2 Sequoia sempervirens
ATGATCACATAAGGCCCATCCCAAATAGCATCAAACTTGGAATGTCATCCAGGTTTTCTTTTAAATTCATTCCATTTGAAAACCATATCTCCAACAATGAAATCACGTGGTCTTGCTCTTTTTTCAAAAGAATTCTTCATCCGAGCTTGATGTATCTCAAGCTATGTTAGAGCTTCTTTCCTAGTTTCCTCCAGCTCTACTAGCTATGCAAATCTCACCTCAAGAGGCTGCTCATTCAGCAATTCCAGTTCTTTAACATAACTTAAAGTTGACAAATCAATGGAAATAGGTAACTTAGCTTCCTTGCCATAAGTTAAAACAAAGGGAGAACAACCAGTGGCCCTTTTAGGAGTTATTTTGTCAGCCCAAAGGGCTAACTTCAAATTTTCATGCCATGTCTGTTGAATATCCTCAACAGTCTTCTTGATTATCCGAATCAGATTCTTATTTGTAGATTCCGCCTGACCATTGCCCTGCAGATAATAATTAGAAGATGTGTTCAAATAAATATTATTTCTAACTGACCAATCAGAAATCCTCAAACCAATAAAAGCCAGACCATCATCAAAAATGATTGAATCTGGAACACCAAATCTTGATACGAGATCTTGATAAAAATTAAGCATAGAAGTCTCGTTTGCTTCCTTTAAAGCAACTACCTCAGTCCATTTAGTAAAATAATCTGTGGCAGTAAGTATCCACTTATGACCCGCACTTTAAGGTGGATTGATAGGACCAATAAAATCTAAGCCCCACTTAGCAAAGGGTTGATCCACCTAAATCAGATGCAGGGGCAAGGCTGCAAGCTTCTTCTTTCCAGAAAATAAAGCACATTTCTCACATTTTCTGACCCAAGCAATAGCATCTTTGAACAAATCTGGCCAATAATAACTAGCTCGCATAATTTTCAAGGCTGTTGTTCTTGCAACAAAATGGCCTCCTGAAGGCCCATCATGAAACTCTGCTAAAAACTTGTCAACTTGATCAGGCTGAATACATCTCAATAAAATACCTTGGAAATCTCTCCTATAAAGAATGCCATCAATAATTGCATAAGGAATGGCTTGTAATCTGTAATACCTTCTTTTTTCTCTGTCTAAGCCTTTAGGGCACTCACTAGTTTGTAAATAGTGCATCATTTACTGTAACCAAGTAGCAGGCAATGTTGGGACAACACCTGCAACATCATTATTTAGCACCGTATCCATATCTTCAGCTCCTTT
This sequence comes from Sequoia sempervirens, assembly GCA_007258455.2. NCBI lineage: Eukaryota > Viridiplantae > Streptophyta > Pinopsida > Cupressales > Cupressaceae > Sequoia > Sequoia sempervirens. The sequence continues at coordinate 438,587,761 of VDFB02000003.1, forward strand.
TAAGTTGTCTTCATTTCCATCAATCTATTCACACAAACCCTTGCCTCTAACGAGCTTGGTTACCTTTATATCAACGTCAAACTCCATTACTTTGGTTATCCAACCAACATGTTTATCATTAATATCTTTGTTAAGTAAGAAATCCTTAACAGTTGAATGAGCAACCAACAAATGGATCTTGCTATTGGACAGCATATGCCTGAATTTTTTTAAACTTCTTACAACAGGAAAAACATGCTTCTCGACAAAAGAATACTTCACCTCATAATCATGCAATACTTGGCTGAAAAATGCTACAGGCTGCTCCAAGCCTTCATCGTTTTGCTAGCATAACATAGTTGAAACTGTATCTATTCCTCCAAAAGCATACAAAATGAAGTCTTTGTCAAAATTTGGATTAATGAGAGTAGGAGCAGCTACAAGAGCTTCCTTAATCTGTTCAAAGCTTCTCTTACCTTCCTTGGTCCAACTGAATGGCATATTCTTTTTAAGCATAGAAGTGAGAGGTTGCAACAAAGCTGCAATATTCAGTATGAACCTCCTCACGAAATTTATTTTTCCAAGAAAGCATTGCAAGCCTTTCTTGTGAGTTGATAATGGTAATTCAAGAATTGCAGAGACTTTTTTAGGATCTATAGAAATACCTTGCTTTGAAACAATATGTCCAAGGAGTTTACCTTCATGTATAAAAAAAATACACTTCTTCGGATTGAGAGACACTCTGAACTCTCTACATCTTTGAAAAATCTGCTCTAAATGATCAAGATGCTCATTAGCATTTCTGGAAAAAATGGTAATATCATCTAGATATACTGGAACAAACTTGTTCATAAGGCCGTGAAAGGCCACATCCATCGCTCACTGAAAAGTTGCTCCAGCGTTGGATAAGTCGAAAGGGATTTTTTTGTAGGCCATCGTGCCCCACTTCATTGTAAATGCTATCTTGAATTGATCTTCCTGCTTCACCAGAATCTGGTTGTAACTTGAGTAACCATCTAGCAAAGAAAATCTGTTAGAACTAGAAACTACCTGCAGAATTTTCTCCATGGAAGGGAGTGGGTAGTTGTCTTTCAATGAAGCCTTATTTAAATCTTGGAAATCGAAACATAATCTGATTTCCCCACTTTTCTTCCTAACTGGCACTAAATTTGACACCCAAGAGGTGTGTTTGATAGGAAAAATAATACCACTCTCAACTAATTTATTTAGTTCAACCTTCATAAGGTGTTCTAATTTGGGGTTAAGAGGTCTCTGTTTCTGCCTTACTGGTTTTGCACCATGTTCTAATTCAATAATATGTTGGGCTAGTTCTAGGTTAAAACCTCTCATATCCTTGTACTCCCAAGCAAAAACATCACTAACTTTCTGACATAACAGAATAAATGCTTGTTGTTCCTCTTTACTACATACCTTTCCCAGCTTGAGAAGCTTTCCTTTGAAGATTTCAATCACTGCACAATGTTCTTTAACAGTTATGCTGCACTTGTTTTTATGCACTTGGTCATCTGAATTGAACACAGATTCCAAGGTCACCAATCCTTTTGGTAGCTTGTTGGTCTTTAACTACACAATCTAGTCATCATATTGTTGCTGCCATTTTTGCTTGTTTCCATCTGCAAACTTAGCTTCAACAATCAAGAAATTTACAATTTGCTCATTGCTGTCAAAAACCTTCCAACTCACATTATTGTTAGGCACAAAAGGTCTGACCACTTTTTTTACATATTGACGTGCCTCTACTTCATGAATTTCATTGGGAATATCAAACTGGGCTCCTATGGCAGCGAGCCTATCAACATGCTTATTTTCGTTTCTAGGAATCAAAACAATATTAAAAGCATCAAAATCTTCCATCAAATCCCATACACGATGCTTATATTTCTTAAACAAATCATTCTTGGGAACATTTAAATTTCTGATCTGATTTACAATTAGTTCTGAATCACCATAAACTTGCAAGCATTTAATACCTCGTTTGCGGGCCCATTCGAGGCCATGCACCAATGCTTCATAATCAGTTGTATTATTCGAATAGCTGAAAGCAAATCTATAGGCTAAAAAGTATTTATCTCCCTCTCATGAAATCAACATAGCCCCACCTCCAGCACCAATATTGCTTCTCAAACCATCGAAATAAAGCTTCCAAAGCTCGTTTTCTATTTTTGCAGACTGTTCCTCCTCTTTACAAAGATTGGGCATATCAAAATCAGGTTCTCGAATCATATAGACTCCTAATCCTATCTCATCTATGTGCTGGAATAGATCAAGCTCGTGATCTTCGGCTGTCCATTCATCTAGATTGATATTTTCTATATGGGTGCTACTGTTTGAGGTCATGGTTTGCTCCTCCAGTACAGGGGTGGCGTAGAGGTTAGCATTTATAGGATTTGGTGAATATGGTTCGATACGATCTTTGGCGAGAGGCTTAGATTTTATGGTCACTTTCGTACCATACCTTGTTCTAAAGAAGAGATGAGACCAATATAAAGATAGAAACCCACCCAACTTCGCTATAAAATCCCTTGAGAGACAAATGGAAAAGTGCGGTGGCAAGTCAATGACACGTATATCCTAATGAATAGCAAAACTTGGGGATGCGTGCAAAGTAAGAGCCAAATTTTTGATAATACCAGCAATTTTAATAATAGACCCATCTAATTGCATTACGCCTTTCCGGGGATTAGGCTTATAAACAAGACCTAACTTATTGGCTAAACTCTTAGGCATGACTGAACTACTAGCTCCAGAATCAACCATACAATTATGAACAATTTTATTGCCAATAATTAGACTTAAGTAAAATGGGGGAGGCTTTACCTCTTTAATTTTCTGTTCATTCTTATCCTCCAGATCATTAGCAAGCATGAATTTAGCAACCCCTTGATCAGTATCCTTAGAAATAGACAACTCAGCTAAAACGTTTTACAACAAACTTTTCTGACCTGGGATGTAGAAAGCATCTAATACCGAAATATTGACAGTAGCCTTTTTGAGGTGCTCAACAATATTAAATGATGTATAATTTACCTTCTGCTAGTTTTTTGTGATAGTAGCATCATTTTTTCTATGCAAAGGCTGTGAATGCATTCTTGACTACTCCTTGCTAGGTATCTCTTGGCCTCTTTGCAGAATCTGCATTTTAGGCTGTGCTACAGCGTTAACATTTGATGACGAAATGGGCTGCTTACTGTTCATAGGTGGCTACTGTGAATTTCCAGCTTGCTGCCCTAAATCCATAGCTCTTTTTTTTTATCTAGTATTGGCTGAAACATAAGAATTTTGCTGATCTTGACCATTCACGCCACATAATTCAGAGCTCTACCAGTTCAGCAAGGCGACTTCCACGTTATCTTGTTGTTCCTGATTCTTATCTACAATATTTTCTAAACCAGCATAGTTATTTTGAACCATTAAAGCCTGATTTCTCATTCCATTAGTGCACACTGATTAGTTATGGGGCTGATTGCATGGATAACACCAATCGCAATCTTGGGAAAATTTATTTTGAGGCACAAGTTCCTTTGACGAACTAGCTGCATTTAAATTGTATGGTTGGAATGGCCTAGGGTTAAAATTCCTTCTTTGGGCTTGGTAATCATTCTGAAAGGCAGGCCTATTAGGTTGGTTCTACTGATAAGTGGCTTGATAAGGCTTATGTTCATGACCTACTTGCTTCTTAATGCTCACAAGATCATTCTCGAAGGTCTTGAGTATACTTTTAATCTCTTGAAATCCTTGGTTTGGGGCTGGAGCAGCAACTTCTTGGGCTGCATTATGATAGACCATTGTTGGAACAGTCGGGACAATAGCTAAGGCAGGTACAACAATAGGGGTAGGTGGTTGTATTTCTAGAAACAAAGGAATAGGTCTAGGGGTTATGTCTCTAGCTTGGATGAGACAGTTTTCAACTCTAATGGCTATGTCATAAGTGTTAGGGAGTGTATGCCCACCCATAGACTGAGTCATGACTGAAATATTACTATTCAAAGCTTTTAAGTAAAATAGAAAAGCATGTGTTGGTAAAGGTTTTATCGTTGCAGGAATCCTATCCCAGGTTCTCTGAAATCGGTAGTTGAAATCAGCCAAGCGCTCATATGGCGCCCTCCAAATGGTGCTCAATTTCTTTAACAGAGACAAATTATCAGCAAAAAATTGATATAAACCATTACCTAATGCATCCCATGTCATGATTGAGTTGGATGCGAGACCTCTGAACCATTGTAACACCTTCCCTTTGAGCGACACAGCCAATAGCCTTAACGCAATGTTTTCTTGTGTGATGTTGTGAACTGAGCATAAGGTGGCTACGCCACGAATATGCTTAACCGGTGTAGTGAGGTCCTTCCCGGTGAAGTATGGCAGGCTTCTAAGGGCTGCAACTAGGATGCTGTCATGTTGAACGATGTCTAATGGGTTGCCTCTATTAAAAGGCGTGAATGGGTGTTTCCTTGGTGTTTCCATTGGTGGTGCTTGTGATATTGGAACTGATACTCCTGGTGATAAAACCAAAGAGCTGAAAATAGGAGGTGTTGATTTTGATCTTGTAGGTGTTTCAAAGATCCTCCTTGCTATTCTGCCTCCTCTTCGTGGTGGGGATAGCTCTCGATATTTGAAAGGTACAGTACTTAATTTGGTCTATATTTTTCTCATGCGCAGGCTGCACTAAGTCTGCATGCAAAATCAAGATCGAAGTCGCCAGGTATATTGAAATGATCCTTCAAAAGGTTGCACAAATTTGCTGCATACACCAAACAACAAATTAAAAACTCTAAAATTTCTCTGAAATGGTTTTCAGAGTCCCACCGAGCATGCCAAAAATTGTTATCAGTCAGATATGCACTCTTTGTCAGATTTGCAGAAATCAAACTATTTGTTGAAACATGGAAACTCTTTTCAGATGTGGGTGATCTATGCAAAAAGAGAATCTCCAGAGTGAGCTGGTTCTCTGAATGATGAATATTATTCTAAGTGATTTTCTGAGGGAAAGAGTTCGAAAGATGACTAAAATTAAAACCTATGACTAACAGATGATTCACCAGACTTATGAAAATTTAGACTTAATCACTCATAACAGTTTCTCTATCACAATAGCCCTCACAACCTCATTAGCACATGTTTCATGAGTAATTTGCATGAAGATATGAAAGAACTAAATACAACATGCAACCTAAAACCATGTAATTCTAAACAAAGATTTACAATAGCAAGACATATAAGGATTCAAGTTTGAAACACAAAGACATTAGATTTCCATTACAAAACTGAGACAAGAAAAGTGGGAAGGAGAACTCTGCTGCTTTATTAAAACTAAAAGAGTGAACCTGCCAAACTGAGTACAAAAATAAGTTTATAAGCCCCAAAATGTGTAAGAGCAAGAAACCATAATTTGAACTAAGAAGAAGAGAAAAAAACCCCAAGTCTTCTTCATGATAAATCTCTCCAAAAACCATAATCCGAGCTCATCCAGAAAGCTCAAAGAAAAGGTATCAAAGCTGCCCAAAAAGTTTGCACAAAAATAGAAAAAACTCACTATTTCCATGTTCATATTGTTCAACTCCTAAAAATAGGCTAAATTTTCTTTAAAAGCAAATAAAACACTTAATCCATCTAGCAAGCATCTCAAATCCAACCAAGACAGTCCCTCTCAAAAATTTGTTAAAAATAGCAAAGAGATAAAAACAATCTGCTTTATCTTTGCTTTACATGATATGCATATTTTATATTGTCTCAATCCGGCCCAATTTTTCAATTAAAGATTGTTTTGAAATCTTTTGCAAAAATACAACCTTATTTCTCCAATACAAAATTGATTTTCTTAAAAAATCATAAAAATATACAAAGCACATCTCCTCATCAATATCCTAATTGATTTCTCTAAAATCAATTGAAAATAAAATAACCCTAAATATGAAAGCTCATCTCCAAGGCAAAACTGATTATATCATTCTTATTTTAATTGATTTCCTCCAAAATCAATCAAAAATCTAAGGCATTATCTCAAAACCTAAGTTAGACCTAGACTCAAAGGTCTTAGAAGAACACCATGGTCGACTTAGGCATATGAATTAATTGGCAAGGATTTTCTTAAATAAATGTGATAAAGCCCAATTTTACTTAGGGCAAAGCAAAACCCTAATGAACAAAATGCAAAGAATGCCCTATTTTTTCGCATCATTTTGCAAATTGAAACTTTGGAGAAATGAGTCTTTACATGAGCCGCTGCCATGGAAAGGTTAGGGTTTCATCTTTGATACTTGATTCAAGCTCACTCCTCCCTGGTTTGATCATATTCGACTTCCATAACTCAAGGTAAGTGTTTTCTCCTATATCCATTTCATTCCTTGGCTTCTTTGATGGGAATAAAAGCCTCACTAGCTGTGGCCATGAGATAAATATCTGATGAATTCTTGTATTTGTGTTTTCTTCTCCTTCTCTTCTATTGGTCTTCATTGTGGGAGATCGACCCCTGTGTTTGAGAGCTCTTGAGAGCTTGGCCGCGGCATTTCCAGTTCTCCATGGCACGCATGGTAAGCTTCATCATTCCATCGTTCCTTTCTTAGCATCCTTTCTACAAAAATAGAAGCTTAAGAAAGCTTTTCCATTTATAAATTCATGGCCATACTCAGGCCGCACCATGTTTACTTGACTATGAGCTTTTGAAGCACTTTGGGTTCGACCCATGATGATTTACTCTTGTTGTATTTCACGAGACAAGATTTTGACGTGGGCATTCACTATTTCGAAGAAATCATACTTATTCCTAAATATTTCAAGCTCGACCACGAAGGCATTGTATAAATCCTTTGTATTTAGCCAAAATCCCACATGGGTATATGATATTTTGAAGAAAATACATTCTTTTTCCTTTCTGTTGAAATCCCTATGTGGGTAAACTGTATTTTGAGGAAATCTGTGTTTATTGAACATGACTCACCATGATTTATTCTATTTTCTATTGTTTCCTATAAAACTCTCTCATGGGTGACTTTGAAAATAATAGAAAACATCTATTTTGTTTATCTGTAGAAGTCTCCATATGGGTAACCTGGAAATTGTATTAAATCTATCTTTTAAACTCAAACCCCAATGTGGGTGCATGAAAAATAAACAAAAATCTATATATTTTGATATTCGTGTAAAATTTGGGCTCGACCCATCATGGCTTCTTTTGGCATTTGAACTCTTCAATTTTCATCATATGGGTATTTGTTGTTTGTGAAGAAAATGCATTTCTGGATGTATCTTCAGTTATATTCCAACTCATCCTTCTTTCTGTAGAAAATGCCCATGTGGATATATAATATTTTGAAGAAAACGCATTTCTTTTGTATCACTATTGAAAACCATCACATGGATTTATGAGACCCTGAAAAATGTATCTTGAGTTTAAACTCTCATGTGGACTTCCTATACTTCAAATATACTACACTTTCATTCAAAACCCCAATGTGGGTTTTTAGAAAAACGACAGAAAACATAAACCCTGCCTCCTTATGTAGAAGACTCATTCTGCATTTTAGTAGAGACCTCTTCCATATATCTGTATTTGTTTGAAAATCTTTCCTATTTCTCCTGTTTGCACTTGTGGATGCCATTATCTTGTTGTTTCGCACCCTCCTTACACACAAAAAACTCTTTTAATTGAATATGTAGATTAGTTGTTTGCTTTAGTCTCCTACACACTCACAGTTATGCTCTTCATGGATGCACTCTGAATCTTCATTCATATCATGCTCAATGTATACATGTTGTTTGTTCTTAAAATGAGTTTATGTCTATGAATCCTTGAAAACCTGCCTAATAATTATAATTACTTTTGAAGGTATAGTTTGAATGACAAAACAATTGAATGATAGAACAACACAGATATCCAAAAAAGTTTATTCTGATTGTCTTCTTTTCAAAATAGTGAGGTATTTTGCATTCTTGGCCAAACTGAAATTGGCTATCTTGTTGAATCATTCACTAATCAGTTGGCTACTGGTCACTATATTGATCTTGTCTCCTTCCACTATTCTGATTGAAATCTGAAACTCCTTCACATGTCTTCATGCTTGACTATAATTTTAAATGTATGCTCTTCTACTTGGCACTCTTCATGCATTTTTATGCTCCATTTAATAAAACTATTCCATGCACTTGCTCTCCTCTTGAAATTAAAATCTGTAACATTTCTCTTCGTTGAGGCATTATGTATGCCTGTTCACTATCATTGTCATGAGCATGAAAACTGTTGAACTTTGTATAATATTATGAACATTATGAACAAATAATAGTGTGGTAGAAAAATATAACCATACAACATTGTTTGAGATGAATGTAATCAGTTAAATTAATCAAGCCAATTTAAATTAACTATCCACCTGTATCTTTTAGAAACATGTTTGACTGCTATGAATGAACAGTTGGCTTGATGGCTTGATGGCTTGATGGATGAATTATGTTTTACTCTTCCATTTGTATATTTTCTTTCTTGATGAACATGATGATTACAATCTCCTTCTTAGCCCACTTGTAATGAATAAGGGGCAGCATGCCGAGCTCTACCCTTGTGGGAGCCCGTTTTTCTCCACATGCTTGGTCTTCAAATGATAATCAGCTTCATGATTTTCCCTATACCTGCACAAAGAAACAAATGATGTTAGCATAAAAAATATATGATGGTGTTGAAGTCTCTCTTTCATCTCATGTTTCTGCACTTTTTTTGATTGTTTCAGTGTATGATCAATAGCATACTACATTATCTTTGATGGTTCATGTAAGTATGTTCATAGTCAGAGCTCTAACATCCCTCTCTTCCTTCCTATAGGTCAACAGAGCTCAGAGAAGACAAATGGTGTACCACTTGTGCGACAGTCATCAATACAGGCAATGATGATTATGTTTATACTTATGTGATTATTCCCTTTATGCATCTTCCATAGTGTAGTATGATGCTTATGATGCACTATAACAGTTGCATCCATGACTTGTGTGGATATTTAATTTCAATCTTCTGCTTTTCATTTTGAAAAGAAAAAATGCATCTCAATGCAAATTTGTACTATCATTTGAATTCTTGCAATCAAGTGAAATTCTATAAATATGAATTACTTTATGAAATAAATGAAAGCATTATGTTACTTAATCGTTGTATGCTCAATTTTGTACTTCATTTGATTCTGAAACATTGAATAGCAACTTCTGAAACTTTGTTTCCTCATTTCAATGCATAACTATCACTTGATGAATAATGAATAAAGTGCAAACAACACTTAAGAATAACACAGAAATAACTATAACTTCACTTAAGATATAACAGTATTTAATCAGCTCCACCAATTGAGCTGTAGCGAAAAATTGGTAACAAGAGAACTTTAAACACTTGCTTACAATAGAGGTGATTCCATTCATGGAGGTGAGCTAGGGTATGCCTAGCTTTAGCTTGAATATATCTAACTCTTGGATAACATCGAAGACTATGTCGACAGGCCTAGGTCCAACCAGGACGGACAAAGTAATCGATTCGTCAGGTTTAAGGCACATACCATTGTGTGTACGGATGGTAGATTTTGTTTCTTCATATTTTTCCTTTTGTAATGAGTTCAATACTAATGTCCCCTCAATGATAACATTCACGTGGATCATGAGTTCTATCAAAAATCTTGTCACAATGTTACCATTGTCACAAGCGAGAATGTAGAGAGGCAAAGGTTTGTTGTTTAAGGGTAAATCATGTGATGTAAATGTAATATCTGACGAACTGGGTGCGGGTGGAACAATGGAAGTTACCATGACCATATTAACATAGGCCCTGGGTTGGGTAACAAAATCAGTGGGATCAATAATCATGTTAGTAGAGTGTGACAGAAATGGATCCATGTATATTTGTAGTTCACTTTTAGCTTTCACCACTAATTTATTAGCATTTTTGTATTCCCATCGAGACGAATGGTACCGTCCTCGATGTGGTCTTGTATCTCATGACGTAGTTGCATACAACATTTGGTATCATTTCCATTAACACAATGGTACTAGAAATAAGTGCTCCCATCATACCAATTAGGGTAGGGTTCTTTATCAGGCTTAGGAGCCGACAAAGTTATGATCTTATCCTTCAACAACTTCTGTAAGATGGAGGTATAAGAATCTGATAACTTTGTGAACTTTCGGTTATGTTTGAGGCTGTTGTCATTAGCAGCAGCTACTACATTCACAATTTCCTTATCTTTCCCAGAGATTGATACAATGGATTTTCCCTCAGAACGGGAGCGCGAGGAGGATCCCTCGAACTGAACAACCATCTATTGGTATTCTCGTAAGGTTGCACACAAGTGCGTGAAAGAAAGGTATTTCATAAGGGAAAACTTCTCTTGCTAAGGCCTTTGTAAGTTCCCTATGAATACCTTCTACACGTCAGAATTGGGCAGTTGATACAAGATTTGTGAAAGTAGTGATTGGTAATGGGCTATGAAATCAGTGATTTTTTCATTATCTCCTTGTTTACATTGGATGAGATCTGAAAAGGTCATCTTCAACCTGATGTTTGCTTGGAACTATCTAAGGAATTGGTTTACCATTTGATCGAATGAGAAAATAGAGTTTTCAGGCAAGGAACAATACCACTTGAACATTGTGTCCTTGAGGGATCAGGGAAACAATTTAGCCATCAACGCATTGTGATGGAAGAATTCGGTGCATGAAGCGTTAAAGGAAAACACATGGGTTTGTAGATCTCCCTTACCACCATACTTCTCAAATTTAGGGATCTCCATTCCTTGAGGGAAAGGAGTGTTCAGGATGGCAATTGAAAATGGGCTATGTTAGAAGAAGGGTTGGAAGATATGCTAGACAGAGGCTTGGGAAAGACTTGCCAATTGGCTCTACATCTTACCCATATTCTAAAGAAGAGTGTTCAGAATAGGGTCATTACAAGATAGAGGGCTAGAGGGACCTCCTCTAGAACCACCACCAAGGCCTCCTCCAGAGCCAACACCAGTGTGACCTCCATTAGAACCACCACTAGAGCCACTGCCACCAGTAGTGCCTCCACAGGAACCACCACCATGACCTCCACCAACACTGCCTCCACTACCAAATCCACCACCACTACGAAAGCCCCCACCACTCACCCCAGCAAAGCCTCCACCATTAGAGGTGATAGGAGGGGTGAAGCTATAGCCCAAGGGGACTCTGTTAACCTTGATAGTTTCAGGCTATTCAAAGGTGAAAGGGATACTGATAGAAGGGATTGCGTTGACCATATAGACGGATGCGGGAGGCATTGATATTCCTAACTGATCTTCACACTCTTCAAAAGTGACCCCTTGTGTGAAGCTAGGGTTGTTCAAAGGATCACATGCTTTGGCAAGACCAAGGAGGCTAGTCAAAAGTTGAATGCATGTTCGATCTTTACTCATCATATGTTTTAATTCATTGACAACCCATGTGGCTCTAGGAATCTTCGTGTTTCTTTCCAAGTGGTTTTCTAAGTTTCCCAATCCCTTAGTAAGGGTGGAAATGTATTATGCAAGAATTTGAACAGCTTCACGCTCATCCACCGATGATGGTGTAGGAGATGCAAGGGGAGTGGGAATGTGATTGGTTTCATCAATGAATCCAATATTGTTCCTTGACAACTTCTCCTGTGCAACCAAACTAACGTCGAGAGCGAAGAAGATACTTGTAGAGAGACCAATCGAGATCTTCGTCCTTTCCATCGGGAGGTGTCATACTTCTAACGATATACCTAGAAGTTGTGGACTAGGTCGTGATGCTCATAAACTTTCACAACACTCAGGAACACAATAGTCACAAATTACACGAGAGAGATCTTAACACCAACGGGTGAACGAACGTTGGTTCACCAAAAATGTAAGAGAGGGGGACCACCAAGTGCAAGACCCTAGGTCACAGAGGGTCAAGATGCGAGAGGCTGCCCTAACTTACCTCACCTAAGTGCAATGTAAGGAAATGTGAGGCAAGAGTAATGAGGACTGTGAGACCTCTTAGTTACTCTACAAACCCAAAACATAGGAAAGGGCTAAGTGAGCTAGTTTTTAGGTCTAACACTACGCCTCAAGAAGCCCTCTGTTTGAGGATGAAAGCGTGGTCTTTGTATTTTAGCACGACGCACTGGAATCTCAAAAGTGTGCTGGCATGTATACAACTAGACAACAGTGAAGACAAGGTCAAACCAATAAAACTAGCTAACGACCCAGCTAATTAACTAAAGGGCCAAAATGATGTGATTAAGTAAATGAAATACTCTCTACTATTATAAAGAAAATATGCAAGAGTAAAGAGAGTAAGGATAATCTCACCAAGGAATTCATTTGCTAGCTAATCCATCGAGAAGCATGTACTCCTACACACAGATAGAGAGGAGAATGTTGGGTGGCTGTATAGGGGCTTGCCTCAGTCAGGCCCCCATTTAGGTGTTTTCACCTCCACAGAAAACCAAAGAAATGAGATAAAGGAAGTAATGTAGTAAAGAGAAAAGGGGCACTACAAAATAGTGTTATGCTACTAAACCAAGTGATAGAGGAGAGGGAAGCTTACCACCTCCACCAAGAGCACTCAAGGCTGCTTGGGGGAGAATATGAGAGTACTTGAGCCTCTGTTGCAATGGAATGGTCCCAAACTTGCTCTACCAAAGTGATGGAGTGTTTCTTTGACTGAAATGGAATGCTTGAATGCTTGGAGTGAGTGAAATTGATCTTGAGAGTGAAGTGAAGAAGCTTGTGAATCCAGTCAAGAAGTTACAATGCATGTTGAAGGGATCAATTTGAAGGAGGAATGAAGAAAATGGCCATATTCGGGTCGGTTGGCCAAAGGGGCATTACAACTTCACCTCCAATGAGAAGAGTCACGCCTCTGCAAGTTCAGCCACTAGAATCTGCAAAGGATGTAAGTGTGTTGCGTGGACGTCTACGCGTTGTGCAAGCATCCCCGATAGAAATTCCTCCATCAACGCTCAAAACAGGTGCCAAGTGGGGTACAAGCATTGGGCTTAGGTAGAATTAACCCTCCGAAGTTGGTTTTCTAAGGTGGATAAAGGTAAAAAGGGGATTTGCACATGGGGTGCAAATTCACTCTTATACAACAAGAAACCATCAAAACAATGTTTTTCTCATATATTTTGCAGTAGCATGTCTTTACAACAATTCGTCTCTCTTTGAAAATGAGAGGATGCCCCTATTTATAGCTTTCAAAAAGTGAAATGAATGGAAAAAATTCATTTACAATGTGTGGCCAAGATTCATTTTCACTTAGGGTTTCACCTACCCCCAATATACTACAATATAAAAATAGACCTCTTTGTCTTTTTCCTATTTTTTCATGTAGTCTATTTCATCCTATAGTGACACCCAACCCTTTTAACTATACAGTTAAGTATTCATCATCAATGATGGGCTTTCTAGCCCCTCTCTACACTATTGCATGCTCAATGAACTTGTTGATCATAGCTATGAGTTTCTTATCCTTGGACTACTCGTATTTGAAGATATGGAAGGATATCTTCTTGAATGTTTTTGTGATTTGCTCCCAATGTTTGGTACACTTTGGCGTAGCCTTTATAATCTGTTCTAAGTGAAAGCCCTTGCAGAAAAATCCATGAAATCTGGTGACAACATTTCTCCAGCCCCTTGTTCCATCTTCTTGTGAAATAATGATTTGATTTTCTCTGGATCTACTTCCAAGGCGAGCATTTCATAGTCCATCATCATCTTCAGATAATCCTTGCTATCTGTTTGATGCTCCATGATCCACTCACGATCAAGTTCTAGTTCATGCAATGACTTCTCCAGAATCTCCTTCCTATAGTCAAGATTCATTTTCCATGTTTCAACAAGCCAATGATCCTCCTTTGGTAGCTCTAGCTCCTTCTCCCATGCTTCCTGAGAGAGCTTAAGGATGCTCTCCAACTTCAGATAAGTGATCTAATATAGCTCAAGGAACTCCTGCAAAGTGTTTATCATGTCCTCCACATGCTTATGTAATTTTTGGAATCTGTTATATACTCTGGCTGCATGGTAGATTCCCATATCACCATTGTATAGTACTCTATTGAACCAGTCCATAGTGGACTTGATCCAATTCTTCATCTTTTCCATCTTACTGATCTCCTTCTTTGAGAGTATGGTAGGCACTGATAATTCTGTCGAGGTCTCTTGTTCTATTGATGTCCACTATTGGATATAGGCGGTGAGATTGACCACCTGTTCTTTCAACACTTCCTTAGTGGATTGATCCTTATTCATTTGTTGTATTATGGTGGAGACAAACCCTTGAAGATCATCCATCTTTTTTTTGTGGGTTGTCGGGCCCAGGTTGATTATGGATATCTAGTAATCCTGCCCCCGAATGGTTCTAGCATCCTTATTTGTTGTTGGAGTGGCTACGTGTAATGTGTTGGACCCAGAAGTGTCGACCGTGATGTGTGACCAAATATTTGGCTTCTTCTCTTTACAGGTCCTCATTTGAGCTCTGGCTAGTATTGCTTCTAATCTTGCCTTCGAATTAGCAACCATCTGAGCTTTCTTCTTCAATTTTTATTCCGGCCATGCCCAAACCTCTGTTTGACCCTTGGGTGATTCATGACCACTGTCCTTTTCCTTTTCCTTTTGGGGATCATCCTCTTCATTAGTAGGGGCTTCTTCATCCTATTTTTCTTCCTCATTTAGCTCTTCTACTGGTATGGCTTTTCCTTTGTCGAGGTCAGTGATCTCCACGTTCTCTTCAACAATATTCTCTTCTTGTGTCCCTTTGGTTGCTTTAGGTTGATCCTCAACACTCCCTCAAGGGACTTGGTGCCTTCTTCTTTGCTTTCTTTATGCTCAATTTCAACATTCTGCTCAGGCTCAAAGCTCTTTTCTTGTGAATTTTCTTCTTCTTCTTTATCTTTCTCTTCCTCCCTTTCTGGAGATACTTCTTCCTACATCAGGCCCTCATCTTGACCAGTTCGTGGAGGTTGCTCAATTATCTCTACATCAAGATCCATGTCCACTTTCCCTTCATCAAAGCGATGCTCCTCTGGGTGTACTTCTTTTGGATCCTAATTCAATATTTCCACCACATAATTCTCATTGAGCTCTTCATCCTTAGAAGTTTGTGGTCCTTCTTCATTGGAAGTGACCTTTTCCAAGTTTATACTTAATATGCCTTCTAGATGTTCAAAGTAATTATCTTTATAAAAATCCTCGGGTTCGTTAGCTATGTCTTGTGTGGCTTCTCTGTGTTGCCCTGTGCTAAGTTTTTCAATTTCCTCTGAGATTTGCATTGTGGCCTCCATTTTTGGCAATTCGGTAGGTGGTGTGGGAATAAGAAAAGCAATAGCAAGTTTAGCCATTAATGCTTGGAACTTGGGGTCAAGGACCACCCTAGAGAGCTCAGGTGGCACATTTTGCATATAAGTCATGAAGGCATGCAACAAAGTAAGAGGCACCATGGTAGTTGCTGACAATGTGGGTGGTAAAGTAGAGAATGTAGACATTGGAGGAGAAAGTGAGGAGGAAAACAATGGGGAGGTACTAGAAGAGGAAGAGTTAGGATTTATTACCAGAGTAGCTAGCGAAGTGGAGGTGAGGTGGACTGAGATGTCCATAGTGGGCAGAGACGAGACGAACAAAGCTCTAGAAATGGAAAGTGGAGTGGTGGTGGCAGCAATAGCAGTGGGAGTGGAAGTGGTAGGCTTTGAGCGTGGCTACTCAATTTCTTCTTCCTCTTCATGTTGAGGCCCTTCCTCCTAAATGGTAGGAATTTTGAGCACAAATGTCCCTGTTCTCTTTGTCCTTTTTTATGGTTGTCCTTTTTTCACCTTCCTGGAATAGACCTTATGTTTAGGCTTACGCTCGAGTGCATCTTCCTTTCTTAGACCTTGTGGTTGGTAGGGACTTGGGAGCTTCACCAAATGATCTTGGGGCAGCACCGCTATCAGTTTCACTTTCAAGCTCATCCTCAAGCTCCCCATATGTCAATTTTGCACCCTAGTCCTTCAATTGGGCTATTTGTCCATCCACCCATTGTCTTGTTTTGTGTTCAATGGGCCAGGTGAGAATGTCAAGGTCAATGATCTCTTCCTCATTCCAATCACAAATAGGTAGGGGTATCTCATCCAAGGCATGGTATCTATCATCCACAATGTTTTCTTCCTCAATAATCTAGTTAGGTATAGGACATAGATTGATGGACTTCACAAATTGAGTAGTCATCCTCATATAGTGCCACATCCACACCTTTTTGTCATCATTGCAATTGGTATAGAAGTCCTCAATGTGAGGTCATTGGGCATACTACCTCCCAACCCACTTCCTCAATTTTCCATGAGGGTCCACTCTCCCTCTGTCTATGTGAAGGTCCAAGTGATACTCTACCAACTCCTTTTCTAAGTATTCGACACACTAGGCAGCGAGGCATGAGTACATTCCCTACCCAAATGTTAGAGGATATGGCACCCTAGCTTGGTGCTTGTCACTCAACAATGTATGGATCATCTGCAATAGCCGAGATACCTCCAACAAGATGATCCGCTCATTAGGGTAGCGTAGTAGCTGGTAGGGTTTTCCCGAGAACCCCTCTGCTTTGATATAAGTGAACTTTGGGAACTGGATGAACAAATATCCAAATCCCTTTATAAAGTCCTTTGCATTGTGTGTTACTCTTCTCTCAAAATCTCCTCCCAAGAGTCTAATTATGTTCCAAAAGAAGGCATAATTCACTCTCCTGTATTCTCTCTTAAAGTGTTGGTATTGCAGTTGGGGATAGCAGTCATAAAGCTTGAGTTATCCCCTCTTTGTCCCCAATGTTCCCGCATAGAAGAGTCCTTTATATGGGAATTTCTCTGCTAGGAGGTAGACTAGATATGAATTCATGTAGAATTTGGAGGTCTTCTTCACTATTAGGAGCTGGTTGTCACTTATCATTTTAGCCCAATGGAATTTAGCCTCACATCAGATGTTTTCTTTCACAAAGTAGAACATCCACTCCTCGAACAATGAAGAAATTAGTAGGCCCATTACTCTTCTCAGAAGGGTGACCAAATCGTGGTATTCCTCAAAGAAATCACTCCTAAATAACATTTGAGGCACCTTATTGGAACTGCCCCTATTGTCCTTTAACCAATGTTGGTTGATCATTCTTTTGCATTATAGAGAGTCTTGTTACCAAACCTTTTGAGAAAACTCTTTTTCTACTTCCTCCATCTTATCAAATGTTGGGATGCCATATGTTTTTCCAATAGACTTGGCAGACAGGTCTACCAGTATCCTTCCATCTTTATCAATGATTTTCCTATTGGAATGGTAATACTCCTGATAGGCCATGACTAGCTTCGAAGCAACCAACGTAGGGGGAAATCTAGCTGCCTTGGCAAGGCCACTTCCTTTGATCTTTCATGCATGCTCTGTGGTATGGTTGACCATCACCCTTTGTTTGAACTCGTCAATATTCACATGCCCTAGGTCTGTATCTGAGACCATAGCCTAGGTGGAAGCGAGCTTGGAGATGCACTCCACTCCATGGAGCTAGTACTTCATTTCTTCCTTTTCTTCTTTTCCCCTAGTGTTCTTGTAGGCTTCTTTCCTTTTTCAGTCTTTCCTACAGGTTTCCCTCATGATCCCTCAATAGGTTCCATAAATCTTGCATGTAAAAGTGCAGTAACTGTATTGATATGTCAATGAGGTAAGTGTCAGTCAAATCCTACAAAATCCATGGTTAGATCCATTCATATATCTTTAAAATATCATAATATTCATCATGGTTCACCTTTCAGAGCTCATTTGGGTCATTTGTGTAAATGTGGGTTTCCCCTAGGCGGAAGCCATTAGAAGAGAGTCAGAGCAGAATAGAGTTGGGGCTACAAAATCCTATAGATGGCCACCCACATGGAATTTTTTGCATGGCATGTTTAGGAGGTGAATTTGATTATGGGTCGTTTGGCATGTGTGAAATAAGAGATGGGGTACTTCAAGTACCTACTTTTACCAAAATGACCTTCTTTTTCTCATGTGAGCGCAAGGGGTACAAGTGATGGAAGGATGTTAGCATTTTAGCCATTAAATAGGAGTGAAAGGAGGGTGTCCTTCCACAGGCAGAGCTCTGCATGATCAATTTCCCTCCAGGGTTCTTGAGATTTTCAAAGTTATTTCTCCTAGAGTGAGGCAGTGCGAAGGCCACACGAGGGATGGTTTCTAGGATATTGTTGTTAGGGAACGACGATGAGATGACGACCACCTACAAACAGAAGTCCGCACAGGAAGACCCACAAAAGGTCAATTATTCCATGATTTTTCTAGTCTACCTTGAAGGTTGGTTGAAGGAAGTCTCATTGGTGGAGCTCGCATAGTGGAAGGGTGCAAGTTCTTCACCGTTAAAGAATGGAACTTGAGCGACAACATCCCACATACGAACACCCGCATGAGCATACCTACAAGGACTCCCTGCAATATGATTTTCCTTAGCAATCTTTAAGTTTTAGTTCAAGGGGAAGTTCAATTTGTGGAACCCGCAAGGAAATTGGGGCGCAATGGCCTTCGTAGTGCGGTGGCCCACTCAGTCATTCCTGCTAAGGGTTTTGACTTGGCACTTGTTACTTGATCATTTGATAATTGAGATGCAAACCTTAGACAAAAATTCCATACTACAAAAGGTTGGTGAGGTTTAGCCGCTAAAGCACGACGGAGTCTTGCACGGGCAGGCCCGTAGGAGATCAAATTCTTAACAAATTTTCTTAAGGTTACTCAAGTCATAAGTTTAGCGCGAATGCGGGATTAGGATAGCAGGTGAGCATCAAATCCTTATCATTAAAGAAATACCTTGACAAGATGAAAACCCGCACATAAGAACACGTGAAAACCCCAAGGATAGTCCTCATTTTTTAACAAAGTGCCATTACGGGAGTGAGGTGGATGTGATCCTTTATATCAAATGTCATCCAAAATTGATATTAAAAGATAAAACTAGGGTTTGGAATATTCATATTTTAAACCACTAAAACCATAGCTGTGGAGTTGCTTCAACAATTTGCATGCTAAGCAAAGAAAAGGCAACGAGAATCCATACCTTTAAATCATGCATTAAAACTGATGTGAATCCAGCTTAAGTTTGCTACAGATCCTTGCACGAGCGAAAACTTTGCTTTCTCCTTTGAAATTCAAAAGCACCGGATGAAAATGATAATTGAGGCATCCTTTATTTATAGGAATTCACACCATTAATGCACACATTTATTGTAGGTACATAGAGCAGTTGGGTTGGTGAGGTGCGAGACCCAATGCCAGGTTGGATGTTAAGCAGAGATACGAACGATGAAGCGAGGTGCAAATCCTGTAATGCGGGAAGGAGCTGAAGGTTGGTCATTACCTAGCAATGAAGAGATAGTGATAATCCGCATAAAGAGACCTGCAAATTCGGGTCTGTGATGCCTGATGGACATGGTGGCAAAAGACTAGAGGAAACCCACAACTAAAATCCTTCAAAGGAAAAAGACTTTGCAAATTTTGGGTAGGTGATTTTGGCCAGGTGGAATTTGATGACTTTAATGCATGTGACCAATTTATGCTTAGAAATAGGGGCATGCAAAATGAGGCATGATAAAAAAAATAACCCAACAGGAGTAAAAAAAAGAAAGAGAGTCCCCGGTCCGAACGGGGCATGTGTGCTATAGGCATAACAATTGGTGACTCCGCTAGGAGAATGCTCCCAAGCATTCCAAGGGTAAGGATTCTTCTGGAACCCAGAATCTCTAGTTTCATAGAACAGAAGCAAGTGTCCTCAAATTTACTAACAACCTAAGGGAGGATGAAATCCTTGGTTGAATCGAATCACAAAATATCTCAAAAGTGTATGTAGTGAGTTCATTTCCCTCCTTCAAAGATCATAGCGGACAATAGTCAATCAAACAAGGCAAGCTACGTAAGTTATTTGACCCCAAAATTAACCTAGACATTGCTTTATTGTCAATCAAGCATCCATAGCCCCTACGAAGTTGTCACTGTGATCCCACTACTATATTTGATTGCAAATTCTGACAAATTTTTGGTGACATATCGACAAAATATTGTCGAATTATCGACGCAATACTGTTTTAAATTTTGTCGCTAGAATTTCATCGCTTTAACGACCAACTTTTATTTTTCAAAACCATGACCCAACATCGTCGGTCAGCGCCACGGAAAATGTTGGTGGTGTTCATTGCAAAATTGACATTACTTCATCCATCTATTGATAGCAAAAACACAAAACTTTGCAAAGCCCCAATTTGAAATCGTCAAAACAACACCAAACATTTGTCCTTATTCCGACGAGGTGGTCATCAAAAAAACACCAAACATTCATCCTTATTCAACGAGGTGGAGTTGCCATTATGACAAAAACTTTGTCACTTGTATAGCAACCTCTTCACACTTTTTTGTCGTTATTCGACTATGTTCATCGAAATTGAGACGAAACACTGTAGTTTAAAAAAAAAATTATTTATCTGCCACCATAGTGAAAAGTTAGCAATTGCATTTGGTTTGTTAAACATGGCCCCTGGTACAACTATTAGAGTTCTTAAGAACCTTAAAGTATGTTTTGATTGCCACACTGCATCTAAATTCATCTCCAATATTGTTGCACATGGACTTCATTTGTGTTGTTGTAGTGCTTTAATTCTTCCCTAATGTCAAGCATGGGTGGTTTTTTCTATAAAATATATATATATATATCACATTTAATACTATAAAAGAGAATTCAAGTTTAATGCAAATCATCCCATGGAGTTATTTTGTTAGATCTTATTCAAAGTCTATCTCATAAATAATTTCACTTTTTAAGAGGTTAAAGGACAAGCCTTCTAATGGAAATAACAAATTTTTGAATGTTGGAGCATGTCTGAAAATATATTGCACTTAGATGAAAAAATTTGTATTACTGCCGGTTCAAGCATTGAGGCAGTGGTATGCTTCTACTACAACGAAAAGTTAGCAATTGCATTTGGTTTGTTAAACATGGCCCTTGGTACAACTATTAGAGTTGTTAAGAACCTTAAGTGTGTTATGATTTCCACACTACATCTCAAAGGAGAAATTCAATACTTGGAGGGCTCAATATCATGATGCCCACACCTCATGCACTATAGGACATTCCTTTGGATCAGATTTTTTGTATAGCAGGGAAAAATATTCCTCAAATGCAAATGCATAATGCCTAGAGAGACCTAAATTTGTTGATTTCTAATGCCAATTAAATGGATGGAATACAACCCATATCTTAGAGAGTCAATCTCCTCAGTTTCCATGAACACTATGGGAAAAAATCAACTCTTGGCTACCATCTTCCCAAGCAACAAAGTTTGAAATCCAAATATGGTCTGCCTCTGAAACTATACCCTTACAATAAAACTCCTTGAACAATAAGAGTTAATCTTACTATGCCAAGTGTCCTTCAAATGTTTCCTATTCATTACTTGGATCCACCACCTTAATTTCCTAAACACAAGATAAGATTAACAATTGACATGCTTTGGCTTTGATGATCAATGATATCAATGGATAGATGAACTACCAAGGTGGAAGGTGGACCAATCTACCAAAATCTACCAAATGACACCACATGGTTCTGCAAAATCTAATTGATCATCCCTTATAATGCACTCTAACCCCACTCAATTAATGGTCTAGATCAATTTTACATCAATACTAATGGTCAAGGGAGATCTTCTCTTTAGCCCAAAATTACTTGAACATATTTGACTTCAAAATCCAACCAAGACATGTTGTGTAAACTTATGTTTTGCACTTGACTATATACCCGTTGATTCACCTTGAATATCAACAACTTGAGCAAATCAATAGACTACTAAAGTGTTGAATGGTATGATTTATCAAAGTACCTACATCCACCAAAGTTCATTAGATCACACCACATGGTTTCACCAAAACCATTTGATAAAACTGCTTGATATCTATAGGCTTTACTTAAACAACAATAAACATTGAAAGTGTAGATCAACTTGCCCCAAAGATTAGTGATTACGGCCAATTGGTGGATGGCTAAAGTGTTCAGTGGTTTTATTCATCGAAGTGCAAACATTGTTGAAATCCACTAGTTCATGCCACGTGGACATATCATATATGCACCTAGCCTCCTACTTTCCATCAACGACCACAATTTTCTCCTCTCAAGATTGACACCTTCAATAGATGGTTGAGGAGATTGGTAGCTTGATCTACTAATATGCTACAATACACTAGATTATGCCAAGTATCCACAATAGCCATTGCCAAACAGGGACCTTAACATATACTTGTTGCAGCTCTATCCCAATAAGGATCATACACCTCAACATAACTTTGAAAAAGGCTCCATGTTGGAGATGCCCATGCTAAAAATAGAGACCTTTTTGGAAGATCAATATATGGAAGGCCACAGTATGATTCCAATGGAGAAGGAATAATATTAATAGGTCATAGTGAGCTGCAATATTATTTGTCCCTTATGAATCAACAATTACCAATTGAGAGAAATTTTCCTAGGTACAGTTCAAAATGTAAGGGAGGCATGCACATGGTTGGGATACACTTATCTTTACATTCACATGCTACGAAACCCAGTTCTATATGGTCTATCTACTGATGCTTTATAGAAAGACAATACCTTAGAAGAGAGAAGAGCAGACTTGGTAAGCATAGTTGTGATTTTCAATTTAGTACATAGTAATTTTACTATGGTATTGTTAGACAAGTATGACCCTTGCATTTTACTTTAATGGTACTTGTTAGTGCTTTTGATAATTGAACTCTTTATGTTAACAAATACATTTAGCTGCAACTATCTTGGACAAAAGTAATTTGGTGAAATATGATTGGAAAAGTGGATATTTCTAGGTTAATGATCTAGGACGGATAGCTAGTTATTACTACATCACTCATGGGACAATGGCTACTTATAATGAGCACTTGAAGCCAACAATGGGTGATATTGAGCTATGTCGATTGTTTTCATTAAGTGAAGAGTTTAAATATGTGACAATAAGAGAAGAAGAGAATATGGAACAACAATATTCATATTTTTTTGGTGTTTTAATTTCTAACTCTTTATCATGGGGGAACAAGATAGGAGAGAAAGGAAAATATATTCATAATATTACATTATTGAAACCATAAATCTATTTTTTATATTATTATATTACATTATTTAGCCTTTCATTCATCTGAGCGGGCTCCTATCAGTGATGTGAGAATGCAAATTGATTAATTATTTCAATATTCACAGGCAGGTGTTGTATTGTTGTGTGCTAGTGGAAGGGGTTTGTGAGATAGTCTTTATCCATCTTGAGGTTGCAAGTTCTGAAACATGGATGAATTTGCATACTGAATTGTAAATTCACTTTTACAAAATATTCCAAAAGTTGTAGTATAGGAAAATAATTGGAATTACAAAAAGAACAATTGTACGAGAGTAGAAAAAATGTTGCTTTTGTTTCAGAGGTAGTGTTCAATACAATGCTAGCAATATAGAGAGGTAGTGTTATATCCATGTCCATGTAACTCTTATTGAAACTAGTGCATTGTTATTTATTGTTACTTGTACAAGTCTTGTATTGTTATTCTTCCCAAACTTCTCAGACATCCAATCAACTACTTATATACATGCAACTCCTTTCTTGGGCCTTCCTAGATATATCCAAGATCATAAGGATTGGATACAACAATATATGTAGTACATACTCATGTATTGAATAGAGTTCTCTTCCTAGTCTGTATGTTTAAGAATTTTAGGAATAATGAATAAATATAACATAGTATAAAGAATGATTCTTAACGATGGTTGTTTTAACTTACACGCCCCTTTTCACCCTCTATTCATTGTAAACTATGCATAACTTGAACATAATAGAAAAACCATAGCCCACATTGACATTGTATGCCACATTAATCCAACCATATGAAAAAAGATAAACGATCTAGCCTCTTGAATGAATGTAAGTAGAGAAATTTTTGCATACCTGCAAATGGTACAAAGTTTCATGGTTAAGTGGAAGCCTCCCATCAACAACAAGATCCAAATATTTGTGTATCTATCTCAATCAAGCCTCTAAACCCTTCAGAGCTATCAATTTTTCCACTAACCTGTTATGCACAAAAGTCAAATTTTAGAGTTATGTCACCACTAAAAACAAAAGAAATGGAGCTTTGAAACCAAATCCACACACAACACAATGTGGTATTCATACAAAGCCATACAAACAAACTAAACTCAAAACATTGGAATGGAAACAACTTCAAATTATGATGCAAAGCATGGATTCACTTTACTCAACCGGAGGCACATTTCACAATAATGGGTTCTTCTTCTAAAACATCCGTATGAGGTTCAAATAGTAAAGAAATTGATGAAAGATAGAGGAATTAAAAAGATACTTGGATGTAGTTGGATTGAAGGTCGTAAACTGGTACATGTTTTTTGTGTAGGAGACATATCACATCCACAAACATGGCAGAGCTATGAAAAGTAGGAGAAATTGGCTTGGAAAATGAAGGCACCGGGGTATAAAGAATCATTTTTCTGCCACCATAGTGAAAATTTAGCACTTTCTTTCATCTTTTTATATTGGTTTGATGCTTCAAACGATGCATTTCTTATATTGAAAATTGCATTACCTTATTGAGCTTCTCTTTGTTTTGAGAATAGTTTAATATTCTCTACTTAATAGGGCCAACCACATGATAGTGGAAGCTCAATTGGCCCCTCCCCCCCCTCACATCACTCTCAATTCCCCATACTCGGTCATATAACATTAATCATTCATTCATCCATTAATAACATATAACATTCATTCATTCATCCTACATTAATAACATATAACATTCATTCATTAACATATTCATATTCATTCATTCATCCATTAATAACATATAACATTCATTCTTTCAATTTTTACATATTATCAAAAATATGGTTGTCATAATATGATTACAATCACTTTTTTTTTGTTTCTTTTTTGAAGCTAAAAAAAGCTGAAGTGGAGTATCATTTTCTAAATCATCTTCCCCTCCCCTTCAATTGTTCTGCCCTCTACTCATGATCTTAGTGTACGCCTAGTCATGTACTCACGACGTGGAGGCCGCTGCAAGGGGGGGTCTGCTGCAATAACAAAGAAATGTTAAATTGATATGTTTTATTATTATTGTTACAAGTATTTCATTAATTAAAAGAACATTAGAGTGGTTCTCTTTACCTAATGGGGCCGCATCATGTTCTTGATCTTGTCTTATAGCCTCATGTTCAACATGTTGAACACTCTCTAAATCCTAATCTAGAGTTGAAACACAAAAGGCTACATTAATTAATACACCAATTGCAATTAAATATGTTTAAAAGAACATTAGAGTGGTTCTCTTTACCTAATGGGGCCACATCATGTTCCTGAGCTTGTCTAGACTGATCATGCTCAACATGTTGATCACGCTCTACATGCTCTAAAGTTGAAACACAAAAGGTTACATTAATTAATACACCAATTGCAATTAAAGATGTTTAATTGTATTAATCCATACTATGTTTTGGATAGCACATGAATACATCTAGTACCGGGATGCACACCATGACCTTCATCTACAGGTTGTGCTCCACCCTCACCAAGCTGCATTCCAATATCATGTGCATTATTATCATTGCTTGCATGTTTAAAACAAATAGGAACATAATTACTTTATGGTGGAAATTAATATTGAATAGATTGCACAAGTATTCAATTTTAAATAAATTTCATTGAGTTTATTTACTTGTGTGTCGGATGCAGTGGAAGCTTGTGTTTTCCCAGTCAAGAGTTTTAGGTGTTCAGCCATGGCTCCATAGCCTTGCTGGAAGGAAGTATTTAGGTCCTCTTCTGTGGAAACTCTGCTAAATTCAGAGCCTTGCATTTTTGCATAAGATCATGAATTTTTCTTCTATGGTGTGATTAAACCAAAATTGTTTTCATTTTATTATTTGGATGCAATATTTAATTTATTGATACTTACAATTCGTGCGGCTAATTTCAAATAACCACTAGAACCAAGTTTGTGTTGCCCATGTTTTTCTAGTCTTACCTTTGTTGCCTTCGATGTGTCAAGCAGCCTATGAAAAGTTTGAAATACGTTAGATTATGTAAAAAGAAAGAGTAATCAATATATAATTAAATTGTTGATAGTATCACATACCTTCCTTGGCCTGGTGGTGTCTTTCCTTTTTTTCTTTTCAACCTTCTCCTTTCCATCCAACACCAGGTCCTTCCACTCCCTCTCCAGAATCATGGGGGGACGCTCGTACTTTTTGCTCTTCTCTAAATGTGACCTATATTGGTCCCTCACATACTTTAGATAGGTACTAGCTTTCTTAAGGACCTTGGTTCGGTTGAATGTGTTATTACCAAACAACACAACTAAACAGTTAATGAGCTCATCTTTTAAATCTTGATTTTGGGCATTCCACCATGTATGTATGGTGGGCCCAAAGATCTACAATGTAATATCATTTAGATGTTTATAAAAAACATCATTTCCTGCAAAGTGATCATGGGATCATTAGTCTAAAAAAAGTGATCAATAAGTAAATTTCAATTGGATTATATATAATAATAATTAAAACATTTTAAAGTACCTGGGACCTTCTCTATCTTTATGGGAACGAAATCCTCTACCAACAAATGATTGAAATGTTCCCCGTTATTCAGTAATACAGAAGATCCGGTGAAATGCCAAAACATCACCAAGACTAGTGGCCTCGCGATCCCCGTGCACATGTCTTGATCTATTGCTCTTTGGCATGTGTTCAATCGGGCGAGAGGGTGCACCCCGCTGTCTACATGCGGCGTAAGCTGGTCAAAAAATTTCAATCTATCAATATAGGAAAGGATGATGGGGTCGATGATATGATGTATGTGTAGGAAGATTAGGGGATCTACTAATTCTGTACCTCAACCCCTACCCCCGCAGCACCCTCAGAGTAACCCCTGATCATGGCCAGCAACATCATGAGGACACAAAAATCCTGTAAAGACAACACATATTTTAGTTTATGACATAAAAGAGTACAAAATATAAAACCATGAATGAACTTATGTTATAATTAAAGATCTCATGATAACTTACTTGCAAGTTTCGTGCTCTCTCAATTAGTATTTTAACCCTTTCTCTTATCTCATCTATTTGAGGCACTATGAATAACAACTGAAGGATTTCTTCATTGCATTTTTTTTTGGTCTTTCTTATCATATCCAGAGGGTTTACAGAATATGCGATGTCATCATCACATAATAGTGACTGCACCTCCCTATGGATGCTCTCCTCTATTGCTGGTTCCTTTCCTCGATCAGCTGACCACGACAAGAATATTAAAAAACATTATTGAAATTAACCCAATAAACTTATGAAAAAAATACAATAATAAAATATTTTGATCGTATCTAATTTGTAAAATTACAATGAGGTAAACATGTCGGGTAGAAGCGCCTGAAGATGCATCGCGATCTATGATATGGGTCAAAGCCTTCCCCATATGATCAACGTCCCGTTGTGACAAAAATTAATTATAAACAAACATTACCGAAATGAAACCAATAGACTTATGAAAAAAAAAATAAT
Source organism: Sequoia sempervirens (assembly GCA_007258455.2). Lineage (NCBI taxonomy): Eukaryota > Viridiplantae > Streptophyta > Pinopsida > Cupressales > Cupressaceae > Sequoia > Sequoia sempervirens. The sequence goes on from VDFB02000003.1 coordinate 438,615,348, forward strand.
AATAAAATGATATATTGAGCCACACTGAGGTTGGGTAAAATGGTATATAGTATGTACCACCCCTTATAGTAATCGTGTTTGTATTCCATGCTTTTATTAAATTGTATCAATTAGAAACTCTTCCCCTTATTTTATCGCTATTACAAGGAATACATGGTTTCACACGCCAAATATGTAATTGTTGCTTATTTGTTGAACTAGGTCATGTGCTATTTATAAACCCTGGAATATTCCCTGATGCTTTTGGCCTCACAATGTGTACATAGCCACCCTTTATTTTGATCCTTATCTTTTAGTTGTATATACTTGCTAATGTAAAGGCATGTACCCACGCATTACCTCGTGGGTAACGAACCACCTACATCCAATCTTTGTAACCGGTAATAATAGGGTCTAACATACTCCATCAATTGAGTAACTTTGTCGTAACAGACCTTTATGTCGTCCATGAAAAATAGGCCCAAACCATGGAATGACAATGGTGTTATGTGATATATCCTCTCATTGACACAAAAATCAGTGCTTATTGGAGGAAGTTCCTTTTGTACCCATAGATGTTTGTAACCTCATAAGAACCTCAATGTTCCCCTATGTTTCCATCATCATAAGAACATGACCCTTCAAGAAGAAAAATCTATTGCCATAATTTCTTTAATCTTTTTGACCCTTAGTTGATTCTTTTAGACCCACTACATGTCTCACTTTCCTCTTCTCTTCCTGAATTTCCCTTGCTCGAGGAAGACAGATCTAAAAAATACCTATTTGGTGGTACCTGCACTCATAAGGATGTTGGATGAAGTTCTTTCATGGTGATGTGATCCCAAGGTGACATTATGATTAATCTATCATTTCATCGCTAGAATTTGACAGGTTATAAGGTAATCAAGTCTTGATAGTTTGCAAGTTATTGTTACTATCGTCCAAATGTGTCCATCACAAATCAAATCAATGTATGAAGGAGATTGTCCCTTGCAATTAATGACTTTAAAATGTCATTATTTTACAACCTAACACAAACATGGAGTTTGGGAGATGCAGTTCACAGTAGCTGAGGCTATGGAATCCTAAAAAACCTAGACTCAGTGATGAATTTTCCTACATGAACAATGTATGGAAATGTTCCAAGGATTTTTGCATGACAATTGAGGGGAAAAGGTAATGAATGATAGTCATTATCATTCCACAGTCTTTAAGTGTGTGACATTGTTGCATGATCACATTTCAGTGGACAATCCATAGGTGCCAATCATAGTAGGCAGGAATCTTGATGAGGGAGGTGCCATGGAACAAGGTATGATTGCTCTTGGTTCAATAGTTTTGTGTCGGTGGGTTTTTTATTTTAATTAGATTGAGAACCATATTGATAAGATGCCCAACAATGATTTTTCTTCAAATAATTTTGTGATTGCTCTTGGTTCAATTGCTAGATAGCAGTTTTTGAGGAATGAATGTTATACGAGTATCTGTCAAACACTTATCATTTAGAAAAGTATATTTAATATTGGTACAACAAGGTCAGATTTCTTATCCCTAGGTCTCTGTACTATTGTGAAAATGTTGAAGTGAACGATTGCATTTCTAGAAATATTCTTAGGGGAGAGGCCAACATAGTAATTTAAAATCCACTGTAGTGGAAGAGAAAAAATTCTACTATTTTTTGACTTTCAAAACATGCATTATTATGATCTTGTACTTAGAGGATTGTCAAGTGGGTTTGATTGTAATTTTGTTGAAGGAAACAAGTTGCTTGATAATAGTTCCTTGAAAATATTCAAACATATTCTGAAAGTTGAGAAGACCTTGCTAATTTCATCAACCAAAATGCCTTGATGGATTTGGAGTTGGAAGGTGCAGATTTCACTTGGTCAAATTGATGGTTAGGCTCCTCATCAATTCAAGGGAGATTATACAACTGATGTTATTCTCTATTGTAAAGTACCATGCGGCCTCATATACAACCTTTCAAAGGTATGAATTCACGTTATATCTTCTCTTAATCCAAGTTATTTGATTTACTAGACTTCTACTTAACGTTTTAACTCCCAAACTTTGTAACAAGTGTTAAATGTGACTATGGTCCACCAGTTACAAAACCAAGGCCTCAAATGTATTCTCTAATTGTAATCAAAGGACTTTTTCTCTTCATTCAAGTAAATAAACTTGAAGGGAAACACCACCAAGTGGTTTATTGGACACCTACATGACTAAAAATAGAAAAAAAAATTCATTTAATGCAAATTTCCATTGAATTTTTTTGTAGTGTGCAGAAGAATGGTTTCACCATACATAATATTTTGGTTTAAGTTATCTTAAAAAAGATGAATTAGAACACTAATAGACATAATTCAGGTGCACATGTGAGGTGGTTCAATTGTCCACTGATAAACTCCATATGTCTAAGTGGTTAACGAGGAGGGAGTGTGTACTAGGCTTGGTTAAGTCATCATAAGTTTATTCTTTGGCAATAAAAATTGTTTAAGTCATCTTAAATATTCCTATGTCTAATTGCTAGGAGACTTTTGGTATGTTTTAAGGTAGGATGAGTGGTTGCATCAATGTTCTAGTTCTCTATGACAAGGTTTCAACATCTTCAAATAGTGAAAGTTAGTGCTCATAGTCATTTGAAACAACAACATTTTGATTATGTATGATGGTAGGATTTGATAACTTAAAAGAATTGGCTACCCAACAAACTTAAAGTTAAAAGAAACTTTTTCAGTTTAAGGGGTTAGCACTTTCTTTCATCTTTGCATATTGGTTTGATGCTTCAAATGATGCATTTCTTATCCCACTTCTATCATATTGTATTCCCATCCCATTGCAAAGCAAAAAGGTTAAACATTTAGCAATCTTCCATTCTTAGCTTTGAAGTTGTTGGCCTTGCATACTTGTTTTGTTGAGTCACAAGTTTGCATGATAAGAAAGGAAGAATGAAATTTTAAATTTTAAATGTTGCTAAGACCCTATCTTTGAGTTGCTCCACTTTTGTGCCCAAGCAACCATATTATTTTTTTGTGAATGGGGGTCAATAATATGTTCTACAATCAATGGAAGACGACTCCATGCGATATAGGCATAGCTCATTGGGGAGTCTCTGGTGCAAGGAGCACCTACACCTTATGTTCACAACTGGAGCATTAGAGGTTGATCATAGAAGTGTCTAGGGAGGTTTTCAAAGTTTTTTGATGTTTTAATAAGGTCTAAAAGACCATTTATTGTTTCATTGATCCATATTGTAAACAAGATCAAATATGTGAAGAAATTGTCAATGATGGTCAAATATTGTCAAAGTAGGTAGAATAGGTTTTCTTGTAGGGAGTCATGTATTCAAGGTGAATAAGGTCTAACAATACCATTTTCAATGTGTTTAGGGTGCTTGGAAGTCATCTAGTTGATAATGTAAAAAGTTGCAATTGTTGACATTAAAAGTTGTCAAAATTACAATTTTGCAAAATAATGGGTTGTTAAGTGTTTGTAAGTCAGTTATGGACATTGGTTGAAGGTAGTTGGGGTCTGAGATGATTTAAAAATCCTTCCAATGCCTGAGAAAAGGTTGTTGGAGGAGTTGATGCCAAAATTTCATATCAAATACCACGTTCTTGAAGCAATTTTATGTGTTTTTACTATTTTTCTGAAGTTCTTTTTTGTTGTACAGATCCATACAAGCTTGAAATGCTCTGAGATCAGTGGTGTAGATAGATATATGTGTTCCCTTTCATTTTCATTTTTTTTGAAGTGCTAAATCACTATTTTGTGGGAGAAAACAATCAAATACAGGGACTGCCATGTTTTGCATGTGTAAGGGTTTGAGGGCTAAAAACAAATAAGATCCACCAATCCACCAACTGTCTTGGAACTATAACTTATTGGATTGGTACAAAACATGGTAAGATAGAGGTTCATTGCATTTAGGGGTCTGTTAAAGAAAAAAACTTGGCATTGAAGTGGTGCCCTAGTGCTGATAGGGGCAATTTTCTTATGAATTTGTGGTTGTTAAGTCAGGTTTTGTCAATTTGATGGATGGAATAGTATGAATGAATGTTTTTTGTCCTATTGTAGGATGATTTTAATTTGTTCAAGACAATATTTGAGTTAGGGAGGTCGGGAATATGGTGTTTCTCTAAAACCCTAGTGTATTAAGGGAAAATGGAGGGTTTTGTAGAATAGTGACAAAAGAGGCATGGCTTAGCCCAAAAATGGTGAAATCTAATGTTTTGTGTCATAAAAAATCTTTGTCAATAGGTTGTGGAACAGAACCAAGCGGTTGGAAAGGCCTTCCTTTGTAAAATAGGGGTAATTTTGTAGCCTTTTTGGTAGGACAGACTAATGAAATGCGTGAATGTTGTAAAATAACCTTGTGGAATTGGTTGAGACAGTGTTTAGGGACTTAGAATCTGACAAGAGAACCTTTTATCCCCCTTCTCATTCATTATTCTATCAGAATCTTTGGGAAGAAGCCTTCAATAAGCGATTATTCAAGGCAAGTTAAGGTGAGAAACTCACTTCAACTAGTGTCTCCCTTTCCCATTATCAATTTGTGAACAATACCGTTGTGGTTGTTGAAGCCTCAATTATGGAAGAAAAAGAAATAAAACAAGTTTTATGTAAATATGATAATTCCTCGAGGAAATAAATCAACCTTCCTAAAAGTATCATCTTTTTTTTTCAATGCTCGTCCTACGAGACAACTAAAAATTTCCAACATTCTTGCATGTCAAATAGGATCTATCCTATCCTTCTACCTTCGGATGCAACTCTTAAAGGGCCCAATCCCAAATACTTTTTTGAATAGCCAGTTGGATTGATTCCAACACAAATTTTCATGATGGAAAATATCTCTCTAAAGTCAAGCTAACAAGCTTCAACTTATTAAGGCTACTCTTCAAAATATCCTAGCATACAATACAAGTTTGTTGCATATGCCTGTGAAAATTATTGACAATGTGGCAAATAATGCTTTTGGTCAAAAGTGGAAGATAAAAAAATGTATTCCTATGTTGGATTTGGAGTTTGTTTCTAAACCCCAGAATAAGAGAGGGTTGGGGTTAAGGCTGGTCAATGATTTTAATCTAGATATTAATGCTAAAATTGCACAAAGAACTCATTAATAAAGAGAAGTGGACAACTATTACCTCTAAGAAATGCTTGGAAGGGAGGAATGGAGATATTTTATCAAGCAATGACCTACCCCATAGCTCTACTATTTTTCATTATGGCAGATGCTCTTATTTGTTGAATCACAACAAATGTACGACAAGATCTTTGGAAAGGCATGAAAATTCCAGGGTAAAGAGAATGGGGATGCCAATGTATGAGAAGATCTTTGGAAAGGCATGAAAATTGTAGGTTAAAGAGAATGGGGGTGCCAATATAAAATATATAAATCACTTACAGTACTCATTGTCCCTTGGTCATTGTTTTTCCCTTTCTGAGTGCCTCAACCTTGTCACTTTGGCTTTCCTCTTGCCCTGTTTTTCTAGTTAGGGTCTTGGTGCACTAAGCTATGTCGTGCTCCTGCGCATGCAAGGCCAAAAATCAAAATAACATGTGAAATTAAAATTAATATGCAAGGTTTTCAGTCCTCCAAACCCTTCCTTATTGGTATTGACCTTTCACTTCTCCAATTTGACGAGCTACAACTTGAAAATAAGGTTTCGACGAAGGTTTTAGAGTATGTTAATTAAAATGAAAATTATGGCCATTTAGGTTTTAATATTCTACATATATAGTTAAGTATATATTAGCTATATTTTACATAATAAATAATATAATTATTCTACTTATTATTATTATGTATTATATTCTTTAACAAAATTATTAAATACATATAAAATTATTATAATTAATAATTAATAATAAGTATATTTTTATATAATACAAAATATAATTAATATAATATATATTTAATATAATAGTAATATTAGATTAAATTACCATTACACTACAGCTGGTTTACCATTAAATGGAAGTTGAAACTTGTTTTCCAATGATGCAATAGTGGTTTCCAGGCATGAGATTTGTTTCAAGCTCAAGTCTCACAATATATGTAGCCTATTAGCTAATACAAAGAGAGAAACTAAAAAGATAGAGAATGAGAGAAAGAGATGAACTTAGATAGATAGGGAGAGAGAGAGAGCATGAGAGAGAGAAATGTAAGAGATACAAAGGAAAAGAGAGAGGGAAACGATAAACTAAATTTTGATTGGTTGTTTCATGTCAACAATCCAAGGATGGCATGTGTCCTTGGTGAGTTATGCTCAAGGTAGCATGCCATTTGATTAAAGATATGATAATTCTCCTTTAAGACCTCTTCAATGTACCCATTGCACACTTAAGGAGACAAAGATATGGAGAGAGAAAGAGAGAAAGAGAAATGAAGAGAAAAGGAAGAGGGAGATAGAGATAAGATATAGATAGGTGGAGAGAGAAAAAAGAGAAAGAGCAAGAGAGAGGAAGCAAAATGAGACAAAGGAGGAGCAAAGATAGAAATAAAGGGATAAAAAGAGGGATACGGAGAAAAAAAGAGAGAAGAGAGAGAAACAAAGAAAGAGATAGAGATATAGGTAAATAGAAATAGAGAGATAAATATGGAGAGAGAGATATAGAGAGATAGATATAGAGAGAGATATGTAGAGATATAGAGGAATAAAGAGGGACAAAGAAAGGTAGAGATAGTGAGGTAGATAGAGAAAAATAGATAAAGAAAAATAGAGAAAAGAGGAGAGATACATAGATAGAGATAAAGTCACATAAAGAGATAGGGAGATAAAGATAAATAGAAGGAAGAAAATATAGAGAGAGAGGGAGATAATGAGAAACATACAAATACAAAGGGAGACAAAGAGATAGAGAGAGGTAGAGAGATAAAGAGATAAGGATGAATAGATAGAGATATAGGGAGGGTGATTGATATATCTCTCCTTGTCGCTCTCTATCTCTCTATATCTCCCACCATCTATGTCACCCCTCTTCCCCCATCTATTGAGCCATCTCCTCTCCCCTCTCTCTCCCATCCACTCCATCTCCTCCATCTCTCCCACTTATATCTCTTTTCTATTTCTCTTTTTATCTCCCTCTCACTCCTATCTCTATCTCTTTCTATCCATATCTTTATCTACCTCTATCACAATCTCTCTATCTCTTTCACCATCCCCCTCTATCTCTCTATATCACCCCCTTTCTATGTCTCTCCCTCTCCCTCTATATATATTGAGCTATCTCTCCCTCTCTCCCATATCTTCTTCTCTCTCTCCCTTTCTACATATCGCTCTCCCTCTCCCCCTCTTCTTTCTCTCCCTCTTCTACCTATCTATCTCCCTCTCTTCTCTCTTTTCCTCTTCGACCTATCTCTCCCTCTCTCCCCCTCTTCTCTATCTCTCCTCCTCTACCTATCTATATCCCTTTCTCTCCCTCCCCCTCTCTATCTCCCCCTCTCTATCTCTCCCCATCTCTCCCTCCGTATCCCCCCTATCCATCTCTCTATTTCCACCTCTCTTCCTTTCTCTTCCCATATATCTCCATCTCTCTTTCTCTTCCCATATATCTCTATCTCTCTCTCTTTCTCTCCCCATCTATCTCTATCTCCCCATACTCATTTCTCCCTTTCTCTATCTCTCCTTATTTCTCTCTCCCTCTCTCCCTCTCTATATACTTATATCTAATTCTTTTTGTTTTTCTATCTCTTTGTCTCTTTCTCTCTCCCCTCCCTCCTCTCTCTATATCTCTGTATATCTCATCTCTATCACCTCTATCCTCACCATCTATATCTCGTATCTCTTCATCTCCTCTCTATATCTCTATCTTTCCTCACTATTCCTCTTTATCCCTATCTCTCTCTATATTTATCTCCCTCTACCTATATCTCATCTATTTGTCTCCCTCTTCCTCTCTTCACCCATCTCCTCTCATCTCTACTCTATTCTTCCTCTCTCCTCTTATCTTTACACATGTCTCTCTCTCTCTATCCATCCATATATCTCCCTGATCTCTATCCCTCTTTATATATTTATCTCTTCCATCTCTATCTATCCCTCTCTCCTCTCTCTCTTTATCTCTCCCTATCCTTCTCTCCTCTCCTCCTCTCCATATCCCTCTCCTTCTACATCTCCATCTCTATCTCTATCTTCCTCTCTATATCTATCTCCTTACCCCTCTATCTCTCTCTCTTCCCCACTCTATCTCTCCCTCTTTCTATCACTACCTCTCCATCTCTCTCTCTCCCTCTCTCCTTATTGCAAGCATAACATGAACCTATTGGTAATGGAGCTTGATCATCTTCCTAATTCATAGGTTTTATTTCAATCATGTTTGGATCCCTGTAAGTGGATGCATAGTTTATTTGAAGCTATGATTTATCCATTGAGACCTTTGTTGCACAGACAACATAATTTGCTAAATATCCTACCAATTGACCTCATGTACTGCATAAATGTATGCAAAAAATAGACCAAAATTTATCCTAATTGAAATTCCACACTTTTTTGGCGCACCCATTGCACACTAAGGTGTGATTGCTAGTTAAGTTTGATTTGTATGTTTTATTTTAGAAATATAATGGTAGAGATAGGATAGAATAATACCATTGGTTGAAAAGTCATTGTAAGAACCTTAAATTCATACCTTAAACCTACAAGATAAACCTTATAATCAAAACATAAATCTAACACTTAAAACTAAAAACTATTGTATTTTTTGATAAAACAACCTTGTTCAACCTTAGTAAAGATGACTTATCTACTTGTTACATGATTAGGGCATAGTATTTGATGGGACCTACAATAAAACCCTTATGAATACAATGGGGGTTTTGTAGAAAGAGAAGACTATGTATGTGGTATTTCTAAAGTGGTACTTGCTTCAATTATGTGATGGTCAAGTAACACAAATCAATGCAAGATGATATCATTGGATGAGTATTAGTTGGCTAGTATATTATTACTAGATCAACCAAGAGAAAATTGATAGCCAAGTACTTGAATTTTATTTTATTGACACTTGATAAATGCAAGATTATAGAGGTATTATGTTTCTCAATTGAAGTAAAGAAATTGGTTGACATGGAAGTAAAATATTTTAGAAACTCATAAATGATACATATATAGATATATCTTCTTTATATTATCCTTGTAATTAGTTATGTATCTTCAAATATAAAAAATTAAAAGGAATCCAATGTGTATCATCTAATAATAACTTATATAAAATATCAAAAAGATCAATAATAAAAATATATATATTAACTAAGAAGCCATG
>VDFB02000003.1:438624699-438656423 GCA_007258455.2 Sequoia sempervirens
ATATGAATTCATGTAGAATTTGGAGGTCTTCTTCACTATTAGGAGCTGGTTGTCACTTATCATTTTAGCCCAATGGAATTTAGCCTCACATCAGATGTTTTCTTTCACAAAGTAGAACATCCACTCCTCGAACAATGAAGAAATTAGTAGGCCCATTACTCTTCTCAGAAGGGTGACCAAATCGTGGTATTCCTCAAAGAAATCACTCCTAAATAACATTTGAGGCACCTTATTGGAACTGCCCCTATTGTCCTTTAACCAATGTTGGTTGATCATTCTTTTGCATTATAGAGAGTCTTGTTACCAAACCTTTTGAGAAAACTCTTTTTCTACTTCCTCCATCTTATCAAATGTTGGGATGCCATATGTTTTTCCAATAGACTTGGCAGACAGGTCTACCAGTATCCTTCCATCTTTATCAATGATTTTCCTATTGGAATGGTAATACTCCTGATAGGCCATGACTAGCTTCGAAGCAACCAACGTAGGGGGAAATCTAGCTGCCTTGGCAAGGCCACTTCCTTTGATCTTTCATGCATGCTCTGTGGTATGGTTGACCATCACCCTTTGTTTGAACTCGTCAATATTCACATGCCCTAGGTCTGTATCTGAGACCATAGCCTAGGTGGAAGCGAGCTTGGAGATGCACTCCACTCCATGGAGCTAGTACTTCATTTCTTCCTTTTCTTCTTTTCCCCTAGTGTTCTTGTAGGCTTCTTTCCTTTTTCAGTCTTTCCTACAGGTTTCCCTCATGATCCCTCAATAGGTTCCATAAATCTTGCATGTAAAAGTGCAGTAACTGTATTGATATGTCAATGAGGTAAGTGTCAGTCAAATCCTACAAAATCCATGGTTAGATCCATTCATATATCTTTAAAATATCATAATATTCATCATGGTTCACCTTTCAGAGCTCATTTGGGTCATTTGTGTAAATGTGGGTTTCCCCTAGGCGGAAGCCATTAGAAGAGAGTCAGAGCAGAATAGAGTTGGGGCTACAAAATCCTATAGATGGCCACCCACATGGAATTTTTTGCATGGCATGTTTAGGAGGTGAATTTGATTATGGGTCGTTTGGCATGTGTGAAATAAGAGATGGGGTACTTCAAGTACCTACTTTTACCAAAATGACCTTCTTTTTCTCATGTGAGCGCAAGGGGTACAAGTGATGGAAGGATGTTAGCATTTTAGCCATTAAATAGGAGTGAAAGGAGGGTGTCCTTCCACAGGCAGAGCTCTGCATGATCAATTTCCCTCCAGGGTTCTTGAGATTTTCAAAGTTATTTCTCCTAGAGTGAGGCAGTGCGAAGGCCACACGAGGGATGGTTTCTAGGATATTGTTGTTAGGGAACGACGATGAGATGACGACCACCTACAAACAGAAGTCCGCACAGGAAGACCCACAAAAGGTCAATTATTCCATGATTTTTCTAGTCTACCTTGAAGGTTGGTTGAAGGAAGTCTCATTGGTGGAGCTCGCATAGTGGAAGGGTGCAAGTTCTTCACCGTTAAAGAATGGAACTTGAGCGACAACATCCCACATACGAACACCCGCATGAGCATACCTACAAGGACTCCCTGCAATATGATTTTCCTTAGCAATCTTTAAGTTTTAGTTCAAGGGGAAGTTCAATTTGTGGAACCCGCAAGGAAATTGGGGCGCAATGGCCTTCGTAGTGCGGTGGCCCACTCAGTCATTCCTGCTAAGGGTTTTGACTTGGCACTTGTTACTTGATCATTTGATAATTGAGATGCAAACCTTAGACAAAAATTCCATACTACAAAAGGTTGGTGAGGTTTAGCCGCTAAAGCACGACGGAGTCTTGCACGGGCAGGCCCGTAGGAGATCAAATTCTTAACAAATTTTCTTAAGGTTACTCAAGTCATAAGTTTAGCGCGAATGCGGGATTAGGATAGCAGGTGAGCATCAAATCCTTATCATTAAAGAAATACCTTGACAAGATGAAAACCCGCACATAAGAACACGTGAAAACCCCAAGGATAGTCCTCATTTTTTAACAAAGTGCCATTACGGGAGTGAGGTGGATGTGATCCTTTATATCAAATGTCATCCAAAATTGATATTAAAAGATAAAACTAGGGTTTGGAATATTCATATTTTAAACCACTAAAACCATAGCTGTGGAGTTGCTTCAACAATTTGCATGCTAAGCAAAGAAAAGGCAACGAGAATCCATACCTTTAAATCATGCATTAAAACTGATGTGAATCCAGCTTAAGTTTGCTACAGATCCTTGCACGAGCGAAAACTTTGCTTTCTCCTTTGAAATTCAAAAGCACCGGATGAAAATGATAATTGAGGCATCCTTTATTTATAGGAATTCACACCATTAATGCACACATTTATTGTAGGTACATAGAGCAGTTGGGTTGGTGAGGTGCGAGACCCAATGCCAGGTTGGATGTTAAGCAGAGATACGAACGATGAAGCGAGGTGCAAATCCTGTAATGCGGGAAGGAGCTGAAGGTTGGTCATTACCTAGCAATGAAGAGATAGTGATAATCCGCATAAAGAGACCTGCAAATTCGGGTCTGTGATGCCTGATGGACATGGTGGCAAAAGACTAGAGGAAACCCACAACTAAAATCCTTCAAAGGAAAAAGACTTTGCAAATTTTGGGTAGGTGATTTTGGCCAGGTGGAATTTGATGACTTTAATGCATGTGACCAATTTATGCTTAGAAATAGGGGCATGCAAAATGAGGCATGATAAAAAAAATAACCCAACAGGAGTAAAAAAAAGAAAGAGAGTCCCCGGTCCGAACGGGGCATGTGTGCTATAGGCATAACAATTGGTGACTCCGCTAGGAGAATGCTCCCAAGCATTCCAAGGGTAAGGATTCTTCTGGAACCCAGAATCTCTAGTTTCATAGAACAGAAGCAAGTGTCCTCAAATTTACTAACAACCTAAGGGAGGATGAAATCCTTGGTTGAATCGAATCACAAAATATCTCAAAAGTGTATGTAGTGAGTTCATTTCCCTCCTTCAAAGATCATAGCGGACAATAGTCAATCAAACAAGGCAAGCTACGTAAGTTATTTGACCCCAAAATTAACCTAGACATTGCTTTATTGTCAATCAAGCATCCATAGCCCCTACGAAGTTGTCACTGTGATCCCACTACTATATTTGATTGCAAATTCTGACAAATTTTTGGTGACATATCGACAAAATATTGTCGAATTATCGACGCAATACTGTTTTAAATTTTGTCGCTAGAATTTCATCGCTTTAACGACCAACTTTTATTTTTCAAAACCATGACCCAACATCGTCGGTCAGCGCCACGGAAAATGTTGGTGGTGTTCATTGCAAAATTGACATTACTTCATCCATCTATTGATAGCAAAAACACAAAACTTTGCAAAGCCCCAATTTGAAATCGTCAAAACAACACCAAACATTTGTCCTTATTCCGACGAGGTGGTCATCAAAAAAACACCAAACATTCATCCTTATTCAACGAGGTGGAGTTGCCATTATGACAAAAACTTTGTCACTTGTATAGCAACCTCTTCACACTTTTTTGTCGTTATTCGACTATGTTCATCGAAATTGAGACGAAACACTGTAGTTTAAAAAAAAAATTATTTATCTGCCACCATAGTGAAAAGTTAGCAATTGCATTTGGTTTGTTAAACATGGCCCCTGGTACAACTATTAGAGTTCTTAAGAACCTTAAAGTATGTTTTGATTGCCACACTGCATCTAAATTCATCTCCAATATTGTTGCACATGGACTTCATTTGTGTTGTTGTAGTGCTTTAATTCTTCCCTAATGTCAAGCATGGGTGGTTTTTTCTATAAAATATATATATATATATCACATTTAATACTATAAAAGAGAATTCAAGTTTAATGCAAATCATCCCATGGAGTTATTTTGTTAGATCTTATTCAAAGTCTATCTCATAAATAATTTCACTTTTTAAGAGGTTAAAGGACAAGCCTTCTAATGGAAATAACAAATTTTTGAATGTTGGAGCATGTCTGAAAATATATTGCACTTAGATGAAAAAATTTGTATTACTGCCGGTTCAAGCATTGAGGCAGTGGTATGCTTCTACTACAACGAAAAGTTAGCAATTGCATTTGGTTTGTTAAACATGGCCCTTGGTACAACTATTAGAGTTGTTAAGAACCTTAAGTGTGTTATGATTTCCACACTACATCTCAAAGGAGAAATTCAATACTTGGAGGGCTCAATATCATGATGCCCACACCTCATGCACTATAGGACATTCCTTTGGATCAGATTTTTTGTATAGCAGGGAAAAATATTCCTCAAATGCAAATGCATAATGCCTAGAGAGACCTAAATTTGTTGATTTCTAATGCCAATTAAATGGATGGAATACAACCCATATCTTAGAGAGTCAATCTCCTCAGTTTCCATGAACACTATGGGAAAAAATCAACTCTTGGCTACCATCTTCCCAAGCAACAAAGTTTGAAATCCAAATATGGTCTGCCTCTGAAACTATACCCTTACAATAAAACTCCTTGAACAATAAGAGTTAATCTTACTATGCCAAGTGTCCTTCAAATGTTTCCTATTCATTACTTGGATCCACCACCTTAATTTCCTAAACACAAGATAAGATTAACAATTGACATGCTTTGGCTTTGATGATCAATGATATCAATGGATAGATGAACTACCAAGGTGGAAGGTGGACCAATCTACCAAAATCTACCAAATGACACCACATGGTTCTGCAAAATCTAATTGATCATCCCTTATAATGCACTCTAACCCCACTCAATTAATGGTCTAGATCAATTTTACATCAATACTAATGGTCAAGGGAGATCTTCTCTTTAGCCCAAAATTACTTGAACATATTTGACTTCAAAATCCAACCAAGACATGTTGTGTAAACTTATGTTTTGCACTTGACTATATACCCGTTGATTCACCTTGAATATCAACAACTTGAGCAAATCAATAGACTACTAAAGTGTTGAATGGTATGATTTATCAAAGTACCTACATCCACCAAAGTTCATTAGATCACACCACATGGTTTCACCAAAACCATTTGATAAAACTGCTTGATATCTATAGGCTTTACTTAAACAACAATAAACATTGAAAGTGTAGATCAACTTGCCCCAAAGATTAGTGATTACGGCCAATTGGTGGATGGCTAAAGTGTTCAGTGGTTTTATTCATCGAAGTGCAAACATTGTTGAAATCCACTAGTTCATGCCACGTGGACATATCATATATGCACCTAGCCTCCTACTTTCCATCAACGACCACAATTTTCTCCTCTCAAGATTGACACCTTCAATAGATGGTTGAGGAGATTGGTAGCTTGATCTACTAATATGCTACAATACACTAGATTATGCCAAGTATCCACAATAGCCATTGCCAAACAGGGACCTTAACATATACTTGTTGCAGCTCTATCCCAATAAGGATCATACACCTCAACATAACTTTGAAAAAGGCTCCATGTTGGAGATGCCCATGCTAAAAATAGAGACCTTTTTGGAAGATCAATATATGGAAGGCCACAGTATGATTCCAATGGAGAAGGAATAATATTAATAGGTCATAGTGAGCTGCAATATTATTTGTCCCTTATGAATCAACAATTACCAATTGAGAGAAATTTTCCTAGGTACAGTTCAAAATGTAAGGGAGGCATGCACATGGTTGGGATACACTTATCTTTACATTCACATGCTACGAAACCCAGTTCTATATGGTCTATCTACTGATGCTTTATAGAAAGACAATACCTTAGAAGAGAGAAGAGCAGACTTGGTAAGCATAGTTGTGATTTTCAATTTAGTACATAGTAATTTTACTATGGTATTGTTAGACAAGTATGACCCTTGCATTTTACTTTAATGGTACTTGTTAGTGCTTTTGATAATTGAACTCTTTATGTTAACAAATACATTTAGCTGCAACTATCTTGGACAAAAGTAATTTGGTGAAATATGATTGGAAAAGTGGATATTTCTAGGTTAATGATCTAGGACGGATAGCTAGTTATTACTACATCACTCATGGGACAATGGCTACTTATAATGAGCACTTGAAGCCAACAATGGGTGATATTGAGCTACGTCGATTGTTTTCATTAAGTGAAGAGTTTAAATATGTGACAATAAGAGAAGAAGAGAATATGGAACAACAATATTCATATTTTTTTGGTGTTTTAATTCTAACTCTTTATCATGGGGGAACAAGATAGGAGAGAAAGGAAAATATATTCATAATATTACATTATTGAAACCATAAATCTATTTTTTATATTATTATATTACATTATTTAGCCTTTCATTCATCTAAGCAGGCTCCTATCAGTGATGTCAGAATGCAAAATGATTAATTATTTCAATATTCATAGGTAGGTGTTGTATTATTGTGTGCTAGTGGAAGGGGTTTGTGAGATATTCTTTATCCATCTTGAGGTCGCAAGTTCTGAAACATGGATGAATTTGCATACTGAATTGTAAATTCACTTTTACAAAATATTCCAAAAGTTGTAGTATAGGAAAATAATTGGAATTACAAAAAGAACAATTGTACGAGAGTAGAAAAAATGTTGCTTTTGTTTCAGAGGTAGTGTTCAATACAATGCTAGCAATATAGAGAGGTAGTGTTATATCCATGTCCATGTAACTCTTATTGAAACTAGTGCATTGTTATTTATTGTTACTTGTACAAGTCTTGTATTGTTATTCTTCCCAAACTTCTCAGACATCCAATCAACTACTTATATACATGCAACTCCTTTCTTGGGCCTTCCTAGATATATCCAAGATCATAAGGATTGGATACAACAATATATGTAGTACATACTCATGTATTGAATAGAGTTCTCTTCCTAGTCTGTATGTTTAAGAATTTTAGGAATAATGAATAAATATAACATAGTATAAAGAATGATTCTTAACGATGGTTGTTTTAACTTACACGCCCCTTTTCACCCTCTATTCATTGTAAACTATGCATAACTTGAACATAATAGAAAAACCATAGCCCACATTGACATTGTATGCCACATTAATCCAACCATATGAAAAAAGATAAACGATCTAGCCTCTTGAATGAATGTAAGTAGAGAAATTTTTGCATACCTGCAAATGGTACAAAGTTTCATGGTTAAGTGGAAGCCTCCCATCAACAACAAGATCCAAATATTTGTGTATCTATCTCAATCAAGCCTCTAAACCCTTCAGAGCTATCAATTTTTCCACTAACCTGTTATGCACAAAAGTCAAATTTTAGAGTTATGTCACCACTAAAAACAAAAGAAATGGAGCTTTGAAACCAAATCCACACACAACACAATGTGGTATTCATACAAAGCCATACAAACAAACTAAACTCAAAACATTGGAATGGAAACAACTTCAAATTATGATGCAAAGCATGGATTCACTTTACTCAACCGGAGGCACATTTCACAATAATGGGTTCTTCTTCTAAAACATCCGTATGAGGTTCAAATAGTAAAGAAATTGATGAAAGATAGAGGAATTAAAAAGATACTTGGATGTAGTTGGATTGAAGGTCGTAAACTGGTACATGTTTTTTGTGTAGGAGACATATCACATCCACAAACATGGCAGAGCTATGAAAAGTAGGAGAAATTGGCTTGGAAAATGAAGGCACCGGGGTATAAAGAATCATTTTTCTGCCACCATAGTGAAAATTTAGCACTTTCTTTCATCTTTTTATATTGGTTTGATGCTTCAAACGATGCATTTCTTATATTGAAAATTGCATTACCTTATTGAGCTTCTCTTTGTTTTGAGAATAGTTTAATATTCTCTACTTAATAGGGCCAACCACATGATAGTGGAAGCTCAATTGGCCCCTCCCCCCCCTCACATCACTCTCAATTCCCCATACTCGGTCATATAACATTAATCATTCATTCATCCATTAATAACATATAACATTCATTCATTCATCCTACATTAATAACATATAACATTCATTCATTAACATATTCATATTCATTCATTCATCCATTAATAACATATAACATTCATTCTTTCAATTTTTACATATTATCAAAAATATGGTTGTCATAATATGATTACAATCACTTTTTTTTTGTTTCTTTTTTGAAGCTAAAAAAAGCTGAAGTGGAGTATCATTTTCTAAATCATCTTCCCCTCCCCTTCAATTGTTCTGCCCTCTACTCATGATCTTAGTGTACGCCTAGTCATGTACTCACGACGTGGAGGCCGCTGCAAGGGGGGGTCTGCTGCAATAACAAAGAAATGTTAAATTGATATGTTTTATTATTATTGTTACAAGTATTTCATTAATTAAAAGAACATTAGAGTGGTTCTCTTTACCTAATGGGGCCGCATCATGTTCTTGATCTTGTCTTATAGCCTCATGTTCAACATGTTGAACACTCTCTAAATCCTAATCTAGAGTTGAAACACAAAAGGCTACATTAATTAATACACCAATTGCAATTAAATATGTTTAAAAGAACATTAGAGTGGTTCTCTTTACCTAATGGGGCCACATCATGTTCCTGAGCTTGTCTAGACTGATCATGCTCAACATGTTGATCACGCTCTACATGCTCTAAAGTTGAAACACAAAAGGTTACATTAATTAATACACCAATTGCAATTAAAGATGTTTAATTGTATTAATCCATACTATGTTTTGGATAGCACATGAATACATCTAGTACCGGGATGCACACCATGACCTTCATCTACAGGTTGTGCTCCACCCTCACCAAGCTGCATTCCAATATCATGTGCATTATTATCATTGCTTGCATGTTTAAAACAAATAGGAACATAATTACTTTATGGTGGAAATTAATATTGAATAGATTGCACAAGTATTCAATTTTAAATAAATTTCATTGAGTTTATTTACTTGTGTGTCGGATGCAGTGGAAGCTTGTGTTTTCCCAGTCAAGAGTTTTAGGTGTTCAGCCATGGCTCCATAGCCTTGCTGGAAGGAAGTATTTAGGTCCTCTTCTGTGGAAACTCTGCTAAATTCAGAGCCTTGCATTTTTGCATAAGATCATGAATTTTTCTTCTATGGTGTGATTAAACCAAAATTGTTTTCATTTTATTATTTGGATGCAATATTTAATTTATTGATACTTACAATTCGTGCGGCTAATTTCAAATAACCACTAGAACCAAGTTTGTGTTGCCCATGTTTTTCTAGTCTTACCTTTGTTGCCTTCGATGTGTCAAGCAGCCTATGAAAAGTTTGAAATACGTTAGATTATGTAAAAAGAAAGAGTAATCAATATATAATTAAATTGTTGATAGTATCACATACCTTCCTTGGCCTGGTGGTGTCTTTCCTTTTTTTCTTTTCAACCTTCTCCTTTCCATCCAACACCAGGTCCTTCCACTCCCTCTCCAGAATCATGGGGGGACGCTCGTACTTTTTGCTCTTCTCTAAATGTGACCTATATTGGTCCCTCACATACTTTAGATAGGTACTAGCTTTCTTAAGGACCTTGGTTCGGTTGAATGTGTTATTACCAAACAACACAACTAAACAGTTAATGAGCTCATCTTTTAAATCTTGATTTTGGGCATTCCACCATGTATGTATGGTGGGCCCAAAGATCTACAATGTAATATCATTTAGATGTTTATAAAAAACATCATTTCCTGCAAAGTGATCATGGGATCATTAGTCTAAAAAAAGTGATCAATAAGTAAATTTCAATTGGATTATATATAATAATAATTAAAACATTTTAAAGTACCTGGGACCTTCTCTATCTTTATGGGAACGAAATCCTCGGTCACCAAAAATGTGATTGGAAATGTTCTCGTACTAGTAATACAGGAAGATCCAGGAAATGTTGCTAAAACATCACCAGTACTAGTGGCCTCTGCATCCCCAGGTACATGTCCTGACGCATGTTTTGACATGTGTTCACTGCGAGAGGGTGCACTCTCGATGTCTACATGCTATGTGTTGTCAAAATTTCAATCAACAATATAGGAAAGGATGATGGGGTCAGATGATGTGATGTATGTGTAGGAAGATTATGATCGACACTTGTACCAACCCCTACTCCCTGGGCAGCACCTGCAGTACCCTGATCATGGCCAACAGCATCATGAGGATGCAAAAAATCCTGTAAAAACAACACATATTTTAGTTCATGACATAAAAGAGTACAAAATATAAAACCATGAATAAAATTATGTTATAATTAAAGATCTCATGATAACTTACTTGCAAGTTTCATGCTCTATCAGTCAATATTTTAACCCTTTCTCTTATCTCATCTGTTTGAGGTACTATGAATAACAACTGAAGGATTTCTTCATTGCATTTTTTTGGTCTTTCTTATCATATCCAGAGGGTTTATAGAATATGCGATGTCATCATCACATAATAGTGACTGCACCTCCCTATGGATGCTCTCCTCTACTGCTGGTTCCTTTCCCCGATCAGTTGACTGCGATAAGAATATTAAAAAACATTATTGAAATTAACCCAATAAACTTATGAAAAAAACACAATAATAAAATATTTTGATCGTATCTAATTTGTACAATTACAATGAGGTAAACATGTCGGGTAGAAGCACCTGAAGATGCATCGCGATCTATGATATGGGTCAAAGCCTTCCCCATATGATCAACGTCCTGCTATGACAAAAATTAATTATAAACAAACATTACCGAAATGAAACCAATACATAATAATAAAATGATATATTGGAGTCATTAATTGGAGGTTGGGTAAAATGGTATATAGTACGCACCACCCCCATAGTAACTGTGTTTGTATCTATGCGATTCAAATTGTAATCAATTAGAAACTCTTCCCCTGTAGTTATTTATTTTATCGCACATATGAATACATGGTTTCCCTCGCGCGCCTCAAATATGCAACTGGGTTGCTTATTTGTTGTCCCAGGTCATGTACTATTTATAAACCTTGCAATATTCCCTAATGCTTTTGGCCTTCTATCAATGTACATAACCACTCCTTTATTTTGATCCTTATCTTTTAGTTGTATATAATTTGCTAACAGTGCATACCTATGCATACTTCGTGTATATCAAACCACCTACATCCAATCTTTGTAACTGTAATAGGGTCTAACATACTCCATCAATTTAGTAACTTTGTTGTAGCATACCTTTATGTCATCCATGCAAAATAGGCCCAAACCATGTAATGACGATGGTGCTATGCGATATATCCTCTCGTTGACACAAAAATTAGTGTTTATTGGAGGAAGTTCCTTGGGTACCCATTGTTTCCATAGATGTTTGTACCTCAAGGGCACCTCAATGTCTCCTATGCTCTCATCATCATAAGAACATGACCCCCCTTCAGCAAGAAAAAATTCCATGCGTTTTCAAAATTTTCTTCTAATCTTTTGACCTCTAGTTGATCTCCCTCTTTTAGACCTACTACATGTCTTGCTTTCCTCTTCTCTTCCTGAATTTCCCTCACTTGAGGAAGAAAAATCTGAAAACTACCTATTTGGTGGTACCTACAATCATAAGGATGTTGGATGAATTTCTTTCATGGTGATGTGATCCCAAGGTGACATTATGATTAATCTATTATTTCATCGCTAGAATTTGATAGGTTATAAGGTAATCAAGTCTTGATAGTTTGCAAGTTATTGTTACTACCGTCTAAATTTGTCCATCACAAATCAAATCAATGTATGAAGGAGATTGTCCCTTGCAATTAATGACTTTAAAATGTCATTATTTTACAACCTAACACAAACATGGAGTTTGGGAGATGCAATTTAGAGTAGCTGAGGCCATGGAAGCCTATAAAACCTAGAGTCAGTGATGAATTTTCCTACATGAACAATGTATGGAAATGTTCCAAGGATTTTTGCATGACAATTGAGGGGCAAAGGTAATGAATGATATTCATTATTAGTCTCATAGTCTTTAAGTGTGTGACAATGTTGCATGATCACATCTCAGTGGACAATCCATAGGTGCCAATCATAGTAGGCATGAACCTTGATGAGGGAGGTGCCACGAAACAAGGTATGATTGCTCTTGGTTCAATAGTTTTGTGTCGGTGGGTTTTTTATTTTAATTAGATTGAGAACCATATTGATAAGATGCCCAATAGTGAATTTTATTCAAAGCATTTTATGATTGTTCTTGGTTCAATTGCTAGATAGCAGTTTTTAAGGAATGAATGTTATACGAGTATTTGTCAAACACTTATCATTTGGAAAAGTATATTTAATATTGGTACAACAAGGTCAGATTTCTTATACCTGGGTCTCTATACTATTGTGAAAATGTTGAAGTGAATGATTGCATTTCTGGAAATATTCTTAGGGGAGAGGCCAACATAGTAATTTAAAATCCACTATAGTGGAAGAGAAAAAATTCTACTATTTTTTGACTTTCAAAACATGCGTTATTATGATATTGTACTTAGAGGATTGTCAAGTGGGTTTGATTGTAATTTTGTTGAAGGAAAAAAGTTCCTCGATAATAGTTCCTCGAAAATATTCAAACATATTATGAAAGTTGAGAAGACCTTGCTAATTTCATCAACCAAAATGCCTTGATGGATTTGGAGTTGGAAGGTGTAGATTTCACTTGGTCAAATTGATGGTTAGGCTCCTCATCAATTCAAGGGAGATTATACAACTGATGCTATTCTCTATTGTAAAGTACCATGTAGCCTCATATACAACCTTTCAAAGGTATGAATTTGTGTTATATCTTCTCTAAATCCAAGTTATTTGATTTACTAGACTTCTACTAAACATTTTAACTCCCAAACTTTGTAACAAGTGTTAAATGTGACTATGGTCCACCAATTACACAACCAAGGCCTCAAATATATTCTCTAATTGTAATCAAAGGACTTTTTCTCTTCATTCAAGTAAATAAACTTGAAGGGAAACACCACCAAGTGGTTTATTGGACACCTACATGACTAAAAATAGCAGCAAATTTACATTTAATGCAAATTTCCATTGAAATTTTCTATAGTGTGCAGAAGAATGGTTTCACCATACATAATATTTTGGTTTAAGTTGTCTTGAAAAAGATGAATTAGAACACTAATAGACATAATTCAGGTGCACATGTGAGGTGGTTCAGCTATCCACTGATAAACTCCATATGTCTAAGTGGTTAACGAGGAGGGATTGTGTACTAAGCTTGGTTAAGTCATCATAAGTTTATGCTTTGGCATCAATGTTCTAGTTCTCTATAATGAGGTTTAAACATCTTCAAATAGTGAAAGTTAGTGCTCATAGTCATTTGAAACAACAACATTTTGATTATGTATGATGGTAGGATTTGATAACTTAAAAGAATTGGCTACCCAACAAACTTAAAGTTTAAAAAAACTTTTTCAGTTTAAGGGGTTAGCACTTTCTTTTATCTTTGGATATTGGTTTGATGCTTCAAATGATGCATTTCTTATCCCACTTCTATCATATTGTATTTCCATCCCATTGCAAAGCAAAAAGGTTAAACATTTAGCAATCTTCCATTCTTAGCTTTGAAGTTGTTGGCCTTGCATACTTGTTTTGTTGAGTCACAAGTTTGCATGATAAGAAAGGAAGAATGAAATTTTAAATTTTAAATATTGCTAAGACCCTATCTTTGAGTTGCTTCACTTTTGTGCCCAAGCAACCATATTAAATTTTTGTGAATGGGGGTCAATAATATGTTCTACAATCAATGGAAGACAACTCCATGCAATACAGGCATAGCTCATTGGGGAGTCTCTGGGAGGAGCACCTACACCTTATGTTCACAACTGGAGCATTAGAGGTTGATCATAGAAGTGTCTAGGGAGGTTTTCAAAGTTGTTTGATGTTTTAATAAGGTCTAAAAGACCATTTATTGTTTCATTGATCCATATTGTAAACAAGATCAAATATGTGAAGAAATTGTCAGTGATGGTCAAATATTGTCAAAGTAGGTAGAATAGGTTTTCTTACAAGGAGTCATGTATTCAAGGTGAATAAGGTCTAACAAGACCATTTTCAATTTTTTTAGGGCGCTTGGAAGTCATCTAGTTGATAATGTAAAAAGTTGCAATTGTTGACATTAAAAGTTGTCAAAATTACAATTTTGCAAAATAATGGGTTGTTAAGTGTTTGTAAGTCAGTTATGGACATTGGTTGAAGGTAGTTGGGGTCTGAGATGATTTAAAAATCCTTCCAATGCCTGAGAAAAGGTTGTTGGAGGAGTTGATGCCAAAATTTCATATCAAATACCACGTTCTTGAAGCAATTTTATGTGTTTTTACTATTTTTCTGAAGTTCTTTTTTGTTGTACAGATCCATACAAGCTTGAAATGCTCTGAGATCAGTGGTGTAGATAGATATATGTGTTCCCTTTCATTTTCATTTTTTTTGAAGTGCTAAATCACTATTTTGTGGGAGAAAACAATCAAATACAGGGACTGCCATGTTTTGCATGTGTAAGGGTTTGAGGGCTAAAAACAAATAAGATCCACCAATCCACCAACTGTCTTGGAACTATAACTTATTGGATTGGTACAAAACATGGTAAGATAGAGGTTCATTGCATTTAGGGGTCTGTTAAAGAAAAAAACTTGGCATTGAAGTGGTGCCCTAGTGCTGATAGGGGCAATTTTCTTATGAATTTGTGGTTGTTAAGTCAGGTTTTGTCAATTTGATGGATGGAATAGTATGAATGAATGTTTTTTGTCCTATTGTAGGATGATTTTAATTTGTTCAAGACAATATTTGAGTTAGGGAGGTCGGGAATATGGTGTTTCTCTAAAACCCTAGTGTATTAAGGGAAAATGGAGGGTTTTGTAGAATAGTGACAAAAGAGGCATGGCTTAGCCCAAAAATGGTGAAATCTAATGTTTTGTGTCATAAAAAATCTTTGTCAATAGGTTGTGGAACAGAACCAAGCGGTTGGAAAGGCCTTCCTTTGTAAAATAGGGGTAATTTTGTAGCCTTTTTGGTAGGACAGACTAATGAAATGCGTGAATGTTGTAAAATAACCTTGTGGAATTGGTTGAGACAGTGTTTAGGGACTTAGAATCTGACAAGAGAACCTTTTATCCCCCTTCTCATTCATTATTCTATCAGAATCTTTGGGAAGAAGCCTTCAATAAGCGATTATTCAAGGCAAGTTAAGGTGAGAAACTCACTTCAACTAGTGTCTCCCTTTCCCATTATCAATTTGTGAACAATACCGTTGTGGTTGTTGAAGCCTCAATTATGGAAGAAAAAGAAATAAAACAAGTTTTATGTAAATATGATAATTCCTCGAGGAAATAAATCAACCTTCCTAAAAGTATCATCTTTTTTTTTCAATGCTCGTCCTACGAGACAACTAAAAATTTCCAACATTCTTGCATGTCAAATAGGATCTATCCTATCCTTCTACCTTCGGATGCAACTCTTAAAGGGCCCAATCCCAAATACTTTTTTGAATAGCCAGTTGGATTGATTCCAACACAAATTTTCATGATGGAAAATATCTCTCTAAAGTCAAGCTAACAAGCTTCAACTTATTAAGGCTACTCTTCAAAATATCCTAGCATACAATACAAGTTTGTTGCATATGCCTGTGAAAATTATTGACAATGTGGCAAATAATGCTTTTGGTCAAAAGTGGAAGATAAAAAAATGTATTCCTATGTTGGATTTGGAGTTTGTTTCTAAACCCCAGAATAAGAGAGGGTTGGGGTTAAGGCTGGTCAATGATTTTAATCTAGATATTAATGCTAAAATTGCACAAAGAACTCATTAATAAAGAGAAGTGGACAACTATTACCTCTAAGAAATGCTTGGAAGGGAGGAATGGAGATATTTTATCAAGCAATGACCTACCCCATAGCTCTACTATTTTTCATTATGGCAGATGCTCTTATTTGTTGAATCACAACAAATGTACGACAAGATCTTTGGAAAGGCATGAAAATTCCAGGGTAAAGAGAATGGGGATGCCAATGTATGAGAAGATCTTTGGAAAGGCATGAAAATTGTAGGTTAAAGAGAATGGGGGTGCCAATATAAAATATATAAATCACTTACAGTACTCATTGTCCCTTGGTCATTGTTTTTCCCTTTCTGAGTGCCTCAACCTTGTCACTTTGGCTTTCCTCTTGCCCTGTTTTTCTAGTTAGGGTCTTGGTGCACTAAGCTATGTCGTGCTCCTGCGCATGCAAGGCCAAAAATCAAAATAACATGTGAAATTAAAATTAATATGCAAGGTTTTCAGTCCTCCAAACCCTTCCTTATTGGTATTGACCTTTCACTTCTCCAATTTGACGAGCTACAACTTGAAAATAAGGTTTCGACGAAGGTTTTAGAGTATGTTAATTAAAATGAAAATTATGGCCATTTAGGTTTTAATATTCTACATATATAGTTAAGTATATATTAGCTATATTTTACATAATAAATAATATAATTATTCTACTTATTATTATTATGTATTATATTCTTTAACAAAATTATTAAATACATATAAAATTATTATAATTAATAATTAATAATAAGTATATTTTTATATAATACAAAATATAATTAATATAATATATATTTAATATAATAGTAATATTAGATTAAATTACCATTACACTACAGCTGGTTTACCATTAAATGGAAGTTGAAACTTGTTTTCCAACGATGAAATAGTGGTTTCCAGGAATGAGATTTGTTTCAAGCTCAAGTCTCACAATATATGTAGTCTATTAGCTAATACAAAGAGAGAAACTAAAAAGATAGAGAATGAGAGAAAGAGATGAACTTAGATAGATAGGGAGAGAGAGAGAGCATGAGAGAGAGAAATGTAAGAGATACAAAGGAAAATAGAGAGGGAGACGATAAACTAAATTTTGATTGGTTCTTTCATGTCAACAATCCAAGGATGGCATGTGTCCTTGGTGAGTTATGCTCAAGGTAGCATGCCATTTGATTAAAGATATGATAATTCTCCTTTAAGACCTCTTCAATGTACCCATTGCGCACTTAAGGAGACAAAGATATGGAGAGAGAAAGAGAGAAAGAGAAATGAAGAGAAAAGGAAGAGGGAGATAGAGATAAGATATAGATAGGTGGAGAGAGAAAAAAGAGAAAGAGCAAGAGAGAGGAAGCAAAATGAGACAAAGGAGGAGCAAAGATAGAAATAAAGGGATAAAAAGAGGGATACGGAGAAAAAAAGAGAGAAGAGAGAGAAACAAAGAAAGAGATAGAGATATAGGTAAATAGAAATAGAGAGATAAATATGGAGAGAGAGATATAGAGAGATAGATATAGAGAGAGATATGTAGAGATATAGAGGAATAAAGAGGGACAAAGAAAGGTAGAGATAGTGAGGTAGATAGAGAAAAATAGATAAAGAAAAATAGAGAAAAGAGGAGAGATACATAGATAGAGATAAAGTCACATAAAGAGATAGGGAGATAAAGATAAATAGAAGGAAGAAAATATAGAGAGAGAGGGAGATAATGAGAAACATACAAATACAAAGGGAGACAAAGAGATAGAGAGAGGTAGAGAGATAAAGAGATAAGGATGAATAGATAGAGATATAGGGAGGGTGATTGATATATCTCTCCTTGTCGCTCTCTATCTCTCTATATCTCCCACTATCTATGTCACTCTCTCTTTCCCCTCTATCTATTGAGCTATTCCTCCCTCTCCCCCTTTCTCTCTATTCACTCCATCTCTCCCTCCATCTCTCCTACTCTATATCTCTATCTCCATTCTCTTTTTATCTCCCTCTCACTCCTCTCTCTCTATCTCTTTCACTATCCCCCTCTATCTCTCTATATCACCCCTTTCTATGTCTCTCCCTCTCCCTCTATATATATTGAGCTATCTATCCCTCTCTCCCCTATCTTCTTCTCTCTCCCTCTCTACATATCGCTCTCCCTATCCCCCCTCTTCTTTCTCTCCCTTTTCTACCTATATATCTCCCTCTCTTCTCTCTCTTCCTCTTCGACCTATCTCTCCCTCTCTCCCCCTCTTCTCTATCTCTCCTCCTCTACCTATCTATATCCCTTTCTCTCCCTCCCCCTCTCTATCTCCCCCTCTCTATCTCTCCCCATCTCTCCCTCCGTATCCCCCCTATCCATCTCTCTATTTCCACCTCTCTTCCTTTCTCTTCCCATATATCTCCATCTCTCTTTCTCTTCCCATATATCTCTATCTCTCTCTCTTTCTCTCCCCATCTATCTCTATCTCCCCATACTCATTTCTCCCTTTCTCTATCTCTCCTTATTTTTCTCCCTCTCTCCATCTCTATATACTTATATCTAATTCTTTTTGTTTGTCTATCTCTTTGTATCTCTCTCTCTCCTCCTCTCCTCTCTCTATATCTCTTTATATCTCTATCTCTCTATCACTCTATCTCACCATCTATATCTCTGTATCTCTTCATCTCCCTCTCCCTCTATATCTCTCTATCTTTTCCTCACTATCTCTCCCTCTTTTTATCCCTATCTCTCTCTATATTTATCTCTCCCTCTACCTATATCTCTCTATCTATTTGTCTCCCTCTTCCTCTCTCACTCCATCTTCATCTCTACCTCTATTTGCCTCTCTCCCCCTTATCTTTATACATGTCTCCCTCTCTCTATCCATCCATCTATCTCCCTCTCTATCCCTCTTTATATATTTATCTATTCCATATCTATCTATCCCTCTCTCCTCTCTCTCTTTATCTCTCCCTATCCTTCTCTCCTCTCCTCCTCTCCATATCCCTCTCCTACTTCTCCATCTCTATCTCTATCTCTATCTTCCTCTCTATCTCTATCTCCTTAACCCTCTACCTCTCACTCTTCCCCACTCTATCTCTCCCTCTTTCTATCACTACCTCTCCATCTCTCTCTCTCCCTCTCTCCTTATTGCAAGCATAACATGAGCCTGTTGGTAATGGAGCTTGATCATCTTCCTAATTAGAGGTTTTATTTCAATCATGTTTGGATCCCTATAAGTGGATGCATAGTTTATTTGAAGCTATGATTTCTCCATTGAGACCTTTGTTGCACAAACAACATCATTTTCTAAATGTCCTACCAATTGACCTCATGTACTACATAAATGTATGCAAAAAATAGACCAAAATTTATCCTAATTGAAATTCCACACTTTTTTGGCGTACCCATTGCACACTAAGGTGTGATTGCTAGTTAAGTTTGATTTGTATGTTTTATTTTAGAACTATAATGGTAGAGATAGGATAGAATAATACCATTGGTTGAAAAGTCATTGTAAGAACCTTAAATTCATACCTTAAACCTACAAGATAAACCTTATAATCAAAACATAAATCTAACACTTAAAACTAAAAACTATTGTATTTTGTGATAAAACAACCTTGTTTGACCTTAGTAAAGATGACTTATCTACTTGTTACATGATTAGGGAATAGTATTTTATGGGACCTACAATAAAACCCTTATGAATACAATGGGGGGTTTGTAGAAAGAGAAGACTATGTATGTGGTATTTCTAAAGTGGTACTTGGTTCAATTATGTGATGGTCAAGTAACACAAATCAATGCAAGATGATATCATTGGATGAGTATTAGTTGGCTAGTATATTATTACTAGATCAATCAAGAGAAAATTGATAGCTAAGTACTTGAATTTTATTTTATTGACACTTGATAAATGCAAGATTATAGAGGTATTATGTTTCTCAATTGAAGTAAAGAAAGTGGTTGACATGGAAGTAAAATATTTTAGAAACTCATAAATGATACATATATAGATATATCTTCTTTATATTATCCTTGTAATTAGTTATGTATCTTCAAATATAAAAAATTAAAAGGAATCCAATGTGTATCATCTAATAATAACTTATAGAAAATATCAAAAAGATCAATAATAAAAAAATATATATTAACTAAGAAGCCATGCAAGCATACAATAGTATATGTTGGTAAAACTATAATATATACAAGAAAGCAATATATGCATACAATGTCACATGTTAGTAATACAAAATACATGTACAAGAAAGCTATATAGGAACATAAAAAAATCATAATATAATCAGTCCTCTCAACTAGGATGGAAGAGTTGATGGCCTTTTGATTATTGAGTAGATAGAGAGACAAGTGATGATTTTTTATTTTGAACCTACTAACTTGAACTCCTCTCTAACTTTTTGGAGCTCCACATAATATAATAAAAATTTATAAATTAATTAGACAATGATATATAAGGGAATAATCACTTACCACCATTTGATAATTAGGAACAATATATGAAAGAGACAAAGAATAAGGAAACTTGTATTATTAGGAAGGATGGGATGCCTTTATATAGCATGACATCATGTTTGAGTCTTGAAACCCTCTCATATCGTCAACACATGCGTCTAGGCTAACCATGTCAAGTTTCACTCCATACAAGCACAAATTGAAAAAATTTCAACATTGGCCCCATTCATATGTCACTATGCGGGGTTAACATGACGAAATGCTAATTTTTTGGGAATGAAATAACCAAAGATATGATCAAAGAATATCTAATCATAAATAGTCGTAGAGTAATTAGGATTTGATCATATGGAAATTTCTAGGAGAGCTACAATAGTTGTAACATCATGAATTAACAACATTAAAAAGTACATCATGAATTAATTATGTAATGGCATAAAAATTAAAAACATCATGAGTTAATTATGTAACCATATAATTCAAATATAATTCTATCAAGAAATCAATATCAAATAGATAATATAATCGCATAACTCATACATTTCAATGTCATTGATCTTCTTCTTCATCCAACTCTTTGTTTGTATCATCCAATCTAGATTCGACATTGTAAGGATTGGTCATATCATCAACCACATGGATATGATCTTCATGAACATTAACTCATACATCATCATGATCTAGTTCCTCTTCTTCGACATCTTCATCAAGCATATCATCAACTAATTGTTGATCCTAATCATCATATACATCATCTTCTAGTTCTTCGGTATCTTCTTCTTCCACCAAATTATACTTTACTGGCCTTCCTCTTGGATCATATCTAACAACAAATGACCAACCCAATTTACCTGGAACCTCTGAGTAAAATACCTGCTCACATTGGCCTGGAAGAACATAGGGCCCATTTCTAGCTCGCTCAATCGACCTTGTATTTGTTGGAGTTATGGACAGACACTGAGAGGGGGGGGTGAATCAGTGTCTAAAATTTTTCAACTTCGACCAAGATTTTTAATTCTGATTTCCTTTTCTTTCTACAATAGAGTAGAGTAATCACTTTTGAAAGCACAAAGATATGACAACATTAACTCGGTCTATTAGAAAACCTATGAAAATATGATTTGAGTGAGATATCTTGCATTTGCCAAAACATAGCTCAGATTTGATCTCAATATTACTCTAATTATTGCATTCATGAGTTGAATGTAATCATTCATAAACAGAATTGAGAACAGTAATAATCCCAATAGTGAACTAAAACAAACAACACAGAAAAGCAATGAGCACACAGAAGAACAAAGAGACAAAAGATTTGTCGAGTGGAAAACCCTCCTGGGGTAGAAAAACCACTCCTAAACTGCCTTACTAGCTTAATCTTCAAAACCCACTGTTAACAATGCCTTATAGGCAAATTTATGAGCACCAACTCAAGGAGCACCAACCCCTCATTTTGAAACACCAATTTCAAGGAGCACCAACCCCTCAAATTATTTTTCAGAACAATAATAATATATCAGAGGATCTCTCTATTTTCAATTAAGCTCATAACTCTCTACTTCGTCTACCTAATGCTCTAGGAACAATATTCCAGAATTACAACCAGATAGACTACACTGTTTTCAACTCTAGTTTTTATATACATTTCAAGTATGTCTGTCATTTTGAAAAATCTTCAGAGAATGTGTTTTTCACAAAAAAAATTGAAACTCACTTGCTAACTTTAGAATAGGAAGTTGAATCATGATAGTCTGTAAATGATGGTAAAAATCAAGAGTAATGCTTATCCAAAGGGCTTTAATTTCTACACTGAATCAGGAGATTTCAAATTTGTAATTGATTCATCAAAACCATGACAGCCTACTAACAAAAAATCATAACCTCTAAATCCTTAGAGAATATTTTGCTAGAGATTCGATGCCAACCAAAGATGTCAACATGCAACTATACTTAGAAAATCACATGTCGGCCACAGAGACAGAGTTGTTAAACATTCGTTGAGACATCCAGACAAGTATGCCGAAGGCAATTATAACGTTGATCATTCCTTTGGTCCCTGTGCGTCGCCATGACCTTCTGCCATCGGGGAGAAACCATAACGAAGATCTTTATGTTTCCTCAAGATCACATTTCTGTTAAATTTTTTTTAGTCACTAAGACACAAGAGTCTTTCTCACCGAGATGCCCTTTTGTTCCATTCACTATCGCTATAGCCTTTTGATATCAAAGAGACATCTTGTAGACAAGTCTTTATTTTACCGAAAGTCATTCTTTCATCCCGTGTCACTGAGACAATCCATAATCAGGGAGACTTTTTGTAGATTTCATTGAGTTTCACTGAAAGACTTAAACCTTAGCCATTCTGAGTCGCTGTGACATCCTACTATCGGGGAGACATTATGTAGATTGCTCTATGTTTCACCGATACTCCCATCCATCTCGTGTATCGTTGTAACTTCAAACAATCAAGGAGACATCTTGTAGATTATTTTATGTCATACCAAAACACCTCGAATTCACCTTAGATCGCCAAGAGAAATCAATTCTCATATCGACAGAGACCTTTTGTCTTATGTGCTTCACTATAACATTATGATATCAGGGAGACCTCCTGTAGAGCACACCATGTCTTTCTAAAAGTCTTCATCCACTTGTGTGTCACTGAGACAAGTCAAATCCAATACGACAAAATCCCCCATTGTGCTCCATCGGCGAGACCAAAGGTCACTCGCCGAGACCTCACACCGAAAACCCCAACTCTTACCGAGATGCATACCTTTACGTTGTCAGTCGGCAAGACAAGAAAACCTCACCAAGATATTATATCGAATGAAATATCTCACCGAAAAGCACCCATTTGTTGCTGATCGGTAAGACAACAAGGTCTCGCCAAGACATTATATCGATAGCCATTAGTTTTACCGATAAGACTCCATATGCATACGGTCAGTGAGACACACTTGAATTCATTGAGATACTAAATCGAATACTCCAAGTCTGGCCGAAGTGAAACCCCAGATGTGATGTTCGGTAAGACACTCCCCGAGAACCCATTGATGAAGAGCCCCTGTCGGCAAGACAAAACCACTTCGCCGATATCACATTCCGATACCGACTAGCTCTGCTGATGAACCTCCATATGCACTAGTCGGGGAGACATTTCAAGTTCAATGAGACACTACCCCGATAACAAAACTCTTGCTGATAAGTTCATCCTCGGTCACCGAAAACACGTGAATGTCTTGCTGATAGATGTCCACATGCATATGGTCGGTGAGACATAACAATTTCACTGTGACCCTTCACTGAATCCTTAAACTCATGCCGATATATCCTCTGTTGCTGAGACAATACCAACCTCTCACCAAAAGCCCCTCATAAGACTTAGTCTCCAAGACTTGACGGGTTCGCTAAGACATCATATCGATGCCGCAACTCTTGCCGATATGTTCTTTCTTGTGCTGGTCGGCAAGACACAAAGCGCTCGATGAAACAACATGTTGATAGGGATTTCTTACACCGATGATCCACCTCATTTAATAGTCGGTGAGACCCAACTCATTCAGTAAGACCTCTCAGCGGTGAACAAAACTCATGCTGATAGACCTTTCCACTGTCGCCAAGACCACGTGAATGTCACACTGAAAGCTACCTGTATGTAAAATCAAATCCTCATGACATCATAAACATCTTGCCGAAAGGCAACACAAATGTTTATCAGAAAAAAAAAGGATCGGGGAGACCCTAGCATTTTCATGCCGAAATGTTCTTTTTCTGTCACCAAAACAATGTATAAATAAGATAACCAGAGACTACACGAAGCTCAAATTGATCAGTACCATAAGATATTAAAATGCTGAATGTAAACTATCCACTGAATGCCAAGACAAGTAAACCAAATAGACAAAATTGTACCAAGATAAAGCATGAGAAACCAATTTGAAACTGTCAACAAGTAGAATCAACTGAAAGGGATTTTTTCATCAAGGACAAACCATATGATCACAACTGAGAACCAACAAACTCCCCCTTTGTCCTTGATGGCAAAACACAAATGACTCTCCCCCTTTTTTCCTCAATGACAAAGGATAGAAGAGAAGAATGTGCAATGCCAAGAAACACAACTGAGAAGCCAACCAAATACCATAACAACCGGCTGCTAATAGAGCAATAGTGCAACAGACATATTTGCAGGAGAGCAGTAAGATTGTAACATGTTGATATCATAGCAAAAAGAACAATATGTCCCTTTCAAGTGTCTCGGTTCATATCATCAATGCTAAAGCAAATGTACCAAAATATTATAATGTAACAAACCAAATTGATACCTAAAGATTGAAGACCTATTACTTGAACTTACCACATTCTTTGTCATTTTCAATCAAGGCACATTCAAGATCACCTACTCCACATTCAATTTGATCAACTTCAATCTAGAAAAACCAGAATTTGAGTACAAACAACCAACCTCTTCTCAACACAAGTAACCTCAATCACTGTCCATGACAATACATATCAAAGACCAATGATACTAGTTATTCTTCTTCAAACGACACACATCATTTTACTCTTTTCATACACAAAATATAACTTGAAAGCATGTATACAACATAATTCATCGTCAATCTGTTCTTGTACACCCATCCTCAGACCATATGAGAACTTCTATTACCACACCAAGAATAATGAAAAATACCAAAGATAATTAATCTCAGCCCTCACACAACATCGAATAATATCATCACATAAATAACTCATAACATCAAACATGTTTTTCAATCACTGTTCTCCAAAGATAAATACATCGACATCACTTCAAAACAAAAGCTTTCTTATTTTTAATATATTGAGGAACTCATCTATATGTCTCCATACCGCTCAAAGATGTCATAAGGTCGTACCATTATTTCCAAAACCCAAGCATCCAAAGAGTTCATTTAAAAAACAAAGTGCACTGTCATTTCAAAAACTTCTAAAAAATGTCAACCACTAGACCAAGAAAAAACATTCCTTAACATCTTATACCACCAAAATCAAATGCAAGATGTCATACCTCATTCTAGACTCCATAGGGGTAAAATATATTACCATAATAGACTCCCCCTGAGTCTTTGCTTCTTCTCAAGACCTGGAAGGCAACACTTGTGCAAGGAGTGCACAAGGAGTTTTCTCAGAAGCATCTTTATTGCTCTTCTTGTCATCTTGATTGCTCTTTCTTCTCCACTCCAATGAAGACTTTTTCACTTGTTTGCTTAAAGTACCTGTCTTTCTATTGAATCTGCATTGTTGTACTTTATGTCCAATGTTATTACATCTGAAACAAATGACTTTGTGATTGTTCTGAGAAATAGAAGACTTTCTACAGACATTTCCAGTATTGTTCCCTATATTATTATCACTTGTATTTATTCTACAGTCTCTTCTCAAGTGACCAAAATTGTTACAGTTGTAACACACCACATCCTCATTTCTAGGGACATTAGAATGATTCTTATTTGACCATCTTATGCAATCAATTGCCTTATGACCATAGTCATTACAAACATAACAATATCCTTGGAAAGAATGATTATACCTGAATGAATGATCATGCCAAGGATGTGAAGATCTGAAGACATTTTTCCTTTCTCTATGAATACCTTTAGATTGTCTTCTAGTGTCAATGTTATCCTTTGATGCAGCAATACTGTAACCAAGATCAACCTTCATTCTTGGTGTTTGCTTGGCTGTAAACTTCTTTCCATCTGAAGTAGTAAACACTGTTTCATGTTTAGATTTGTCTGCAGAACTTTGTCCAACCTCATATCCCACTCCTGTAGGATCTTTAGAATGCTTTTGCCGCCCAACATCTCATTCAATATATTAGTACTATGATCAAATTTCTGAATTTTACTAGATTGAGCCTTGAAACTTTCAAGCTCTTTTCTTAAAGCAACTACCTCTTCTTCAAGTTCTAGACAAACAATCTTTTTAATCTCCAAATCATAACTCACAACATCTGCAATCCTCTTATATTCTTCAATTTCAATTTTCTAACTTATAATCATATCGTCCTTAAGAGTTAGTTCTTTTAACAAGGAATCATTATCTAAACATTTCTTTAAAGAATCAATCTCATTTTCTAGTTTATTACACAATTCATCCTTGTCTTTTAACTTGACTTCCAAACTCTCTTCTTGCTGAAGTTGTCTTGTTAAAAGTTGGTTTTCTTTTCTAAGCTGCCTAATAGTATCTAAGGCACATAGGAGTTCACCTTCCAAATCAACCTCACTTTCTGGTTCATCATATTCCTGTTCAGAGTTAACTTCACCCAAAGATTGATCTACTTCTACACAAGTTTCTTGATCATTTAAATATTCATTAATGATCTCCTTGGACTTCTTTTCAAAACTATGAAGGTTTACACCTTCTTCACTCTTAGATGTTTCACAACTTATTTCAGTATCCAAAGATATCTCCTCTTGTAACTCACTATTCTGAATCATTTCAATCAACTTGTCCCAAACTTCCTTAGCACTGCTGTAATGAATGACTTTTGTAATGAGTTTATTTGGCAAGTTATTAAAAATAGCATTTATAGCTCTAGTATTGAATTCAAGTGCTTTCTTCTCCTCAAGAGTGGAAGGAGATGTTGCAGATGTAGTACAACCCTTTTCAACTGCTTCCCACACTTCAGATCCTAAAGAAAGTATGTTTCCATCCTATTTTTCCATATAATAAAGTTTGTTCCTTCGAACTGAGGAGTTCCAGATCTAGGATACTCTACCATTTCAGAGCTACTATTTATGAACTCTTCCTCATTATTCCTTATACTAGATTTAGGTTGAACATGATGAATAGCATTTTGCTGAGAACATCTTTTTCCCTTATTCCTTATGTTCTTTCCCATATTAACCAAAGTACTCCAAGAAACCAGGAACAATCCTAGGTGGTTTAGACCTATCAGAGGACCCTACGCTCTGATACCAATTGTTGGAGTTATGGATAGACACTGAGAGGGGGGGTGAATCAGTGTCTAAACTTTTTCAACTTCGACCAAGATTTTTAATTCTGATTTCCTTTTCTTTCTACAATAGAGTAGAGTAATCACTTTTGAAAGCACAAAGATATGACAACATTAACTCAGTCTATTAGACAACCTATGAAAATATGATTTGAGTGAGATATCTTGCATTTGCCAAAACATAGCTCAGATTTGATCTCAATATTACTCTGATTAATGCATTCATGAGTTGAATGTAATCATTCATAAACAGATTGAGAGTAATAATCCCAACAGTGAACTGAAACAAACAACAACACAGAAAAGTAGTGAGCACATAGAAGAACAAAGAGACAAAAGATTTGTCGAGTGGAAAACCCTCCTGGGGTAGAAAAACCACTCCTAAACTGCCCTACTGGCTTAATCTTCAAAAACCACTATTAACAATGCCTTATAGGCAAATTTCTGAGCACCAACTCAAGGAGCACCAACCCCTCATTTTGAAACACCAATTTCAAGAAGCACCAACCCCTCAAATTATTTTTCAGAACAATAATAATATATCAGAGGATCTCTCTATTTTTAGTTAAGCTCATAACTCTTTGCTTCGTCTACCTAATGCCCTAGGAACAATCTTTCAGAATTACAACCAGAGAGACTACACTGTTTTCAACTCTGGTTTTTATATACATTTCAAGTATGTCTGTCATTTTGAAAAATCTTCAGAGAATGCATTTTTCACAAAAAAAATTGAAACTCACTTGCTAACTTTAGAATATGAAGCTGAATCATGACAGTCTGTATATGATGGTAAAAATCAAGAGTAATGCTTATCTAGAGGGCTTTAATTTATGCACTGAATCAGGAGATTTCAAATTTGTAACTGATTCATCAAAACCATGACAACCTACTAACAGAAAATCATAACCTCTAAATCCTCAGAGAATATTTTTCCAGAGATTCAATGCCAACCAAAGATGTCAACATGCAACTATACTTAGAAAATCACATGTCAGCCACAAAGACAAAGTTTGTTAAACATTCGCTGAGACATCCAGACAAGTATGCTGAAGGAAATTATAACGATGATCGTTCCTTTGGTCCTTGTGTATTGCCATGACCTTCTGCCGTCGGGGAGAAACCATATCGAAGATCTTTATGTTTCCCTGAGATCACATTTCTGTTAAATTTGTTTCAATCACTGAGACACGAGTCTTTCTCACCGAGATGCCCTTTTGTTCCATTCCCTATCGCTATAGCCTTTTGATATCGAAGAGACATCTTGTAGACAAGTCTTTGTTTTACCAAAAGTCATTCTTTCATCCCGTGTCGCTGAGACAATCCATAATCAGGGAGACATTTTGTAGATTTCATTGAGTTTCACCGAAAGACTTAAACCTTAGCCATTCTGAGTCGCTGTGACATCCTGCTATCGGGGAGACGTTATGTAGATTGCTTTATGTTTCATCGATACTACCATCCATCTCGTGTATCATTGTAACTTCAAACAATCAGGGAGACATCTTGTAGATTGTTTTTTCATACCAAAACACCTCGAATTCACCTTAGATCGCCAAGAGAAATCAATTCTCATACCGGCAGAGACCTTTTGTCTTATGTGCTTTGCTATAACATTATGATATCGAGGAGACCTCCTGTAGAGCGCACCATGTCTTTCCGAAAGTCTTCATCCACTTGTGTGTTGCTAAGACAAGTCAAATCCAATATCGACAAAACCCCCCATTGTGCTCCATCGGCGAGACCGAAGGTCACTCGCCGAGACCTCAGGCCGAAAACCCCAACTCTTACCGAGATGCATACCTTTACGTTGTCATTCGGCAAGACAAGAAAACCTCGCCAAGATATTATATCAAATGAAATGTCTCACCGAAAAGCACCCATTTGTTGTTGATCGGTAAGACAACAAGGTCTCGCCAAGAAATTATATCGATAGCCATTAGTTTTACTGATAAGACTCCATATGCATACGGTCGGTGAGACACACTTGAATTTGTTGAGATAATAAATCGAATACTCCAAGTCTGGCTGAAGTGAAACCCCAGATGTGATGTTCGGTAAGACACTCCCCGAGAACCCATTGATGAAGAGCCCCTATCGGCAAGACAAAACCACTTTGCCAAGATCACATTCTGCTACCGACCAGCTCTGCCGATGAACTTCCATATGCACTAGTTGGGGAGACATTTCAAGTTCGATGAGACACTACCCCAATAACAAAACTCCTGCCGATAAGTTCATCCTCGGTCATTGAAAAGACATCAATGTCTTGCCAATAGATGTCCACATGCATATGGTCGGTGAGACATAACAATTTCGCTATGACCCTTCATCGAAGCCTTAAACTCATGCTGATATATCCTCTGTCGCTAAGACAATACCAACCTCTCACCGAAGGCCCCTCATAAGTCGCCAAGACTTGACGGGTTCGCTAAGACATCATATCGATGCCGCAACTCTTGCCGATATGTTCTATCTTGTGCCGATCGGCAAGACACAAAGCTCTCAATGAAACAACATGTCGATAGGGATTTATTACACCAATGAACCACCTCATGTAATAGTCAATGAGACCCGACTCATTCGGTAAGACCTCTCAGCGGTGAACAAAACTCATGCCAATAGACCTTTCCATTGTTGCCAAGACCACGTGAATGTCACACCGAAAGCTACCTGTATGTAAAATCAAATCGTCATGACATCATAAATGTCTTTCTGAAAGGCAACAAAAACGTTTATCAGAAAAAGAAAAAAAAAAAGGATCGAGGAGACCCTAGCATTTTCATGTCGAAATTTTCTTTTTCTGTCACCGAAACAATGTATAAATAAGATAACTAGAGACTGCACGAAGCTCAAACTGATCAGTACCATAAGATATTAAAATGCTAAATGTAAACTATCCACTAAATGCCAAGACAAGTAAACCAAATAGACAAAATTGTACCAAGATAAAGCATGAGAAACCAATTTGAAACTGTCAACAAGTAGAATCAACTGAAAGGGATTTTTTCATCAAGGACAAACCATATGATCACAACTGAGAACCAACAGTATTAACCATGGTAAATCCATTATCATGTTCAATAACAGTTCTCTCAGGATCATTATCATTCAATTGTAGCCTATACCATAGGACGACGAACAAAATTAATCTGAAGGACTTAAAGTCACACTCAAGCATATCATCCAAAATCCCATAGTATCGATTTTCTGAGACTTCTGGATGTATGTCGCTTCTAGATGAAACATTAGTCACCTGAAAGACTGCAGTTATACCAGAATCACAAGTTTTCTTCATGTCATCCAACATTTTGATTCGAAATTTACAACCATTGCACCACATAGCCTTGTGGTGTTTCACCTGCAATATGTCAAACATGTAAAAATTATTGCAATATCGTCAGTTGATAAACATATTTATTCTTGGCCTAATGTATGCAAAGAAAACAATCTCAACATATATATACATCAATATACTTGAAAATAATTAAATAATATGGGTGATTAATATATTTATATGTACCTGTTTATCTCTTTTAAACCATATGCTAAATCAATTTCCCTTTGTGTAACATTGGAATCTCCGCTTCACGGAGTGAGCTTCTTTAACCAATGAAGCCACACCCTTCCCATAAGCACGTACTCCACCTGATTGTTGATATCAAGTATCCAATCAAGATTGTTTATGACATACAAATGTAGTGCATCCCACTCTCAATTCAACTATATCAAAAAAAATTGAAATTCACAAACAACGTGATAATTAGTTAATTACCATGGTATGCAACTTATTTTCTGAGTAATACAATACTAGTACTTTCTATTAGTGTAGGGAATATTCTTTTCATTTGGACTAGTTCTCTATTGTTTCTTTTCAAGAAATTGAAGGTGCACGTAGCTATATTCTAATTAATCTCCATGACCATCTTATAATTACCTCACTTTCCTCAATCCACCTTTCCCCATCAGGTACTCCCTTTCAAATTTGTTAATGGAGTTGGGATCCCAAATGCATCTACATGGATCTTTGCTGCAAACTTAGGAAGATATTCACTAATGTATACCATGGTCAGGTATACCATATATCCCTCCACCATAGAACCCTCAGGATGTGCTCTTTGTCTAGCCAAAGCCTTCAAAAATTTCAAGTGCCTCTCAACCATCCACATTGACCTTGTGTATATAGGTCCACACAATTCAATCTCCTCAACTTGGTGTATGAGGTAGTGTTCTTGTGCATTGAAAAATGTTGAAGGTAGACACTTTTGCATTTCACACATTAGACAAGGAATTTTTCTCCTCCAATAATTTATATCTTCTTTATGGATTTCTTTAGATGACAGCCATTCACAAGTGATTCAAGGCACAAATATATTATCGAGATTTAACAAAAATATACAGTATATTACATAACAAGTAAAACAAATGGCAATTGTAAGATGTATACATTGAATTGAACAAATCTCGCTACTTACCTCATGTATTTTCCAAGATCATATATAACTTGCTTGGAAATTAATGTCGGTTGTCCGAGA
>VDFB02000003.1:438656523-438698144 GCA_007258455.2 Sequoia sempervirens
ATAATTAGTTAATTACCATGGTATATGACTTGTTTTTTGGAGTATACAATATGAGTACTTTTCTATTAGTGTGTGGAATATTCTTTCATTTGGACTAGTTCTCTATTGTTTCTTTTCAAGCAATTGAAGGGAATGTAAAATGTATTCTAATTAATCTCCATGACCATCTTATAATTACCTCTCACTTTCCTCAATCTACCTTTCCCCGTCAGGTACTCCCCTTCGAATTTGTTAATGGAGTTAGGATCCCAAATGCGATCTACATGGATCTTTTCTACAAACTTAGGAAGATATTCACTAATGTACACCATGGTCTGGTATACCATATATCCCTCCACCATAGAACCCTTAGGATGTGCTCTTTGTCTAACCAAAGCCTTCAAAAATTTCAAGTGCCTCTCAACCATCCACATTGACCTTGTGTGTACAGGTCCACACAATTCAATCTCCTCAATTTGGTGTATGAGGTAGTGTTCTTGTGCATTGAAAAATGTTGAAGGTAGACACTTTTGCATTTCACACATTAGACAAAGAATTTTTCTCTTCCAATAATTTATATCTTCTTTATGGATTTCTTTAGATGATAGCCATCTACAAGTGATTCAAGGCACAAATATATTAATGATATTTAACAAAAATATACAATATATTACATAACAAGTAAAACAAATGGCAATTATAAGATGTATACAACGAATTGAACAAATCTTGCTACTTACCACATGTATTTTCCAAGATCATATATAGCTTGCTTGACATTAATGTAAAGTTTTGGGAGAGATAGAATTAGAGCATCTTTGCATCAATTATAAAATGATCTTTTTTCATTATTTTTCAAAACTAGTAAACATAATACACTAAAAGTACATCACGGTATACAAATATATATAAAATATGTCGGAATAATTACCTTAATGAGGGTATGCCAATCATGTGCTTTCATCCCTGACCCAAATTCACCTTTCTTTGTTATTATATTGTTTATGTTCGCAACAAATCCTATGGGAAATTGAATTTTTTGTATGACTTCTTTTATAGCATTGCTTTGCTACTTCATTAATAACCAAGGAAGGACACTTATGTTAATTTGGTCTCCATCGCTATTTAATTGAATGAAATTTTTCATTGCATGATTGCTTCCTGAATGTCACTACAAATTTTGACAATTTTTTCTTTGTCATGCCTTCCATCCAATATTTTCCATAGCGTTTCTTTTTATAATTCTTTACGGTATGCATTGTATCAAATAAATGCACAATTTGTAGCTTCTCATAGTAGGGCAACCAACTAAATTGTCTGGGATAACTTTTTAGTCCCTATGGAAGCTAGCCATTAATGCCTTGATGACCTTCATGAAGCATATAAGTTAAACAAATTAACAATGACAATCATTGTCAATTACAACATGAGTAAACACAACACAATATAAAAATATAAATTCAAAACATATCATATATGATAGATAAACAATTTGATCTGATATATAACCTTGACGATTGATTC
Source organism: Sequoia sempervirens (assembly GCA_007258455.2). Lineage (NCBI taxonomy): Eukaryota > Viridiplantae > Streptophyta > Pinopsida > Cupressales > Cupressaceae > Sequoia > Sequoia sempervirens. Next base: position 438,658,027 of record VDFB02000003.1, read on the forward strand.
TATTATATTCCAACTTTCATAGGTGAGGTGTCATTCTTCGTGGTTTTGATGTAGTCTCTTCTTTCCCATTGAAAAGATGTTTTTCAGTAGTTTGATACTTATGATTTATGTGGAGGAAGTGCCTATACTCATCAAACACCTGCTTTCCTAAACTTGTTGAATGATGAGATTTCATCTTTGGACCACAAACTAGACATGCAAATTTTCTCTTTATTTGAAGACCTGCAAGATCATATATAATAATTGGATTAAATATGTCAATTTTCATAATTATATATAATGAATAGATTATTTAAAAAACATGCATGATATCTACTTCATAAAATTAAATATTGTTAAAGTGCAATCGAATGTTATAACATACCACAAAAATGTGGTAGCCCTAGGGCATCATGAATTGTCCATACAAACATTGCATGGAATTGAAATTGTCTTTGTCCTATTGGTCTAGAGACGTCATACATAGTGACGCCATTCCATAACTTTAGTAACTTGTCAATAAGAGGCTTGATATATACATTCATATCTTTAACTTGGTACTTACCTAGTTGAATGAACATAAACATTACATAATTATTATAACCATTTTACTGAATATATATAAATTATTGTACATGACTATTAAATGAAAAAAATATAAGTCATTATACAACAAATAAGACAAATGAGATGCTACTACGTTAAAGAAAATTGATGTAAACAAATACCTGGAACAATCATTGCCAACATTATGTGTTCCCTCTTTATTGACATCCATGGAGGAATGTTATTGTTGATAACAAAAATAGGCCACACGAGTAAATAGATCTCAGCTCTCCAAATGGATTGACATTGTCTAGCCAATGAAAGCTGAGATTACGAGTTCTTCTTTAAAGTGTGGTCATTTTTCCTCCATGTCCCTAAATGCAGAACCATCCGCAAGAAATTGAAGAATGTCATCTCCACTTCTATTCTGTGCATGGTAATCCATACATTGCACTAATATTTTTGCACCTAAATAATCATTGCATATGTGGAATAATGGGAATATAATGAAGAACCTTGCGAGGGTACATTTTTGTTAGTTGATCTATTTGATATCTATGATATGAAATTGCGGGCATTCTATTGTAAACTCATGTTGTTTATGATATATAATATGATCATTGGGACATGCATCTATTGCTTGATACTCCATTCCAATATCTTTTATAATGGCAGATAAATCTCAGTATGAGCGAGGTAAAATATTTGATGGTGGTAACAAAAATTCACCTATCAATCTACAACAAAAAAATAATTTGTTAATATAAAGAATATTAATGGTACATATTTCATCCTTTATTTACTAGTGATGAACTAACAACAAAAATAGATGAAAAAAGATTACATATATGACATACCTTAACATCTGTGAGATTGCTATGTTTGATAAACCATTCATAACCTTCAAGTTCAACAACAACAATACAACAGAGAGAAGATTTGTTTGGGAGCCTTCATAAAGGGGCTTGTATGCCTTCTCAAGTACAGGTAAATCATGAACATCATCAAAGTCATCTCGATCATCATGATCAGTGTGCCACTAAATGTGTCATGGATCAATGTATTTGTACCATCATCTTCACTGTGTTTTCGCACATGATCATCTTCTTCCATAGGATCATTAACTTCATCTTCGATATTCATGCTCCATGTTCCTCCACATGCAAAACCACATTCTCTGGGTCATGATAATCCATATCATGTTCCCTAGGGCACCCCATCTTTATAATAATGATTGACACAAATAAACCATGATCATGATCAAGCGATTTTTTATATATAAAAAAAAAATTAAAACGATATAAACATTTACAAATTCAATCAATATAAAGACATATAATGAACAACTTACCAATGGACGATAATCATGCCCCCCTTCAATGTGATATGTTGCCTACAATGTTTCTTAACTATTGTGATTAAAAGTCTTCTTGTCTTTAAGCCCTTGCAATTATTGCAAGGACAATAACATTTCCCATCACCCTTTCTTTTCAATCTAGTCCACAATCTAGCAAGTGTCTCTTCATTTTGTTCTGTACTAATATTATCTGACATGATTTTTCTTTACCAAGTTTGAATATTTAGATCTTCAAAAAATATCATACTCACACTCCAATAATTTTTAATCATAGACAGGTAACAAAATCTAATAATTATGATATTTTGCACCAAAAGAATTCGGCCTATAACCTCCACAAACTATCACAAGTATAGCAAATTCGTAAGTAGGGAAAATTCGCAAGTATAGCATGAAAACACTGTTGCAAGTATAGATAAATTGTTGAACTCACTTTTATTTATTAAAATTTATGCCCGAAGTTTGTCGAAAAAGCGACAAAAATCACGGAGCGTCCAAATTTCAATGAACGTCAGGCACAAATTTTTTTAAAAATTGAAAATTTCACATTAAATACATAGGTACCCGACGATTCATCTAATTATACATCTTTCGTCAGAAAGTTTCATCATATTTTGCAGTGAAATGAGTTAGTGTCCCCACAAACATTGCTCTATTGCTAGTCAAGTGTCCATGGCCCCGATAGAGTTGCTCGCACACCCACACAGCTATCTATTTTTTGATATTTTCTTTCATCTTTCTTTTCCTTTTATTTTTCCTTTTTGATACTCTTTTTTGCTCAACTGCATAAGCATTGAAGCTCATCATGGGTTTGGAAGTCATAGTGGTCACTGGAGCAGACTTAAGATTTTTCACTTGCCTAGGTGTCATGATAGCAGCCATATGGCTCATCAGAAGTTATTTAAAGTGTATATCATGTGTAATCTTATATAAACATGATAGGATTCAAATAAGGGTTCCACCCTAGGTTAAGCCAAAGTTTAAGTGAGGAAACCCACTTCACGAAAGTGAGCAGAGACTCATGGTAACTCATGAAGACTTATCCAAGGAACATAATGAGAGAGTGTAGTGAAGTGGGCTCACTTACGAGGCCAAGCATTGCCACTGCATCAAGATCGAACGACACCCTCAGCAAAATGCAAGTCGAGAAAGCGAGTGAAAGCAAAGAAAAAATAAAACAACAAACCAAAGGACCTACTCTAACTATATACAACTATATACAAAGGAAGGAGCTTGGATAGCTCAGGCAAGGAAATAATGCTTGAGGTACTGCCCATTGACAGGCAACAAGACATCCTCTCCAATGAGGGTCTTGAGGTGAAAGGCATTATCTCCTAAGATTTCAAAAATCTAAAAGGGGCCAAGCCAAAGCTTGTCAAATTTGTCATGTCCCCCTTTCTTCTCGTGGGCCTTGTCCCAACATAGGACCAAATCTATGATCCTAAAGGCCTTAACTTTGGCTTGATGATCGAACCATCTTTTAACTATGCCCTGATGTTTGGAAAAAATTTCTATTGCTTGGTTGCAGACTTCTTCCAAGTGAAGCAGCTCAGCTAAACGAGCCTCATTGCGTTCTCCCTCTTCATAGTATGTGTTGATGAATTGGAGTGTAGGGATCTTGAGGTGGATTAGAAAAACAAGCTCTATGCCATGAACAAGGCAGAAGGGTGAATTTCCTATAGTTTCCTTATGACGAGTGTGATTTTCCCACAAATAAAATTGCAGCTAAGTATGCTAATCCTTTGAGTTCTTATCAAGTAGCTTTCGGATGACGGTTAGCAAGTTCTTGTTCATAGATTCGGCTAAGCCATTCCCTTGGGGGTAGTAGTTGGATGAGAACTTGAGGACAATCCCATAGTCAAATTCCCAACTAGCAAATTTTATGGAGGAAAACGCGGGGCCATTATCACAAATAAGGGAAAATGGGCAACAAAAGCGATTTATGATAAAACCTTAAAGAAAATTTATAACTACTTCAAATGTGCATTGTCTACAAGCAGTCGCTTTAGTCCATCTAGTGCAATAATTAGAAGCAGTTAGATTGTACCTATGGCCCATAGAGGATGTTGGGTTTATCAGGCCAATGAAGTTGAGACCCCATTGAGAAAAAGGCCTTACCTCAACAACTGGTTGTAGCGGGACAACAACGTTCCTCTCCTTAGTAGTAGTATTCTGGAAAATATGACAAGACCTGACATGATGGTGAGCATCCTTGAACAAGGTTTTCCAATAGTACCCAGCTCGTAGGATTTGATGGGTTGTCGAAGGGCCAAATCCGTGACCAATTCTGAACTTATCATGAAACTCTTTCAACACTTGGGTTGCCTCTACCTTTTCCAGGAATCTGAGATAAACCTCCTTGTGATTCTTCTTGTACAGTATAGCTTCTTGTAGCATGTAGCTATTGCTTTTCAATCTCAGTGTGCACTTTTGGACTCCTTATAGTCGAGATGGACACTTGTTATTCAACAAGTAGTAGACGATGTCATCATACCATTCATCAAGGGAAACAACCTCCCACTGGTATTACTGCACTATAAGCTCTAGTCCTATTTTTTCCATCATGTGAGTGAGGGCTTGTCCCTAGACCAGCTTCATGGGTTGAATTTCCATGTCATATTCTTGTAGCAGTGTGACCCATTTCACTCTTCTTTCCCCTGGCTCATTCTGCATCAGCAAGTTCTTTACTGCGAGATCTAGAACAATGGCAAACACTTTGTTCCTCAGTATGTAATGTTTGAATTTCTTTACCCCACACACCAAAGCATATTCTTGCTTTTTGGCATTGTGATAACGCAGCTCAAAATCCTTTAATGGAGCACTCATGAAGGCAATAGGGTGCTCATTCCCCTCATCATCCTTTTGCGTTAGCATACTAACACATGAGTGGTAGAAGCAAAAGAGTAAATGTAGAAAGGCTTCAGATAATCGAGGGTGACTAGCACTAGAGCATATGTAATGGCTCTCTCAATTTCCTCAAAATCCTATTTAGCTTCCTACATCCACTCTACCTTGGCATTCTGCTTGAGCATGGCATTCAATGGCTTAACTATTTCTACAAAACCCGTGATGAACTTCTTGACAAAGTTAATCTTTCCAAAAAAGGAATTCATTTCTTTTTTGCTCCCTGGAGGCTGAATTTTCAATATAGCCTATATGTGCTTTAGATCAATTGAGATTCCTTTTTTCTGAAATCATGTGCCCTAACAATTTCCCTTCGATCACTCTGAAAATGCATTTCTTCAAATTTAGTGAGATGTCGAACTCTCTACACTTCTGGAATACTTTACACAAGTCAACGATATGATCCCCTCTTTTCTTTGAGAAGAAAGTGAGGTCATCCATGTATATGATGATGCATTCATCAATGAGGTCCTTGAAATCTATGTCCATAGCACGCTTAAATGTCACACCTACATTGATCAATTCGAACATAATTCTTTTGTAAGCAAACTGTTGATGGTGTTTTCTGCACAGCAACAACTCAGAAAAAATATGATATTCTATCTCTCTTGAAAGGTAAATCTCTATCAACAAGCCTCAAGAGATAACCCCAAGGTCTCTAATGTCAGGTCTTGACAATGCATAAACAACTCAATGATAATGTGAAAATGTTGGTAATCACAAAGGGACCTTACAAATGAACAATGTTGGAAGTGTACTTTCATCAGATGTAACAATATGGTGATGTTTTCAATCCTAAAACTAACCCACATTCAAAATAAACAACAAAAGAGATAAGGGTTTAGAGAGATTCAACTCTAAACTAACTCCTAAGATCAATCACAATAATGATGAATGCTGCAAATGGACAAATCTCCAATAAAACCAATCTCTGCTTGATCAAGGACAAGCCCACAACTCTGCATAAATGGTGCAATCTTCTAAGGAAATTGAAGATTTTCAAACTATGAATATTCATCCACATATCCAATAACTGGCACAATGTAAACAAGCATCCACAGTTAAACTTTAGCACAAAATAAGGCCCAGACTAACTTTACACAGCAAATTACAATCAGCAAATTGCTAAAAGTATGGACCGTAGATCGATCAACATCATTAACATTTTACCATTATTGCAAAAGAACTGAAAAACTAGCATCTAACATTTGAGAATCAAGAACAAGAAACCATAAACTGTCAAAGTGTAACACAAAGCTTGCCAAATCAACCATCTAATTGCATTAACTTCTCCAGCATTACATAACAATTTCAAGTCTCTCCTCTCTCCTACAGCTACTAACTTCTCTAACTTAGCCAATTATGGCTCTTACAACCTCTAATCAACTATTCTAACCCCTAAATCTAACCCTTTTACAAATGAGAAGGCACTGGCCTTTTATAGAAAATTACATTTTGAATCAATGGCCAGGATTTAATTCATCCAATGGCTGCAATTGCACTTCTAGAAGCATCAAGCTGTTACATTTAATTTGGGAGCTCATGGTACATCATCATCCAATTGCATAAAAGCAATTACATCATGGAACAATGAGAAAACAATATTATGCCAGCTTGCCATTAATGAAAATTCTGATTGGATGATGAAACCAGCTTCACATGTCTTCCAGAAACTCCTTCTAGTTGTAAACAGTTTGGGCATGGATTCTTATGCAGGCCCACTTTTAATATTTGAATTGAACTCTTCCAAATTTCCCTTTTGGCACGAATCCATATGCAAGTCCCCCTTTTAATATTTATTTAATCCTGAAAAAATAGATATCATTAGTAGCTCACATGTTAAGAATTTTTTATGGGAAATTTTTTATTTTTAAATTTTTTTCTCCATCTCAAGAATTTCATTTCCAGGAACATTTTAAAATTTCAAGAAAAAATTTCCATTTTTGGAAAAAATTGCATTTCAGGAAAATTTTCCATTTTGGGAAAAAATTCATTTTTCAAAAACATTTCCATTTTTGAAAAAATTTGATATTTTGAGGGTCTTGAAATTTCCAAAATGGAAATTTCGGGGATTTCCATCAGGGACGGAAATGCCCAAATTCCCTGCAAGGTCAAAATCCCCTAAACCTCATAACTTTTTTCTAGAAGGAATTTTCAAAAAAATCAAAAAGCAACCCTGCCTAATTTTTCGTCCTCTATAATTTTGAGATTTTGAGGGGGTCTTAGAAATTTCCAAAAATGGAAATTTCGGGGATTTCCATCAGGGGATGGAAATCCCCCAATTCCTTGTAGGGTCAAAATCCCCTAAACTCCATAACTTTTTTTCTAGAAGGAATTTTCAAAAAGTTCAAAAAACAACCCAGCCTAATTTTTTGTCCTCTATCCACGGGTGCAAAAAAAAATTACATATAACATTGAAAATTCACTTCAAAATCCCCATTTTCAAATTTCAAGATAGGTGAATTTCCCCTAGGGCCTCAAAATATTGTCCTCATCAAAACCAGTCTAGACTTAATCCCAAAATAACCTCCCAATAAGAGCAAAACCAAAATTTGGCCAAGCCAAGAGGCAGAGATGCAAAAGAAAAAAGAGGGTCCTCGCCTCCAGTGGGGCGTGTGTGCAAAAATTGCACAACACAAATGTTCCCCACTTTGTGATGAATGCCATTTTGTGTCTATCTTTGTACTGCACCATCACCTAATTATATCTTGAGTAGCTGTTAAGAAACAACATCTTCTAGGATCCATTTACGATTTGCAATACCTCATCTAGTGAAGGCACTGGATAGTTGTCCTTTTTAGAGGCCCTATTTAAATTCCTGAAATCCACACATAATCTGATTTCCCCATTCTTCTTTCTGATCGAAACCAGATTCTCCACCCGTGTGGAGTGTCTAATATGAAAGATACTTTTGGTTGAAAGTAGTTTATGCACTTCCTTAAAGATAATAGGTTCCAACAGTGCATTAATCGGGCATTAACACTGCCAGAAGGGCCTTACATCTAGCTTAAGAGGAATGGTATGAGTAATTATTGAAGTATCATATGTTTTTAGGTCCACATACCCCAAAGAAATCACATCATGATAAGTGCGCAGGGCATCAACAATTTCTTTTCTTTCCTTTGGGGTGCACACTTTACCAATGAAAACATTCTTAACCTCTTCTGGAGTACCCATGTTGTGAGCATCACATTGATTATCTATTGACTATTTCTTGGCCTATTGATCTTGGTCCCTAATGTGATCCAAATCAAATATCCTTTCTAGTTGGACCATTCCTCTTGGTTTTGTGTTAGTCTTTAAATTGATCACTCCCTCGATATCAAGCTCAACTTCCTTTAGCTCTACTTCATCAATGTTTTGAGATGCAAACATGTCTAAACTGGTGATGAAGTCAAGGATGTGCTTGTCATTAAAAACTTGGAAGTGAGTGACGTTGTCAGACATTGATGGGTTGGAGGTGAGCTTCATGGTGAATTCTTTAAACCTATCAAGGATAAGGGTTAGAGGGTGCTAGTTGCCTAGGCTAATGCATTCATGGTCTGGTTCTTACTACGAGGAATGAGCTGAATATTGAATGCATCTAATCCTTCTATAAGATCCCATACCTTGTGCCTAGAGTTTTCTAATCTTTTGTCATGACAGGAGTATAGTTTCCTAACTTTTTTCACAACCAACTTAGAATCACCAAAGACTTGCAACATTTTGACTTTCTTTCTCAATGCCATTAGTAACCCATGAACTAATGCCTCATATTCTACTACATTATTTGTGCAATAGAATTACAATCTATGGGCAGCAAAATATGTCTTACCTGTGGGACTAATGAGCTCAAAGCCTGCTCCTGCTCCTTGCTTGGACTTGGATCCATCAAAGTTTAATGTCCAAAACTTGGAGGGACTCTTGCTTTTGAAACAATGAAGCCAACATCCTCCTTTTCTAATTATTTTTTATTTCTACATCCCTGGATGGTCATTCACCTTTTCTAATTGTTTGTTTATTTCTACATCCATGGATGGTCATTCACCTTTACGCCGGCCTTTATCTTGTTGTTCTCCCATGACCTCTTTTGGAGTGATCTACCCTTTGATATGCTCTATTGTTGTTTGACATAAGTTGCATTCAAATTCAGAATGAGCTGCATTGTGCACTCTACACTAGCTAGGTAGTAACAACTCCTTGAAATCCACTTGAGCTCCTAAACTGAGTTGATCCTTCACACATCTCTGCATAAATTCTTGGAAGCCATGAAACAACCCAAGGTGGCCATCCTCATGGAACTCATCATCTACTGACTCGATCATCACTTCTACACTACTATGAGCATAGGCTAAATTGGTAGACACGCTACACAGCACGAGGACCTCTTCAACCACTCCTTGGAACTCTTCATCATCCTCGTAGGCCATGGGAAAATAATTTCCCAATTTTTTTTTTGAAAACAAGACCTCATTCATGTTATTGTATTCAGTGATCATAAACTTCATTCGAGGTGTTAGCTCTCAAAAACGTAGGTAAGAATACCTCAAGAGGTTGCCAATCTCTTGATACGTTTTAGGGTAACAGACAAGGCCAAATGATTTGAACCTTCTTCTCTTCAGGTGTTGCTAGACCTAGGTGGGTATACCTGTGTGAATGAGGCAGACTTAAAGTTGTGTGACTTGATTGACTTGATGGATCTATTACGATGGCACAAAGTGTAATAGATGAAAGTTTGTTGAATGATCCTATTCCTAATATTGAACTTGAAATGTGAATGTTTTTGAATAAAGACTTTATAGAATTCTAAGATGTGAATGGTGTGACCAGTGCCTACTTCTATTGGGCTAATGGAGTCAAGATTTTTATAATGGGTGACTTGTTTAATGGCTATAATTCAAATTGCTTGGCACTTGTGACTATTTATAGCTTGTGTAAACGTGCAAGAGTGTAATTATCAAGTTCTTCTTAATGATCCAAATGTCCTCCAAATTACTGTGATTAATCAAAAGGATTTAATCCTGTCTTGCTGGAACTAGTTAATTGAACCACACAAGAACAACAAGTGTGTTTTGATAAATTGAAGAATATCCTTGATATTTCAATTTAAATAATCAGGAAATGACAACCTTGGAGACAACCAGATAATGTTTTCAATAAATTCGACAAACAATTGACACCATAATTAGACCACCAGATAAATATATTCTTCTCCATTATATAATTTTAAAAGATTTTACAATACATATCATGATGTTTTGTTTCAACAACTATTCAAACTACCAACTATCTAACCTCTTGCTTATTTCTCCCAAATCTAATCCCCTCATTCATGATTTTACTGTACATATATACAATACACATTTTAGGGTTATGACCCTTCATTTGTTCCAATGTAACTTTTCAACATTCTTTCGCAAAATTAAAATATTTAATTAATTTTCCATTTTGGAAAATTAGATATTTTAATTAATCTTCATCATCTCAGGTGAAATAATCAATTAACTTTCCATAGATGAAATAATTGACTTTAACTCCTCTTCTTTGCATTCCCGTGAAAATCATTTCACAATAAATTCTTTGCTAGAAAATCTCATGTTCATTTCAATTTAATAAGTTATTCCTTGGGTAAATAATTATTCATCTTTTTAATCTGTTGGTCAAAAAATATCCCACCTCCTTGTGTAAATATTTTACAATATTTAACTCCCTATACATTTGTGGGTAAGATTATTCACCTTATAACTCCCCTTGCCTATTTCACATTTTAGTGAAAATATTTTACCTCTCCAAGAAAATATTCACTCTCACCTCTATTAAACAAACTATTTCTTTATTACTCCACAATTTCAATATTTAAATCTTTCTTTATTTTTACCCATACCATGCACCGATAGCATTCTTTTTAATATTTATTTCCTCCTTTAAGTTATCAGCATGACAAACATTGTCGAGGAGGTTCTCATTTTCTCTTACCAAAATTAATGTGTCTTACCGATGAAGTTTTTATTCTGTGTGATTTTAAAATCTCCCCTCAACCATCCTTCTCTTGCCGATACATAATTCATTTTAGGGTTTTCACCTTTTAACTCTATTCTTCTTGCGAAACACTGAAATACTTCTTCTTGTGGGATTTCTACACTTCTCTCACCTATTTCATCCTTTTTCAGCTCATGAATCTGATTAATGCTTGTTTGTTTTCAAAAAAATCCCATTGTGATACTTAATCATATAAGGGTTTCCTCGATATAGCTTACATCAAATTTGCTTGTATCTTTACTTATCTTTTTTCCCCTTTATGATGGGAATGCAATCAAACAGAATTTAATCCAAATGAAGATTTGTGCAGATCCTCGGGTCATTCATATAGCATGTATTGTGAATATAGTCTGTTTACTATATTTTGTGGGATGTCATCGCTGCATTGCAACTTCCTGCTCACAGAGATATTGCTTCCATATTTTACGTATGTGTCTATCAGGTCACTTTTTTGTGTTTGTGGTTTAATTTCCTTCCTGCATATAAAATGTGTACCATTTCATGCCTTTAATCCAACTATATCTGGGTGTCTTCTTTATTGCTCTTCATTCTATTACCCCCTTACCGTTTGATCCTCAGTAGCTTCGGGATTGATACCTAGGGTACCCTTACCTTCAAATTATCGATTTTTTCCCAATGTAGAGGCCAAGTGTGGTTGTGACTGAGCTCTGAGCTACAAATTCTGGTATTTCCATTTTAATAGTGGATTATTTGGTGGGATCACCCGGTACTGATACTCCATATAAATTGCTATTCAATAAAGTGAGGCCAAATGGTGAGACCGATAACCATGTGCCAAGTGTAGTGATCAGTGCATCTTGAGATGGGTTTCCACCACTATTCGTGGATGCAAAAGGAAGCAACTTCACTTTTATGAACTAGAAAACAATACCCAAAGTCATTTGCAAATACAGATTATTGAAATCAATATGTGTGGATCTATAGGAATGCACTCGGTGAAGCGAGGCAACCATCACGTGCAACATATATGGATGATACAATCTCCATTCCCTGTGTTAAAAAATGTGAAATATTTCTCTGGAACACGATCTAAGAGCTCTACAAAAATCCATCTCCTTTCTCTATATTTGAGTTTCTAGTCAGTGATATCTTTTTTATGTTGCAAAACCTACTTTTGATCCTATTTTGTCAAGAATGGACGCTACCAGTTGTGCCTTTTCAAAATTCTTCCTTGATTTGACCTCCAATCAAGCTCATTTTCATCATGCAACTGTATCTGCAAAATTTTCCTTACATATTTCCCGAAATCTTCATTCACTTTGGTTGTGTATTCTCTTAGATTTTTTCCCATCTCATCCTTTTCTTTTAGCTAATCAAATACATGAATCTTTTATTATTTTCACTCAATACCTTTGTTTGAAGGGGATTATTCTCATATATTTAGTTGTGTTTTACCATGATCCCTTTACAAGAATTCAAATGGCTATTGTTTTTTATTCATCTTTACAAGAAACTCCTTATAGGCATCATCATTCATTTGTAGCCATTTTTCACCTTATGCGTTTGTTTCCTCTCATTGGTGATAATAGACTTTGATTTGAACTTCTCAAAGCTATTACCTTATAACTTGCAAACATTTCAAATATAATTCAAAAATGAAGTGGATAGTTTTTAGAATTTTCTTTCTGCACAATGACTCAAATGAGTCAGGTAGCCTCCAAAATTGCACTGGAAAATTGATCAAATGATTTCAAAAAGCCATGAAGTTGCACCAAAATGTTGAGTTATGATAGGAGAGTATGTTTGTGAAATGATTTGGCATGAAGTTATTGGGATTGAAAGCTGTTCACAATCAAAGTTGCTCACTCAGCCATTTTTTACAACTGTTCAAATTGCATTAAAGCTTGCCAATTTGCCACTTTGAAAAAATATCAAATCAGATTCTGGGGAGCCGCTATCATGAAAATTAGTTTATTTAGGTTCCATGAATATGTACGCAAAATAGTTTTTCATAAATCCTCTTCCTCCAAAAAATATTAAAAATCAAACTTGATCACTTTGTAGTTGTTTTGGGAATGCAATCCTAAAACTGTGCAAAATTAGTTTGGTTTTGATTTTGCAAAAATACCAAATGATGTTCAAATGCCCTGAAAATTGGCATGGATGCACCTTGAGATAGGGAGATTCAAGAGCACCAATAGGTATGTCATAATATCTTTTTAGATGCTTAATATTTTCCTTCAAGGTGTGCCAGTTTAAAAGATTTCACTATGCTGACAACAAATTTTCTCAAAAACCCTTCAACTTGGCCTTCTAAAACTTTGTCAAAACTGATCGTATGAAGCTAAAAATTGGTGTGCACATTCCCATATGGTAGATGAACATGTTGGAAAAATGATTTTGTGTGAAATTGAATAGATCCAAAATTGTGATTTTTCAAAATGTGCTCTTGAGACTAATTTTACACTTGATTTTTTGAGTGTTAAAATCCTCTTTTTTAATATGGGGACTTAAAATTTGCATGAAATTTTATGTCCCAACATGAGGCTCCCTCTCAATGTGGATTTAGTTTGGCAGTCCCTTCCATGGAAGCCATAGATGTGAATAGTTTGTCATAGCATAACCATTCAGAGCCCTGGTGAAATTTCATCCTAATATGATACCATAAGTGTCAGGGATATCAACAACCTAGATGTCAATAACCTACTACACTCTTGGGTCAAATTCAATCTACATAGGTATCCTATTCATTTCTTCAACTATCTTCACTTCAGTCTTGTCCAACTAAGTTACTTTTCATCAAGAAGGGGTAGGAGTTATCCCTAGTGCTTGGCATACTGCAAATGGCATAACATTGGAAAAAGCTCCTGAATCTAGCAGGCAGTTGTGTAGATTCTTTCCAAATATACAAATTGTCAACAAGAAAGGAGGTGTTTCCAATCTCCCTTGGAACAGTCCTACGAAAACGTTGGCCTAGTCCAATTGAGTTTTGTCTTTGTCATTGCCATTTTCCTTCATTTGTACTTTATTTGACTCTTTGGTTGGAGGTTTGTTTAATGGCTAATTTTTACTAGTTTGCTAGTTTGGGGGTTGATCGGGCTTCTTTCATGTGATTTCCCTGATCACCGGCTCATTATTGGAGGTTTCAAATGAAACTTTCTTTGCTAGTACTTCTTGAGTTTGTTTTGAGGGAGCAGTTCCATTCAACGACTGAAAGAAGGCATTTCTAACAGGAGGTACCCTTAATAATTCAAAGGATGATAGACTCACTTTATCTTTGTTTAATTCATCCACTACATATTCCCCCATTTTTTTTATTTCTATTTCAGAAAATTTTCTTAGGGAGGAACTAGTGAGTTGATCTTGAGTCTGATTTGGATGCCTATTTCTACTGAAGTACTGATTAGGCACATGGGGATAGGTTGGATTGTTGCTAGCATTAGGATCAGGTGGAGTATTGAAATTATTAGGAGGGGTAGAGGTAGTAAAAGGACCACTAGCTTGCCTATTTCTCAAATTATAAGGGGTTTCTCTTTGATGGAACATATGAACCTCATCCTCACATTTCTCTTCCCCATCTATGGGACCATTATCTATTGAGTCAAATAGCTGAGATAAGGATCTCTCGTCACTTACCTCTTTCACTTCTTCGTCATTGGGTGCCACCTCCTTCTCGGGCAAGTTTCTTTCACTTTGTGAGAAAGGAACTTGGTTAACCACCAACACTGAGGAGTCATAAGGCTCTGATGGAACAAGGTCTTTGCAGCTTGAGCCATCGACAATATTCTGGACTTCCACTTGGAAAATTTCTACAGCGGTTTGGAATTTTGGGCAATCCAACTCAGAATGTTTGTTGGTCTTGTGGATTCAACACCATCCGGATAAGGCGGCCTCATCCAAATAAACTCTACTTGTAGACTTTTTGGTGCCACTCGGTTGGTCAAATGGTGTGGGAATGCCTCTCTTGTTTGGCCTAGTGTTCCAAGTTCTATTTTTCCTTTGTGATGGCCTCCTTTCAAAGCTCAGCCCTAAATTTTTTCCTCTCCCATAATTTTTTCTAGAAGATGCATCAGAATCATGGTTGTCTTGATTGAGGTTGGCTTGGATGCTCCTTTAAGAGGCTTGCAATTGGTTATTTTGGTTCCTCAAATGGTTCATCTCGGTGGACAACTTCTTCACTAGTTTGGTTAATTCATCGATCTGATCCTTATCTATGTTATTCTACTGTGTCACTAAATTTTGGAGGAAAACGGTTGCATTAGAGGTTGGTTCTGTTGAGAAATTAAGAATTCTAAATTTTGCAGGTACGTAGGCACTTGAGCTTGTTGAGAATAGGCATGTTGTTGTGGAGGCTGCAAGTAATGCGGCATTGATGGAGCTTTATTTAATGGTTTCCCTGGATGTGGCACTATAGGAAGTTGTGGAACTTGGTTCAGCATAGGCGTTTGATGAGCCAAGGCATGAGTAAGCCATTGGATTTGAGTTGGGTTGGCAGCTGGTCCTAATGAGGGCAATGGACCCACAATGTGTTGTCCTAAATTTGTGCTAGCCTTCACTACCTTTGCATATGCATCAGCCAATCTTGCAGGCGGTTGATGCATCCTTTTGACCAATGCGGAAGTGAGATTATCCAAGGTAGCATAGTATACGAGCCTGGATGATGCGTCATCAACTATGTATGGAGGTTGCAGCTTCATGTAAGCCCTATGAAATCGGTCATTGAATGAGTTGATCAGTTCATTGACCTCCCTCCTGACAGACATGAACTGTTGATATAACTCTGTTGGGCTAACCGAAACCTTGAAATTTTGCAAAAATGTATTCTTCATAAGGCCCCAAGAGGTAATGAAGCTTGTAGGTAGATGGATGTACCAATAGAAAGCTTCATCCCCCAATAAGTAAGGGAAGAAACTACACTCTATTTCTTTGTGTTTGATCTGCATATCCTTCAATGTTGTTTTGAAGATATTGATTTGTTATTATATTGTCTTCGAAGGGTCGTGCAGGTAAAACTTAGTGCAGAAGCCCTCTGTATTCTTTGGCATGTCATCATAATCATTAAAATATAATGGGGATGGGTTATTTCCCAACCATGCCATTGTGAGAAGCGGAAGTTGCAATTGTTGTGCTACAGTAACTTAGGCTTGAAATGGGACTACAATTGGGGCAGCGCCTTGGAAGTGAGGTGTAGGGGTGAAGACAACACCTTGGATGTGGGAAGTGAGTGGTGAAGATGTGATTCAGAATGAAGGAGAGGATGGAAGTGGATGGTTGGAAAGATATGGAGGGGATGGAGGTCAAGTGGGTGGGGTTGAAGCTGATGCTTCCCCTTTCTTAGCTCTCCTAGCCTTAGTAGGGGGTGGTAACTCTTGAAATTCTCCCTTATCTAGTGTGGACCTGAGTACTCTATGAGAACTTTGAGGGGAGAAGGATCCAATCCGATCCAGCTTAGCTTGGCCCTTCTTCTAGTGCCAGATCTTTTGATGGGTGTTTTTGCACTTTCTCAATACAAGCAACACACAAGTATGCTACCTCTCTTGAAAGGTAATTTATGCAACTAAGTTTTAGAAATCACCCCAAGGTCTCTCGAGTGTTAGGTCATGACTTGCAAAAATAGCTTAGTTGTTAATGTGATTTGTTGGTAATCACAAAGGGCATTTATGGTTATTAAGCATGGAGGTAATTGGGTCTGCAAATGGAGTTTTATAAATTCTAAAAATGAATGTATAGTTGTTGCAAGTTCAAAACAATAAGCTAGAACTCCATCTTTCTCATCAGATTTGTCTTTATAATGATGCTAGAACTTTGTTTCAACTTCAAATTTCAAAGAAAATTCAAAAGGGGCATAAGGGTTAGAATTTTCCTAGACTTGCAACTAATGTTGAACAGTAACAATGGAGGGTGCTATAGTGGATAGACTTCCTAAAAGTAGGTTTCACATAACAAGAGACAACCCACAATCTCATGAAACTAGTGCAATCTTCAAAGGTTCATTGCATATTTTTAGACTGTTCATTCACCATTGAAGCATGAATAACAATTGAAATTAAGTGTAGCAATACAAACAATGCTCAGACTAACTTTACACAAAAATTTAACATCAATAAATAGGTAAAAGTATGAGCATATAAAGACATCAAACACCATAGCATTCTTCACCATTAAAGTTTAGCATAAACTACCAACTGAAAGTAACTTGAAACTTAAAACAACAAAGCTAAAATCAACTATTTGGAGATAGAATCATGCACACATGAGATCAATACACAAGAAACCATCAAAACAATGTTTTTCTCATATATTTTGCAGCAACATGTCTTTACAACAATTCATCTCTCTCTTTGAAAATGAGAGGATGCCCCTATTTATAGCTTTCAAAAAGTGAAATGAAAGGACAAGATTCATTTACAATGTGTGGCCAAGATTCATTTTCACTTAGGGTTTCACCTACCCCCAATATACTACAATATAAAAATAGACCTCTTTGTCTTTTCCCTATTTTGTCTTGTAGTCTATTTCATCTTATAGTGACTCCTAGCCTTTTAACTATATAGTCAAGTATTCATCATCAATGATGGGCTTTCTAGCCTCTCTCTGCGCTATTGCATACTCAACAAACTTGTTGATCATAGCTATGAGTTTCTTATCCTTGGATAGCTCAAATTTGAGGATCTGGAAGGTTTTCTTCTTGAATATTTTTGTGATTTGGTCCCAATGTTTGGTACACTTTGGAGTAGCCTTTATAATTTATTCTAAGTGAAAGCCCTTGCAACAAAATCCATGAAATCTAGCGATAATGTTTCTCCAACCCCTTGTTCCATCTTGTAAAATAATGATTTGATTTTCTCTGGATCTACTTCCAAGGTGAGCATTTCATAGTCCATCATCATCTTCAGATAATCCTCACCATTTGTCTGGTGCTCCATGATCCACTCATGATCAAGTTCCAGTTTGTGCAATGACTTCTCCAGAATCTCCTTCCTGTAGTCAAGATTCATTTTCCATGTTTCAACAAGCCAATGATCCTCCTTTAGTAGCTCTAGCTCCTTCTCCCATGCTTCCCAAGAGAGCTTATGGATTCTCTCCAGCTTTGGATACGTGATCTGATATAGCTCAGGGAACTCCTGGCAGGTGTTTATCATGTCCTCCGCATCCTTATGTAATTTTTGGAATCTATTATATACTTTAATTGCATGTTGGATACCCATATCACTATTGTATAGTACTCTATTGAACCAGTCCGCAACAAACTTGGTCCAATTCTTCATCTTTTTCATCTTACTGATCTCCTCCTTTGAGAGTATGGCAGGCGCTAATGATTGTGTCGGGGTCTCTTTTTCTATTGATGTCCACCGCTAGATATAGGTAGTGAGATATTCCACCTGTGCTTTCAACTCTTCCTTAGTGTATTGATTCTTATTCATTTGTTGTATTATGGTGGAGACTAACCCTTGAATATCATCCATCTTTTGTTCGCAGGTTGTCGGGCCCAAGTTGATTGTGGATATCTGGCAATCCTGCCCTTGAATGGTTCTAGCTTCCTTATCTACTATTGGATTGGCTATGTGCAATGTCCTGGACCTAGAAGTGTCGACCGTGATGTGTGACAAAATATTTGGCTTCTTCTCCTTACGAGTCCTTGTTTGAGCCCTGGCCAATATTGCTTCTAATCTCGCCTTTGGATTAGCAACCACCAGAGATTTCTTCTTCAATTGCTATTCTAGCCATGTGAGAACCTCTATTTGACCCTTGGGTGATTCATGACCACTATCCTTTTTATTTTCCTTTTGGGGCTCATCCTCTTCATCAGTAGGGGCTTCTTCATCCTATTTTTCTTCCTCATTTAGCTCTTCTACTAGTATGGCTTCTCCTTTGTCGAGGTCAATGATCTCCACATTCTCTTCAACAATATGCTCATCTACTTTTGTCCCTTCGGTTGCTTCGGGTTGATCCTCAACACTCCCTCCTAGGGATTTGGTGCCTTCTTTGCTTTCTTTATGCTCGATTTCAACATTATGCTCGAGCTCAGAGCTCTTTTCTTGTGCATTTTCTTCTTCTTCTTTATCTTTCTCTACCTCCCTTTCTGGAGGTACCTCTTCTTACATCAAGCCCTCATCTTGACTAGTCTATGGAGGTTTCTCAATTATCTCTACATCCATATCTATGTCCACTTTCCCTTCCTCAGAGTGATGCTCCTCTGGGTGTGCTTCTTCTTTTGGCTCCTAATCTGATGTTTCCACCCCATAGTGCTCATCGAGCTCTTCATCCTCATAAGTTTGCGGTCCTTCTTCATCAAAAGCCACCTTATCCAATTTTATACTTAATCTGCCTTTTGGATGCTCAAAGTAATTACCTTTATCATAATCCTCAGGTTCGTCAACTATGTCTTGTGTGGCTTCTTTGTGTTGCCCTACGCTAAGTTTTTTCATTTCCTCTGAGATTTGCATTGTAGCCTCCATTTTGGTGGTTCGATAGGCGATGGGGGAAGAGGAAAAGCAACAGCAAGTTAAGCCATTAATGCTTGGACCTTGGGGTCAAGGACCACCCCAGAGAACTCAAGTAGCATATTTTGCATATAGGCCATGAAGGCATGCAAAAAAGTAAGAGGTGACATGGTAGTTTCTAACAATGTGGGTGGTATAATAGAGAAGGTTGGCAGTGGAGGAGAAAGCAAGGAGGACGATAGTGGGGAGGCAGTAGAAGAGGAAGATTCAAGCGTTATTATTGAAGTAGCTAGCAAAGTGGAGATGAGGTGAACTGAAATGTCCACATCAGGTGGAGACGAGATGGGCAAAGCTCTGGAAGTGGAAGGTTGTGGAGTGGTGGTGGCAGCAGCAACAACTAGAGTGGAAGTGGTAGGTGGCGAGTGTGGCTTCTTAGTTTCTTCTACCTCTTCATGTTGAGGCCCTTCCTCCTGAATGGTAGGCATTTTGAGCACAAATGTTCCCATTCTTTTTGTCCTCTTTTATGGTTGGCCTTTCGCCACCTTCCTGGAATATACCTTATGTTTAGGTTTACGCTCGGGTGCATCCTTCCTTTTCTTGGACCTCATGACCGACGGGGACTTGATAGCTTCACCAAATGATTTTGCAGTGGCACCACTGTTAGTTTCACTTTCAAGCTCATCCTTGAGCTCCCCATATGTCAATTATGCACCCTGTTCCTTCAATTGGCCTATTTTTCCATCCACCCATGTCTTGTTATGTATTCAATGGGTTGGGTGAAAATGTTGAGGTCAGTGGCCTCTTCCTCATTCTAATCAATAATAGGTAGGGGCATCTCGGCCAAGGCATGGTATCTATCATCCACAACGTTGTCTTCCTCAACAATTTGATTAGGTATGGGAAATAGATTGATGGACTTCACAAACTGAGTAGTCATCCTCATATAGTGTCTCATCCACACCTCTTTATCATTATTGCAGTTGGCCTAGAAGTCCTCAATTTGAGGTCAATGGGCATACTACCTCCCAACCCACTTCTTCAATTTTCCATGAGGGTCCACTCTCCCTCTGTCTGTGTGAAGGTCCAAGTGATACTCTACCAATTCCTTTTATGAGTATTCGACACACTAGGCAGTAAGGCATGAGTACATTCCCTACCCAAATGTTAGAGGATATGGCACCCCAGCTCGGTGCTTGTCACTTAGCAATGTATTCTCCATTTGCAACTGCCAAGATGCCTCCAACAAGATGATCTAGTCATTAGGGTAGTGCGGTAGCTAGTAAGGTTTTCTTGAGAATCCCTCTACTATGATATAAGTGAACTTTGGGAACTAGATGAACAAATATCTAAATCCCTTTATAAAGGCCTTTGCATTGTGTGTTACTCTTCTCTCAAAATCTGCTCCCAAGAGTCTAATTATGTGCCCAATGAAGGCATCATTCACTCTCCTGTATTATCTCTTAAATTTTTGATCTTGCAGTTGGGATAGCAATTGGGTGATCCCACAATACTAGTTTACAATTTTTAGACAAACTGGACATTGAACTAAATCTTCACTTTCGGGCACCTATAGTAGCTAAACCGTGAAGAATTTGAAGATGATGCAAACTAGTGATTTGTGTCATTTTGTCTGTAGATTCTAAATATATTTTTCTCAAAAAAATTGAAATCAGATTGCACTTCTTTTTCCATCTCCTTCAAAAACTAGTTTTTCACAGTAAACACTATTTTTAAAGAGTGGTGTTACTAGCTAACACAACTTTTTTTCTATGAAGGATAAATTTTTATTTTTTTTAATTTAGATTCATAATGACAATATCTAGTGCATGGAATTGTTTTCATAGCATTTCATTGAATTTTTTTTTTTCTTAATTAAGTTTCAAAGTCAAACCAGTTTTAACTTAGACATGATTTACTGGCTAAAACATAACTTTTTTTGTATGTATCAAAATTCAATTTTATTTTATTTTTGGATCAAGGACATCAATATCTAGTGCATGGATATTTTTCAAAAAAAAAAATTATAATTTGCTATTTTTCCACATGAAGAATAGAGAGCTTGATATTCAATGAAAACCTACATTCATAAGAAATAATTAATAAATATAATAATAAAATTAAATTTATTTAAAATTATACTTTTTGGGAAGCTTGTAATAAGGACTACATACATACAAAAACTAAATTTTAAATAAATTCATTTGATCCCCCAAAAGGTAAATCAAAAGTGGTTTTTTATCAACATTTTGATAGGTGTAAAGAAGACTCCATTATAGGTATGGTTTAAAACTAGCAAAGTTTTATCCAAGGGGGTTTGATCTAAGGTGGTTTGATCAAACACTCTTCAATTGGAATCCTTTGTATGGAACTTTTCAAGGCTTAAATCACTATATTTTCTAAAAATATGTGATTTTAGCAAAAATCAAGATCTCCTAGAAAGTGTAAACCACTATTGTGGGATCACCCAGTCATAAACCTTGAGTTCTCCCCTCCTTGTCCCCAATGTTTCTGCATAGAATAGTCCTTTGTATGGGAATTTCTCTACTAGGAGGTAGACTAGATATGAAGTCATGTAGAACTGGGAAGTCTTCTTCACTGCCAAGAGCTGGTTGTGCAGGTTGTCACTTATCACTTAGCCCAATGGAATTTAGCCTCACCTCAAATGATTTCTTCCACAAAATAGAACATCCACTCCTCAAAGAATGAAGAAGTTAGTAGGCCCATTACTCTGCTCAGAAGGGTGACTAGATTGTGGTATTCCTCAAAGAAATCACTCCTAAATAACTTCTAAGGCACCTTGTTGGTGTTGCCCCTCTTGTCCTTTAACCAATGTTGGTTGATCATTCTTTTGCATCCTAGAGGGTCTTGTTGCCAAACCTTCTAAGAAAACTCCTTTTCTACTTACTCCTTATAAAATATTGGGATGCCAAATATTTTGCCGATACACTTGGAAAACAGGTCCACCAATACTCTTCCATCTTTATCAATGATTTTCCTATTGGAGTGGTAACACTCCCGACAGGCCATGACTAGCTCTAGAGCAACCAATGCAGGGGGAAATCTAGCCACCTTGGCAAGGCCACTTCCTTTGATCTTTTGTGCATCCTTTGTGGTAGGGTTGACCATCACCCTTTGTTTGAACTCATCAATATTTGCATGCCCTAGGTCTATATCTGAGACTGTATCCTAGGTGGAAGCAAGCTTGGAGGTGCACTCCACCCCATGGAACTGGTACTTCATTTGTTCACTTTCTTCTTTTCCCTATATCTTCTTGCAGGCTTCTTTCCTTTTTCAATCTTTCTTGTAGGTTTCCCTCATAATCCCTCAGCAGGTTCCATAAATATTGCATACAAAAGTGCAGTAAGTGTATTAATATGTCAATGAGGCAAGTGCCAGTCAAATCCTGTAAAATCCATGGTTAGATCCATTCATATATCTTTAAAATATCATAATATTCATCATGGTTCACCTTTTGGAGCTCATTTGGTTCATTTGTGCAAATACAAGCCCAGGGGTGTGGGTTTCCCCTAGGCGGAAGTTGTTAGAAGAGAGCCAAAGAAGAATGGCATTGGGGTCGTGGAATCCTTAGACGGTCACCCGTATGGAAGTTTCTACATGGCATGTTTGGTAGGCGAAATTGAGTTTGGGTCATTTGGCATGTGTGAACTAAGAGATGGGGAACTTCAGTTATCTATCTTTACCAAAATGACCTTCTTTTGCTCATGTGGGTGCAAGGGGTGCGGGCACCATGGGGTGGAAGGATGTTAGCATTTTAGTCATTAAATAGAAACAAAAGGAGGGCATCCTTCCATAGGAAAAGCTCTGCATGATCAATTTCCTTCTAGTGTTCTTGAGATTTTCAAATTTAAGACTCATGGAGTGAGGCAGTGCGGAGGCTGTATGAGGGATGACTGCTAGGATTTTTCCATTAGGGAACATCGGTGAGATGATGGCCACCTGCAAATGGAATTCTGCACAGGTGGACCCAAAGAAGGTCAATTATTTCATGATTTTTCCAACCTACCCTGAAGTTTGGTTGAAGGAAGTCCCATCGACAGAGCCCACATAGCTGAAGGGTGCAAGTTCTTTGTCACTAATGAACAACACTTGGGTGACAGCGTCATGCATACAGACACCCGCAGGGACTCCCTGCACTACAATTTTCCTTAGCAATATTTAAGTTTTAGTTCAAGGGGAAGTTTAATTTGCAGAACCCACAAGGAAATATGGGCACAATAGCCTTCGTCGTGCGATGGCCCGCTCGATCACTCCCACTAAGGGTTTTGACTTCACACTTGTTACTTGATCATTCAATAACTGAGACGGCGACCTTAGACGTGAAGTATGCACTATGGAAGGATGGTGAGTTTTAGCCACTAAAGCATGATGTTTTCATATCAGACTTCCCACAGTGGAGTCCCGCATGGGTGGGCCTGTAGGAGATCAAAGTCTTAATGGATTTTCTTAAGGCTACTCAAGTTATAAGTTTAGTGTGAATGTGGGAATAGGATAGTTGGTGGGCATTGAATCCTCGCCGTTAAAGAATAGCCTTGACAAGATGAAAACCCGTGCATAAGAACACACGAGAACCCCAAGGACAATCCTCTTTTTTCAACAGAGCACCATTGCGGGAGTGAGGTGGATGCGATCCTTTATCTCAAATGTCATATGAAATTGATCTTAAAAGATAAAACTAGGGTTTGGCATATTCAAATTTTAAACCACTAAAACCCTAGAAGGCACTGAAGGCTGGTTGTTACCTAGCGGCAAAGAGATAGTGGTAGTCCACATGAGGAGACCCACAAATGTGGGTCCGTGATGTCCCCAATGGACGCGGCAACAAAAGGCCAGAGGAAACCCGCAACTAAAATTCTGCAAAGGAAAAAGACTTAAAAAAATTTGGGTAGGTGATTTTGGCCAAGTGTAATTTGATAACTTTAATGCATGTGACCAATTTAAGCTCATAAATAGGGGCACACAAAATGAGGCAGGAGTTAAAACAACCTAGCAAGAGAAAAAAAGAAAGAGGGTCCCCGATCCGAACGATGCATGTGTGTTATAGGCATAATAGATACCATAAACTTTATCCTTCAACCCTAGGAACTAAAGCCAATAGGTTAAACTCTTAGCCACATACTCAACCCTAAACCCTATACCCTCAACCATAAACCTTATACCCTATACCATCAACCCTAAACCCTATCCCTCAATCGTATGCCCTAAAGCCTATAGGCTAGATCCTCAACCCTATACCATATTCCTTCTTGACCGTAAACCCTATCCCTCAACCTTGGGCCCTAAGGCATATATAATAAACCCTCAACCATATACACTCAACCCTAAACCCTATATCATATACCCTCAACCCTAAACCATAATCCTCAACCCTAGGCCCTAAAGCCTATAGGATGAAACCTCAATCCCCCATACACTTAATCCTAAATGTTATACCCTCAACCCTATACCTTATGTCATATATCCTTAACCCTAAACCCTACACTTAGCCCTTATATCATATACCATCATTTTTCTCTTTCCTTTAATCATGGATTATATGTGCACATTCATTGTCTATTTCTTCTATATGTTATCTACACTCAATGTATTAATATGGTCGCCTGGTCTTTATCTCCATACAACTCATCTTATCATTACATTTTTGTCTAAAGTCTTTAGATTTGTTATTCTAAGCATCTTCTCATCATTGCATTTTCATCTTAAGTATTTATATTTGTTATTCTAAGAGAGGCAGAGAAAGAGAGATATGTGGGATAGAGAGAAGAGAGATATACATAGGGAGGGAGGGAGAGGTAGATAAGGATGGGTGAGGGGAGAGGAGGAAGGGGAGATAGATAGAAAGTCGAGATAGAGAGATCTAGGTAGATAGTGGAGAGAGAGAGAGAGAGGTTAGATAGAGGTAGATCCAAGGGAGAGAGAAGTAAAATAGAGAATAATAGAGATGGGGAGAAGAGTAGAGAGGGGGAGCTGTGGGACTCAATCCTAAACTCTATACCCATAACCCCAAACCCTATACCTATACTATAAGTTTCCTAACCTTATCCCTCAACCCTAGGAACTAAATCCAATAGGTTAAACCCTAAACTATATCCTCAACCCTAAACCCTCAACCCTCAACCCTAGACCTTATACCCTATACCCTCAAACCTAAACCTTATAACTCAGTCTTTACTCTCAACCCTAAACCATATACTAAACCCTATACCCTCAACCTTAAACCTTATACCTATACTCTCAACCCTAAACCATATACTTAACCCTATACCCTATACCCTATACCATAAACCCTATACCATAAACCCTATACCCTATACCCTCAACCCTAAACTATATCCCTCAACCCTAAGCCTTAAAGCCTATAGACTAAACCCTCAACCCTCAACCCTATACCATATACCCTCTTGACCCTAAACCCTATCCCTCAACCTTGGAACCTAAGGCCTACAGAATAAACACTCGACACTATACAGTCAACCCTAAACCCTATATTATATACCCTCAACCCTAAACCATATCCCTCAACCCTAAACCATATCCCTCAACCCTAGGCCCTAAAGCTTGTTGGATGAGCCATTGACCCTATACACTCCTAAACGATATTACCCTAAACCCTATATACTATATCATACCCTACACTCAGCCCTAGGTCGTAAAACCTATACACTCTGCTCTAAACCTTATACCTTCAACCCTTAAGGTTCCTATACCCTCAAACATAAACCTTACAACTAAATCTTATACTCTCAACCCTAAACCATATACTCAACCCTATACCATATACCCTCAACCCTAAACCTTATACCATATACCCTCAACCCTAGGCCTTAAAGCGTATAGGCTAAACCCTCAACCCTATACCATATACCCTCTTGACCCTAAAACCTATCCCTCAACCTTGGACCCTAAGGCCTATATAATAAAACCTCAACCATATACAATCAACCCTATATCATATACCCTCAACCCTAAACCATATCCCTCGACCCTAGGCCCTAAAGCCCATTGGATGAACCCTCGAACCTATACACTCCTATATGATATACCCTAAACCCTATATCATATACCCTATACTCTAAACCCTACATTCAGCCCTAGGTCATAAAACCTATACACTCTACCCTAAACCTTGTACCTTCAACCCTCAAGGTTCCTATACCCTCAAACCTAAACCTTATAACTTAATCTTATACTCTCAACCCTAAACCATATACTCAACCCTATACCTTATACCCTATACCCCATACCCTATACCCTATACCCTATACCCTATACCCTATACCCTTAATCCTAAACCCTATCCCTCAACCATAGGCCTTAAATCCTATAGTCTAAACCCTCAACCATATACCATATACCCTCTTGACCCTAAACCCTATCCCTCAACCTTGGACCCTAGGGCCTATATATAAACCCTCAACCATATATAGTCAACCCTAAACCCTATACTATATACCATCAACCCTCAACAATATCCCTCAAACCCAGCCCCTAAATCCTATTGGATGAACCCTTGACCCTATACACCCCTAAACAATATACCCTAAACCCTATACATTATCATATACCTATATTCTAAACCCTACACTCAACCCTAGGTCATAAAACCTATACACTCTACCCTAAACCTTATACCTTCAACCCTCAAGGTTCCTATATCCTCAAACTTAAACCTTATAACTTAATCTTATACTATCAACCCTATACCCTATACCCTATATTGTCAATCGTAAATCATACAACCTAAACCCTAATACATAAACCTTATACCCTATATGTTAAACCCTAAAACCCAACATTAATAATTTAACGTCCTAAAACCTACATAATTAAACTTAATCCCTAAACCCTCAACTCTCAACTCTCCATAATAAACCATCAACTCTAAACCCACAAACCATGGGCCCTACACCCTAAATAATGAATAATTTAGATATATTAAAGGGAGAGAGGAGAGAGCTCGACGTGGGAGGAAGATGGAGAAAGGTGAGATAGAGAGAAGAGAGATCTGCATAGGGAGGGAAAGGTAGATAAGGAGGGATGAGGGGAGATAGAAAGTTGAGATAGAGAGGTCTAGATAGTGAAGAGAGAGAGAGAGGTTAGATAGAGAGAGGTAGATCTAGGGGAGACATACAAGTGAGATAGAGAACAATAGAGATTGGGAGGAGAGTAGAGAGGCGGAAAATGTGAGATGATATATATAAAGAGTCAGGTAGACCCTCAACCCTTTATCATTGACCATAAACCCTACACCCTAAATCCTAAACACTAGGAGATGCACCTTGAACCCTATACACTAAACCCTAAATATTCACATTAATAATTAATAGTAAAACCTATACACTCAACCCTAAATAATACTTTCAACCATCAACCCTAAACCCTCAACTCTAAATTCTTCATAGAAATGATATCACATTAGAAAGATCTACATGTGGAGGAGTGAGAGAGATAGAGGGAGGGAGAGACAAAGATAGGGAGGGAAAGAAATATGGAGAGAGATACAAAGAGGAATTTTATCTTCACAGGAACATGAGAAAATTATAACACACTTCCTCCTATTAAGATGACTTTTTGAGCATGGGGAAGATATTTTCTTCCTAGAAACATGAGAAAATTATAACCTAGATAGAGACGTATTGAGAGAGATAGAGAGGTAGAGAGAGTTAGGGAGAGAGGGAGGGAGAGATGTATATAGGGAGAAATAAGAATTAGAGATAGGGAGATTTAGGTATAGAGAGACAAAGAGATACATGGGATAAAATGAATAGAAAAGGAAGGAGGGAAATAGGGAGAGAGAGAGAGAGAGGAAGGGAGATAGAGAGATATTTGAGAAAAAGAGTACAAATGGGAGGAGGGGAGGGAGGGGGAGGTAGGGAGAGATGCAAATATTTGGAGGGAGAGAGAGGGATAGAAAGATTTTGGGGGGAGGGATGGAGGCACAAAGAGAGGAATATTGACATAGAGAGATGTAGAGAGAGTTAGAGACTGAGGTGGAGGGAGAGAGAGCTAGATAGTTAGATTCAAGAACATTATACTCTTAGTATAGGTCAAAACACGAGTGTGTTTTGACTTTTACAAGACACATACACGTTTTGTCTTGAAATAAACATGTATGTGTTTTGTCTTGCACAAAACACGTACACATTTTGGCCTGCACAAAACACGTACGCATCTTGGCCCGCACAAAAAGCGTACGCGTCTTGGCCCGCACAAAATGTGTACGTGTGTTGGCTTGTACTTAGGCTTGGATGGTTCAATTGCCTCATTTTCACATGATTTTTCCCTCCATTCTCATTGTTCAACTTGCTCATCATCAGGTTTACACATTATAAATCAAATCTTAGTAAAATTACCACCATAATTTCACACATCTTCTAAGCTTTGTAGCCATATAATTTTTTTTAGATTTGAACTACATTAACATGTTTATTTTTAATTTCTTTCACTAATGTTTCCTTAGATATCAAAGACACGTGTATTGACTTTTTTTAATAACTTTTGACCTACTTGTCCAAATTTGAAAAGAAAAAAAGATATTGTTCTACACTTTATTATTTACACATTGAAAAAAATTACATTTTCGATTAATTTGGTGCAAGTTATGTGATGCACACACACTCAGTGATGTGATTTTCAGGATGCATCCACTTTGAAAAATCATAAATAAAAATTCTCAATAAAAAATTACAAAAAATCTACAACTTTTAGTACTCACTCTTAACCATATTTCTACCAATGGGTTTTTGAAAATAATAAATGCAACTAAAAAATGAGGGGCACATGCTAGACACTGTTATGTTTTGCTCAAAAAATAGGAACACTTTTGTGTGCATGAATCATTTGATCCTCGTAATCTTATCTATTTTTGAAAAAAATTAATAGTTTGGAAACTAGATTTAGAGTACTAAAATTCTTGTTATTTTGGTATCTTCAAATTTTGAGTGCATGAATCTCAAATTACTCCTCCAAGTTTAGGTTTAGTTGATTTCAAAAAAAAAAGTGGCCACTTTTGACCCCCTTTTTGTGCACCATCTTGGTGCACTTACCCTATGCTGCCACCTAAAACTTCACACCCATATAGCACCACTGACACTGGACTAACAACCCAAAAAGAGTTTTCTTAGTTTTCCAATCACATAATTCAACCCTTCTACATCTATTTTGCAATGAGTAATGAAATTTCCATCCTCCTTGTATCATTTTTTCTCTACACATCTCCCAGCTAAGCTTATTGTGGAAATAAAGGTCAAGATACTTATAATCGTTAACCACTTGTAAGGGGTTTCCTTCAAAGAAAAATTTCATAGTAGCCTTCTTTCTCTTCAAGGTGAAGATCATGACCTTAGTTTTGTTGGTGTTCATCTACATCCCAACCTCTTGGAAAAACAAATCTAGAGCTTTCAAGTGTTCTCTCAAATTGTGCATTTATTTTGCCATTAGAATAAGATCTTTTGCATATAGAAGCACATTTATTACATAGTTAGTCAAGTGAACACAACCACCACCATATTTGTCTATCCACTCCTCTAACTTATCATTTTTCAACCCAAATAGCATAGGAAATAACAGATAACCCTATTTGACACCAATGTCACTCCCAAAATATTTTGATAATCCTTGCTTAGTTTTGATTTTGGCCAGGACTTTATCATACAACCCATGAACAACAGTCCTATAATTTTCTAGAATTCTCAACTCTTCCATTTTACACCATAATTTGCTTCTAGGGATAATGTCAAATGCTTTCTTGAAGTCAATGAAGCAACAAAATACCTTGCCTCCCTATCTATCCCAAACCTTATCAATCAAATTGTGTCTAGGGGTAATGTAGTGATCAATAGTAGAGTATTTTGGGAAGAATGTACAAGGGATTTGTAAGAAACAAGCAAACAAACAATAAACACTAAATTGCTAGAAGTGGGAAAGGGTCAAAATAACCTCAACAATCATGGACCATTTCTTCTCTAAGAGGCAAGAAGGAACATGGACTTCAATATTCTTCTAGAGAATGACCAAAGGGATGCAAGACAAGTTTAGTCAAGATATTGTTTCCAAATGAACTTTTATTTCAAGTGGGAATAATTTAATACAACCAAATCTCTCAAGAGGAAAATCAAAGGAGAAAAAGGAAAGTTCAGCCAAGACATTTCCTCCAAGTAAACTTTTTCCTCAAGTTTAGCCAAGTTTCTAGAAAAACTTCATTCATATAGCTTTGGAACTTAGGAACATAGCTAGTAATGATATTTCCTTCAAAAATTAGGTAGGTCAAGATGGGAGGGACTATTTGTGTCACAAGAGAATAAAATTATGACTCATGCTAAATAACCACCTAGAAGTAGGCATGATTATTTGAGAGATTCACACCCATTATACTAAAAATTGATAGTTGTTATAGTCCTCACATCTAGCAAAATATTTTTGTTAACAACTTTGACATGGCAAGAAATGTTCTCTGATATCTACTTTACAATTCTACATCATGAAAAAAATATTCAAGGAGATCATCTACTCCAAGTTTACAAGGAATTTTCACACATTATGCTTCCATTAGAAATCCTCTCGAAGGCTAATAAGAACTTGTTTAACCATCTATGGGTTCACTCCATGTTAGTGCAAACTCTAGGAAGACTAGGTGGATGATATAAAACAATGTGCAAGGAAATGATATTTACATGATTCATACTAATTACAAATCCATAGATATGTATATATGATTTACATACAAGTTGGTTGAGTAATATGAAGAATCCTTTAATAGGTAGTGAGGCCCATGTAGATTCTAAGGATTTAAAACTGTTAATCATTGAGATCAAAATCCTTGTGTTCCAAAACCTTTTGAAATTATTATCCTTTGCAATCTTGATTTCAATTATAATTGCTATTAGTCTCCATATTCCACTTGACATCTACAAGCGATAGGTCTCTTTATGGTAGTTTGTTACAATTTCATTATCAATATTCACCCTAGTATCATGTTAGATCATTTTAAATAAATGCATCTCGTCCAACACAACATATCCTTTTATTTTGGTAGTGAAGGCTTGTGAGAAACATGTCTCAAATAAATGCACAAGACAAATAGATTATGATGTTGGGACAAGCATATAACATCAAATGGAAACCATTGATAACCTTGATTCTCTTGGTTGGAGTGCCATCTATTTGATCCAATTTGTGAACCATTGGATCATAAGTTATTCAAATGATGTTCACTACTATTTTAGGAATCATAGTGTTTCTAGCTATATAATCCATCATACAATCTATGGACTAGCTTATTGTAAGAAAATAACAAATGGAATGGGTCAAGTTTACTTCTAATGTCTTCGTCGATTACAATATGAAAAATGCAAGGGTTAATTTATTTTGCACCTTATATTGAATTTGTCTACTTCTTTTCCAATTTATAGCCTATTTCAACAAATATACCTATTTAGGGAGACACAAGGCCTCCCACATGAATAAATTAATAATTGTCTACTTCATTATTTTCACATCATTAAACTTCAAACTCCCCTATTAAGGATAGGAGTTGCATTAGGTCCCTTCAAGCTTCTCTATCACTAGGATAGGTATGCACCTTACTTTGTTGTGTGTGGGGGAGTGCTTGGGTGGTCGCACTATTAGAATGGATGTACCAACTATGATATCAGGTTGATTTGAGGTGGGTGTAGGAGTAGGTATCTTGTTAGTTATATAGTTCTAAACATAGAACAAGGAATGTCTTCTTCATTGAATGTTCTCTTTCTTAAAAGGAAAATTGTAGCCATAATAAAATATTTTCATGTATCCCTATGAGAGAAATATACAAACAAGTATTCAAAATATATAATTAAAAATAATAGATAGGCATATTATCAAGATGATACAAGATGTAAAATGCTCAAAGGGAAAAACTGATGCAGGAGCATCCGGGTCCACGTATGATCGGCATCACCAAAAAAAAATTTGGTTTGGTTTTGTTGTTCTATTTTCATTTTCTTTTCTCCATGGAAAATTCCATTTGGTTTTGGTGGTTGTTTGTAAAGAGATGAATGGTGTTTTCTCATTGATTGACAAACATCGTGCATTTGAATGCTCATTATATGCAACTCCATTTTGTGCATTCCCCTTGTGGATTGGTTTCTTCATGTGATTAAAAGATAATTTGAAATACATAAATTATACAAATTATTGTTCAAATCTTATGAGTGCGCGGAAGATGAAAAATAAAGGGAGTTGAAGTAGTTACGAATCTGAAGGGACATCATTCATAGGAAAGAAAAATATTAAAAGCAGAATTATGAATGGTAAAAGGCGCGCCAAGGTGATGAGAAACACCCACGCCAAGCTCCAAAGTGTATAGGTAGTCTTAATGGCAATGTGAACCCGCGCCACATTCAAGAATAGTGTTTGGTTTAAATGGCACACAGGGAGGAGTCAAACATCAAGCCGGAGAATTAAACGCCAGTCATAACCAGGCGAGATGGGTGCGTGATGGGAAAGAGGAGCTGATTATTGCTTTAGTTTGAATTTGCAAGTGAGAAATCATGCCACGCCACTAGATGGGATCGATTAAAGGTAGAGATATGTTCTGACAATGAATTTTGTATACCATCGATAGCTCAAATGAACAATCTGCACTAAAGAGAGAAGGGCCTGCATGAATAAATGCAAGGGAGATTAGTGAAAACCAAGAGAACGAGTAAAGTTATGTTAGTGTGAGGGGTCGTTGCCATGGAATGAACGTGGGGAAGGAGAGTCTTACATAAGCGAGCGGCCAAATAGAATGCAGATCAGTGGAAGATATGGGCACACAAGAATGTGCAGTTATGAGAATGCAAGAGTGGTATTAAGTATGAACAGTTTAAAATAAGAATACCTATGAAGGTGCTTAGAGGAGTGGTATAATGAGTTTTGAGGCCGCGTGGAAAGCCTCTTGGAGAGAGTACAACATATGAAATGAGAGATGGATGGTGGCGAATGTGAGAACATGATATTTAAATTGTGGGGAGGACAACATCGACTAAGCATGGAGGTAGATAATAAGCATGAGACAAATGGCCATACCATGAAAGAGGTGGTTTGCAGTTGAAAAAAGTAAAGTCGAATTGATGTAGTGGAAAGTAAGAAAGATGGCAAATGAAACGGTGAAGGTTGTGGTCGTCTGCAAGTTGGAGATGAGATGGCCTGTGAATGGGTAAGATGAAATGTTGGACAAAACCAAAGGGCGTGGTGTTGCCTATAAAATTGTAATTGTTAATTTTCATGAAATTGAATCTGATTGTTTGCAATTGTAAATCGACACAAGTTATTGTCAATTTTGGATTAAACGTTTATGAAGTTAGTGTAATCTAGAATATGTGTGTTGTGTGAGAGAGTTTTATTTTCTTTTCATTAAATGGTATCAGAGCCAGAGGTTCTAAGTATGTGGATAGATCGCCAACTGAGAGGTAGCTCATGTCAAGCCTTGCAAGTGGAGAGGGAAGTGAGCAAAGGTTTTGGGCATAAGCAGATCACCGACCATGAGACAGCTTGTGATGGAACCTATGGATTGAGAATGTGTGAGTGAAGATCAAAAGTATCATTACAGGTGTGTAGATTCTTGAGCAGTTGAGGGCTAGAAAGTGCAAAGTTGGAAGCGCGAATGAGAAGCTCGAAAGTATCGTTGCAGGTGTGTGGAGTCTTGAACGGTTGAGAGCAAAAAGCATAGAGGAAAGTGTTGTGACAGATTATAGCAGATGAATTGGAATCTTCATGAGATCGAGGTATGATTGCAGCATGGAGGTTACAAGGGAAGAGTTTTCATGAAAACATGCTAGAGGAGTGCATGAAGAGAAGAGGATAAATTTGGCAAAGGAGGTCGAGCTATTTGGCAGAGGAGGTCAGGTTGTCATCAATGGAGTTCCCTGGAGATTGTTCATAGTCTTGAAAGGTGGTTCTATCACCTAACTCCACCTTTGTGAGCCCATTCTCACAAATTTCTGACCCGACATGTCTGATGCAAGAGCATCCGAGTCCACGTGCGATCGGTATCGTAAAAAATAAATCTAGTTTGATTTTGTTGTTTTGTTTTCATTTTCTTTTCTCTATGGACAATTCCATTTGGTTTTGGTGGTCATTCACAAAGAGATGAATGACGAATTGTCAATGATTGACAAATGTCATGCGTTTGAATGCTCATTATATGCAACTTTGTTTTGTAAATTTTTCTTGTGGATTGGTTTCTTCATGTGATTAAAAGACAATTTGAAATTTATAAATTATAGAAATTATTGTTCAAATCTTATAAGGGCATGGAAGATGAAAAACAAAGGGAGTTGAAGCGGTTACGAATGTTAAGGGACATCGTTCATAGGAAAGAAAAATATTAAAAGCATAATAATGAATGGTAAAAGGTGCGCCAGGGTGAGGAGAAACACCCACACCAAGTTCTAAATGTGGAGGCAGTCTTAATGGTAGTGTGAACCTGCGCTACATTCAGTAATAGTGTTTGGTTCAAATGGCACACAGGGAGGAATCAAACATCAAGCCAAAGAATTAAACATCAGTCATAACCAGGCGAGATGGGTGTGTGGTGGGCAAGAGGAGTTGATTATTGTTTCAATTTAAATTTGCAAGTGAGAATCATACCACGCCACTAGATGGGATCGATTAAAGGTAGAGATATGTTCTGGTAATGAATTTTGTATACCGTCGATAGCTCAAATGAATGACCTACGCTAAAGAGAGAAGGGCCCGGATGAAGAAATACATGGTAGATTAGTGAAAACCAAGAGAACGAGTAAAGATACGCTTGTCTAAGGGGTCGTTGAAATGGAATGAACGTGGGGAAGGAGAGTCTTGCATAAGCCGACAGCCAAATAGAATGCAAATCGATGGAAGATATGGGCACACAAGAATGTGCAGTTACGAGAATGCAAGAGTGGTATTGAGTATGAACAGTTTAAAAAAAGAATACCTATGAAGGCACTTAGAGGAGTGGTATAATGAGTTTTGAGGCCATGTGGAAAGCCTCTTGGAGAGAGTACAACATATGAAACGAGAGATGGGTGGTGGTGGATGTGAGAACATGTTATTTAAATTTTTGGGAGGACAACATCGACTAAGCATGAAGGTAGATAATTTAAGAATGAGAAAAATGGCCATACCATGAAAGAGGTGGTTTGTGGTTGAAAAGAGTAAAGAGGAATCGATGCAGTGCAAAGTAAGAAAGATGGTGAATGAAATAGTGAAGGTTGTGTGGGTTAAATGAAGAGAAATGGCACAAAGGGTGAAATTGGTTGGCAGTCCTCTGCAAGTTGGAGATGAGATGGCCTATGAGTGGGTAAGATGAAATGTTGGACAAAACCAAGGGGCATTGGTGTTGTCCATAAAATTGTAATTATTAATTTTCATGAAATTGAAATTGATTGTTTGTAATTATAAATCGATTTTAAAATCAACACAATTTATTGTTGATTTTGGATTAAACATTTATGGATTTTACGTAATCTGGAATATGTGTGTTGTGTGAGAGTTTTGTTTTCTCTTCTTAAAAAACCTAGCCTCCAAAAGAACTTGCATAGTCAATGTATTATCTCGTGAACAAAAATTACAATATAATTGTGTAGTCTACATACAAGCCTTCTAAAACATCAAACTCCCTATTTGCACTCCATGTGAACAAGGAAATGATAATCATCAAAGCACACATCCCAATCCATGCATCATCTCCTCACATATGAAATCTACAAAAAATGTTCAATCAACATTAGCTAATAAGCCAAAGGTTATGATAGTCAATCTCAACAACTACTCATGTGATTTCTTTTATAGAAATAAGCTTGCACAAAATCACCAAGTGGTATTATTTAGACCATGTGTCTAATAGCAAGAGCTTTCAAAACCATGTCCTCATCATTTAATTTTTTGCTAGTTTTCCCTTTTTGGTACTTAAGTTTTCCTAATATTAAATATTTCCCCAATGTGCAACCCACATTAAATATTTATCCCAATGTTCTATACAACATGTACAAAGTGTCTTAAAAATGTATTACCCATGTGATGTATGCATCCCTAGATTCCTTAGGTGCACCATAAATAAATATTAATTTTTACATTATAAAAAATATGCAAGGTGTACAACACACCTTCCCAATATTTTTAAGTGATCAAAATGTTATGAGGACTATTTACCTGCATAACTTCCTCTACCACTCCAAACACTGCCAAGAAATTTATGTGCACAATGCGATCTATATACTATATATTACTCCAAAGTATCTTTGGACTAATATGGAGGATTGGGATTTTTAGAGTATGTACCATTATATTCCCTAGAGTTTATCCTAATAAGCAACACAACATGAATAGATGTGTCTATTGTTGAAAATTAGGCACTGTAATGGCAATACAACTTGCTTATTCATGAGGTTATTATGTAGATGAACAAAAATGATGGATTTTGAGGAGGAAGAGGAGGATGATTAATATGATGAGGTTGGCTACAATAGGAAATGATTAGGGGCATGAAGAGGGGGATACCTAGGTTCCATCCAATGATTATTATGGTATTTTTTTGTTAAAATCCTTAATTGAACTTGAGGGCTACCATCTCATTTATTAAATTTATTCATCATCTCCATCATGATTTTCTAGAATTTAGTATTGTTGGAGAATGAAGTAAATACTACTTCTACTAGTGCACTTTATACTTTTGAAGGAAAAATAGCAAGTGGAAAACATTATGGTAGATTGAGTATTACTACTAAATATACCTCAATGTCCATTGGGAAAATGAGGCTCAAAGAAAAATTTATTATGTGTATTAAGTTATTTTATACTCACATAGATATGTGTAGTATTCTCTCCAAAGTGTTACTACCCATATCTTGAATCATAATATCTAGTTCTAGAATCTAAGTGCAAAGGTAATATAGATAGTTCATGCTAGTAGGAAGCCAAATTATGTAATTTAACTGACTTATGGGTTTGATTGAATTTAAATTTGAAGTTTAATAATGATTCCATGGGGGCTTAGTTATAGTAATGAAATAATAGAACAAGGAAAATATTATCACCATGATCTTTGAATTCATCAAATATTTTTCACAGGTTGTTCCAAGTCTAGATATCCATATATTAGAATCTATAATACCATTCTAAATCTTTACCCTTGAAATTGTTGGAATATATGCCTCAATCTCATAGGTTGAAACCTTTGAGAAAGCATAGTCGCTGTGACATTCTTGTTGTCTAGCCGACTGGCAATTTACCTTATGTTTTGCTCATGTCGCCAAGACAATGCTTTTGTCTTGCCGAAGGAATCTATCACTGTGACTTATGGCTGTCGTTGTAACTTCTCATTGTGTGGAGAACTCTGGCTGACAGGCCATTCGATCCGGCGTCGATGAGACTCATTGCAACTGGGGGCTTCGGAGTGACTTCTACACTCGAGAAGAAGTCCCAGCGACATTGGAAGGTCTTGTCGACAAGGATACGCATTGAAGTCATCGGGGTAACCTATGTTGGTTCGGTGAGAAATCTTACTGAGAGTAACATGTCTCGGCAACAGTGTTGGAGCTTTCGGGGAAACCCTTGGGTGATCGGTAAGATGTCTTACCGATAGTAATATGTCTCACTGACTCAGAGAAACTTGAGGATCTCAGTGAGAGGTCCCAGCGATGAAGGATTCTCTTGGCGAAAATGCAGCTCTTGAATACATCAGGGAGACCCTTGGCCGAAAGACTTGTTTCAATATGATGTCTCATCGAATATCGGAAGTCTTGCCGACAGCATGTGGGGTCATCAGTTCAGTATGACTCTTGGCGAAAGCAGTAAGTTTGGCCGATGAGATTGAATCGAGGTGACTTGGAACTTGCGGGGTGATGTCTTGGCGAAGAGCAATTGTCTTGCCGATGGGAATCCTATTGTTGCTATGACTCTTGGCGACTGGTCAGTGTTCGGTATAACATGAAGGCATCGATATGATCTCCTAGTGAATGTTGAATGTCTGGCCGACGGTAGGTCTTTGGTATAAAATGAAGGCATCGATATGATGTCTTGGCGAAGTGGAATTGTCTCGCCGATGAGGCAGTCTAAGTTCGGTATAACATGAAGCTCGTTGTGACGTCTTGGCGAAAGACGATAGTCTTTCCGATAGATGGATGCCAATAGGAATACAATGGGTTTTGGCATGACTTGAAGACTCAATATGATCTCTCAGCGAATGACTAAAGTCTTGGCGACTAAGGAACACTTCAGAATGACTTATGAGCTCGGTGTGATGTCTCATCGAATGGCGATTGTCTCGCCGATGAGAATGTTGAAATCAGTATGACTTGTGTATATCGGTAGAACCTCTTACCAATGGAGATGACTCTTGGCGACAACATGTAATCAGATCTTGTGGCATCGGGGAGACACTTCCAGTGTCTCACCAACATGCGACACAAGTTGATCGTTGTTGACTGAGTGAAGATTGTCCGACGTGGTGAGATATGGACAAATTAGAGAAAGCAGAATGTGAATCATTTTTCTGAGTTGGATGATTCGACAGTTGTAATCCGACAGTTGGAACTAAACCGTTTCATAGAGCCGAAGCTGAAGAGAAGGAATAGAGAGCGAATAGTGAGGAGACTGGTTGGCTGGCTGGAAGGTCGAGGCCATGAGGTCGAAACAAAGAAAATGTGAGACAGGGTTATGTTGAAGACTTCTCTCCTAATCAAGGATTGAATGCCATGGTTGATCTCTCGTGTTGGTCAGTACTGTAACCTGTGAGAGGGTATTGCAACAGTACGAAGATTATTTTGTTTGAGAGGCTGATCAGGAAATGTATAGAGGGAGAGTTGATTACCAGATAGTATCCAGAATGAACAAGATGAATCTCTGAAGAGGCTATGAGCCTGAATTTGTATTGTAACCTTTCTGTTGCTGAATAATACAATGGCTCGATATTTGGAGTGTGGGGTTTTTTATCCGAAAGGATTTTCCCCACGTAAATCTTTGTGTTCTGGTTTTCTGTTTTCATCTTTCATGTTTGCTGGTTCATATAGTAGAATCTATTAATGCTTGCTGTTGAATTTACATGCGCTTCTCTCAGATGGATCAATGTAGGAAATTAACTGTGTCTGTTCCGCATTTGGACATAGTTGTACGTGTCTTTGAGGCAACCTACTTAAAAAATAAAGTTACCAAAGGCACTACTGCATGGAGTTTTCATAAGATGCACTCCTAGATTTCCTTACAAGTGGTACTAGAGCCTTCTTCTGGTTGCTGGTTTTGGGTATTCCGGGAAGATTTCTTAGTTTGTCGTTGAGGAAACTGAGGAATGACCATTGATCCTTTGTTGAGTGGAAGCCTTGTGGTATTCTGAGACAGCATGCAACTTTAAGGATGGTCAAGATGGAAAAGGGAGTTGATCATGTTGTGATCTGTGTCTCCTAGGAGGTATAACCTTGGAGTATGAGGTGGATTTTCCTACTCTGTGGCTGTGTAGCAGTAAATCTTTCATATTGGTGTCTGTGTGACAGGCTCCTAGGTGATATGGAGAAGCCTAGATTGTTTCTCAGTCATGGAAGAGAGTGCTTATGCTAGGTGGTGGTTCCTGGTGTTGGAAAGCACTGTTTCCTATTAACCTCGAATGCATGAAGGCTATGAAGTTAATCATCAGATGATTTGCAAGCTTCTAAAATAGCCTTTCTCTCTTTCTCGGATGCATGTACATGTGGTGGTTTAGTTATGGCCTGAAAGGGGCCTGAATTACCTGAACTGTTGTTTTCCTTTTAAAGGATGTTTTGTGCTTGCATGGCTCTGTGGTTTTGTAGGTTTTACACGGTTAAGAAAACTTTTGATCATGTGGAGTTGTTGTTAAGCTATTGTCTAGACACTGACCTTTTGGGGTGTTACTGGATGAGATAGTTGCAGGTTTG